>VZSV01000026.1:4630727-4679498 GCA_013398735.1 Nothocercus julius | reverse complement strand
GAGTTTGGGGAAACCTTTAGATGATGCCCTTTCCCCTGCAAAAGGATACAGCTTTCCCTATTCCTCATGATTTTTCTTCTTTTTAACTTTCACTTGTTTCTTCTCTTTCCCTCCATTTTTTCTGCTGTATTTATTGAATTTTGAGGGGATGCCATTAGATGGGAGACAAGTGAGAGATTTAAATAGTTACACTTTTTTTATAACTCTGCTTTGCACGTAATGTATACATTTATTCCTATGAGCTGCATTTTAACTGCTCACGTGCGGACACAAGTATGTGGGATTAACTGCAAATGTCTCCCCTGCCCTGTGGTTATTTGCAGGTTTATTCCTGAACCCTGGTCTCCATGCAGTGCCACGTGTGGCAGTGGCATCCAGGTGCGGGATGTGAAGTGCCGAATTCTTCTCGCTTTTACTCAGACTGAGATGGAGCTACCAGAGGAGGAATGTGAAGATGTGAAGCCACCAACAGAACGAGGATGTCACCAGGCACCCTGTGACAGTGATCCTGTCCCCTACACGCCAGAGATTTCCCATGCTGAAGATGGCAGTTTGATACATGACTGGGAATACATTGGCTTTACTCCATGCTCAGCTACATGTCTTGGAGGTACTTTATTTTGTTTTTATCATTTATCATGCAGAATTTGGCATTGTTCAATGTTGTTGGGTCTTATATTAATGTTACTCTGAATTAACTGCACTTATGCAGGAAAAATGCAGCCTTAACTTTTAACTTATTTCTAAAATATCGCTAGAGTATTTTAATCTGATATGGTTTCTTGAAATCTTGCATTCAAAACTGGAACATCATCTGGCTAAATTTGCTTTTAAAAGTTGGTGTGACAATTTGCTTCTGTGTTGGTGGTGCAGGCATCGTTTTGGTGCTAATGAATGTTGCAAAGTATTAGCTTGGCTGCGAGGCAGTTGGTGGTACCGGCATGTTTAATGCATCGATGATGGGCATGGTTAAATGGTCTTTCTTGCCCTAGGAACTGTAAGTGTGTAGTTTCAAGTTAAAATTCTCATGTTCTCTTCTCCTTATCTTCCAAAAATACTTCAATTTTCTGCCTTATAGTAGGGAAACAAAGTTGTAATTAGGGAGGCTTGATTTCAGTCTGGCTGGCGTGAAGATGAAACAGGAGTTTGTTTAGGTTTTGCTACACTACGCCCCTCCATAGGAACTCCGTGCCATACATCTGTCTGCAAGTAGTTAGGCACATTCCTCCTTGGATGTAATCGAATCTCTCTGTCGCCCTAAGTACATGTTACTAGACAAGGTTTCTAGTGTTGCTACTTCATACTCTACTTAGGGACTGAACGCAGGAGTGAGTTATGAAGTGTTAAGTGGAAGCAGTGGAATTGTGAACACACCTATATATGGCAGGAATGATGACATCAATGGGAAGTGAAGACAGTTGTACCCACAGAAGAAATATAAAATGTAGAAACGGGGAGAGCAGCAACAGTTGGAACAGTCTAGAGCTCATAGAAAGTGGCCTCCTTTGTGGTGTTCACCACTTCAAAACTTGGAGATGGAAGTTGGGAGGGAAGCCCCAGAACACTGTCAGCAAGCCGGTAAGTGACTGGTAAGAGCCTCCTTTGTTATTTAATACTGCTCTTTCCTGATGGGATTAATCCGTAAGAACAGCAGCACGTCTGATCACAAAAGGTGGTGGATCCCGTTCCTCTGCTAACTTCCGTAGGTGTCAGAGATGTCAAGGTGGAAGAAGGCTGTAGCTCAAAGTGTATGGATATATAAAAATGTGACTTGGCAGCTGTGACAACTACTGTGACAGATTATTTTTGCATTTTAATGAGGTTTTTTTTAAGTAATAAGCATTATTACTACTTTTAGCCAATATCTTTTTTTCAGAGGGGTTCAAAATGTCTTTATTACTTTTTTATTTTGGAGGAAATAAGCAGAATTCTGGGCTAAAATAGTCTCTTTGTCTTTGCCTGGCCTTACATATGTGAGTGCTTATGTTGCCTATGTCTTCACATGTGTGCTTGTCCATGCAAGACTATTCACAGAAAACAATGTGCTCGCAAACTAAAGGTAACTTAAGGAGGCTGTTCTGAAGAGCACTTCATTTGCCATCATAAAGCAACCTTAAAATGACTAAAGAACAAAATCATAAATCTTCCTTGATTTTGTCCTGAAGAGAGCTGAGTGGCAATTCTGTTGTTGACTTTTAGCCCTTTCATGAATCTGTGAGTTTACTTGATCCAGAATTTTCCTGTAAGTGCTTAAGAAAATCCTTTTTTTGGAGTTGGAGTAGAAATGAGCCCTTTAAAGAAGCTTGCAAGTGAAATGGCTTTTTGTATTCTTGGGACTTTACCGTTATCAGCAGCCCTGTATCTCGACGCTCTGCCGTGTGCTGTTCCTGGGAAATGTGGGCAGTTGTGTGGACACTTCATCAATCAGCAGCTTCAGCAGTCCCTGTGCTGTCATACTAGTTAGGTAACAGTGATTATTTTTCTTCTATCAGTTCTGAACTTCTTGCTGCCTTGGCAAACGCTTTCAAACAGACCCCAAGTTACCTGCCGAATAAATAGTTTTAAGGGAACCAGACATCTTTTCTGCTTCCAGCTTATTGCAGTGCACTGACTAATGATCTCACTGTGTCTACTGTTTTTCCATTGTGTAGCTCAAAGAGTCTGATCCCTTTCTGCTAAGTTTTATGTCCACATCTCATTTCAATTAGATGAACCCTTTAGTTACAAGAAATAAAGTTTGTCTGAGTTTGGAATATCCTAGTGTAATGTAAATTATATTAGCTACTTTGCCTCTAGTACGTATATATGTATCTAGCTGTGGCTATTAAAATAAATTCCTGAGGATTTCTGAATCCTTGGAACTTCCCTCCCCATTTCTTAGCGCTTTCCTGTTCCCGAATGAGGGAGAAGCCGGCGTCGGCAAAGCCGGCTGCAGCCTTTATGGCACTGCTTGAGCAAGGACTGAATCTCCATTTCACTGCTTCCCACCACTTCTTTAAATCTACATGCAGACTAGACATCTAATTTGCACCCTCCCCTGGCGCCTCTCTTGAGCAGAGCTAAAAATGTGGATGGTAACGTCTTTTCTGAGCTCAGGGATTACTGAGATAGAGCAGGCGGAGCTCGGCCTCAAGCAGCGGCTCAGTTTGTTCGCGAGCTCCTGGTGGCCTCATGGCAAGGAGCCCGTGGGTGGAGGAGCACTCTGGGTGCTCTCGCTGCTGCACATTGGGTGCCATGAGGACTACAGGACTGTGCTGTGCCTGCCATCGTCCCCCGTTGCTCTTTCCAGGAGTGCACATTAAAGCTCTCCAGGTGGATTTGTCATGTTAAGATCCACAGGAAACTGTTACCACCCAGCAGATTAGAGCACTGTGTGTTTTGTCTTCAGTACCTGAAGAAATCCCAAGTTGAAGATGAGCCAACCCTGTGCCCTGGCAGCAAAGATGACTAGCATTATCCAACTAAAAATTGCTTAGAGAGCTCAGGCTTTGCCTTGATTTTTCCCAGAAAAAAAAAAAAATATATATGTGTGTGTGTGTGTGTGTGTGTGTATATAGTATATACATTATATATGTTTTTTTCAGTCTGAAAAACTGATCCTTATGAAGTCCTCAACATTAGCATAGTGTTAATTCACATGGATTATCAGATATAATAGTAATTATCAAAATAAAGGGTATGACTGCTGAAAAGTGTTATATTTATTTATTTTTTCAGTCTGTAATATTTCTTTAGCGTTGTCAGTCAATTAACTAATGAATGCTATTTTTACAGGCTAAGTGTTGTCCATTTAAAAATAATGGAGATGTCTGTTCTAAAAATACCTTTAACTGTAAGGACAAATTCTTGTAATTCCATGTAATTCTTATTATTTCTATTTGAAAAGCTTCAAAAAATTATGATTCACCCTTCTCAAATCATTATATTGGCTATAAACAATGAGATTAAAAGATAAATATGTATCTAGTTCTCTCTTTTTCTTTTTATAGTTTGTGCTGTGGAAACACTTAAAGTGCAGTGAAATTATATTTTCAGCCTTTTGTCTGGACCATAACGGGTAAAAGTTTACTCTCGTATTTATAAGACACTGGAGATTCTTAGAACATCACAGGATGCCAGCCACGCTTTAAGGGTTTCTAAGAAAAACAGTGAATATTGTGAGACTCACAAATAGAGCTGAGAGCATTTGTGATAGTGTTGTAGCTAATTTTGTAATGGGTCATTTCTATAAGTAGTTTCATTAACTACAGAGGCTGTTTACTCTTTTACAAGAGGACCATAAAATAACATTGCCAGTCTCAATAGATTTACAGGGAGCACTTGGAGTTTCTCCTGGGTTATTTTGAGTTGATAGTGTGTATTTTTAAGCAAGCCTCAAGCTGATACTATTTGATGGAAGAAATGGGGCTTCTTCCTCTTCCAGATATAAAGTTGGCTGAAGAGATCCACCTTCTTGCCATTTACGTAGCAATTTTCATCCTCATTTTATTTTAACTCTAAAAAAGGCAGGACAAAAAAGTCTGGATTTTTTTCAGACGTTCTGATCTTGTAACACAGCTTCATGCACTGTGTGTTTCATTGTACAAAAAAAAGTTGTAAAAGAATGTAAATGTATGTGGTTTGAATGCTGGGTTAAAATAGAAATATTCTATTTCACTGAATAGTAGGATAATTACTACAATAGTGCATCAGATTTCTGTAAAAATACTTAATGTTCCCTACTGCATACATAATGTTTTAGTTAAATTATCTACTATGTTTATATTATAAGCCAAGAAAGTTATACATATAAAACTTCGCTTGTTTGAATAATAGATTTTTCCATTTTCCAATCTATATAGAATAAAAAAATTGTTGTGATGGAAATTCCCAACCAAGCTAAAATTATAGTTGGGGGTGAGAAATCTAATCTAATTTTTGAAACATTTTCGCAGCCGAGTTCAAGAGTACTGCGTCAATTTAAGTAGGGTTAGTTATGAAGTGGAGTCCCTGAACTGAAAATAAGGAACGGGGAAGGATCATGGTGGCATTCTTAACATTTCTACAATATCTGTTTTGTACTTGTAGCATTTTTTTCTTTAAATAAGGTATATGTTGGAAGGAATCCCTGCTGTTTGTGCGTGTTACCATTTTCTTGTGGTAACGCAATCCAAGCCAGGTCAAGACAGCAATGGTTTAATGAGCCTTAAGTGGTGTAATGTGCCTTTTGTTTGTCTGCTGACCAATTTACTTTTTCTGCACTGGGATATAAAGTTCTCATGGGATTGCTGCTGATTTAGAAGGCTTGAAAGAAGTCTCATTTCATTTTCCTCCCTTGGATAAGAAGTTTAGCAGATTATTACTCATCACAGCGCATTCCAGAGCTGCATCGCTGTTGACTGTGACCTTCCCCATGAATGCAATAAAGGCGGTAGATTGAAGGGGTGTAGCACAAGCTATGGAGATTGCATGGGTGCTTGAAGTGTCCCTGAATGCTTCTCTGGTAACATCACTCAGAGTCCATGCTCTGCCAGAACCTCCAAACCTGGTTTCTATCCCGTGAACCGTCAGCCTGGTGGTCCCTATGGAAGGGTACTGGGCAGCTGCTTCTGCTAAACATGTGCCGAAGGAGGGAGCGGATGAGAGGTTTGATTCCCGCTGAGGGAGTGACATGTAGAGCTCTAGAAAACATGGTTGTGTAGTAGTTTGTCCTGTTGGGTGTTTTCATGTTTAAATTTTAGCCTCGTGGTGTTTGTTGATGAAGGTTTCTTCACAGTCCTTCTAGTGAAATACATTTCATTAATATGTGCTTTCCCTATACTTTTCAATACTTTGACATAATAGCAATGAATAGGTGGTCAGTCGTATCCAAGATCAGGTCCGCTATTCCATAAAAGTTCATTGCTTTGTAGATGTAGTCAAAACATTTATATAACAAGGTCTTTCTGAACTGAAAATGAGTCCCAGAAGGGATCAAGAGGTGTGCTGGAGAGCCTGAAAGGGACTGGAATCTACATTATTGCACACATCACTGCTGTTTTATATCTGCTTGCTATGCTAAAACGTCTGAAATAGTAAGATTAGTTCAAGTGTCACAAGGAAGCAGTGTGATCTTGGCTGGCTAAAGATGCTGGCCTGCAGCAGAGTTGGTTATGGATAGAATAATTTTGGTTTATGAAGAGAATAACTGTTCATGTTTAATATTGTAACAGACTGAGATAGATGAAAAAGTGGTAGAATCAGGTATTGACTTTGAATCACCTGATGCTGCCCGGGTTGTTCTGTGTGAGCTAAAATTGTAAATGACAAATTCAAAGCAACAGTAGTGGTTGGGAACCCCGGAGGAGAAGGAGAATGCACTACAGTAGCTTGTCACTGTTGCTGGAAGTAGAAATTCTCTGTGCCTGAAAGTCACAAAACACAAACTGTTAACTTGGAGATTAAATTTTCAGTGCAGATTATTTCACAGAGCCCACTGAAATCTGAAAGGCAATAAGGAATAGTGCCAAGGGCCCTTCTTGTAGCAGCAGGCAGATTAGAGTGGAAGCAGTGGGGATGTTCAGGGGATATTTCGCAGGCTATAGTTTTGCAAGTTTTATGTAATGTTTATTATTTTTTTTTTGCAGATCTTTAGCTCCTTAGAGTCCAGGCCAGTGAAAAGGAATCATTTATACCCTCATTTTGGCAATAAAAGCATTAGCTGGCTTGAGAGCATTACAGAACCAGGGGGATCTAGTATCTGATGGTGGAAGGAGAAAGAGATGACAGCTCTTGGAAACTTATTTTCTAAAGATTTCAGTTTAGAGGTAGTGTGTCAGACAAAGCTTTCTAGATATCACAGGATGTTAAATATAATCCGCAAGTATCTTCTGGGCTTCAAGCACACACATTATCTCCAATGTTCTTTTCTACCTTGAGAGGTCAGTTTTAAGCGTGGCATCTAATGCAATGTTTTTTTCTCTGTGTTTTACTTAGGGGAAATCTCTTCCATCTTCAGTATCTAATGAATGTTTTCCTTTCTAATTCAGGGACACAAGAAGCCATTGCCATGTGCCTGCATGTAGAGACAAAACAAGGCGTCAATGAGACGCTGTGTGACCGTTCCAAGAGGCCGCCACCAATGGCTCGTGCTTGCAACGTGAGCCCTTGCCCTCCGAGGTACGCCGCGCTGGTGGAGCACGTTGCGGGGAAGAAACAGTCAACGTGGCTTAGATAAACACGGGCTTCCCTAGAAAAGGGTCACATTACAGGACTGTGGTCTTGCTTGGGGATAAAATTTCACTGCTTCTGTCTTTGACAAGGTTATTGGGTGGGGTTTTTTGGTTTTTTTTTTAGTCTTGTTCACTGTTTTTCTGTGCTTCGCATCTCACTAATAAAATAGGCAATGTTTTCTGAAATAAATCTCATCTGTTGAGACATTTGCTAGAAGTGGGAAAGCAGGATGTACTCTTGTGGGAGGAACAAGGAAAGGTTTTAGACTATTTTAGAAAAAAATAAGGAATATTTCCTTTCTATCCTTACAGAATGAAAAATTGCCGTGGAATCCTACTTTAAATGAGAAGTTATTTTAATTTCATGCTTCTAAGGAGCCACATATAGTTCTGATGGATTTCTTTGCTTGATCAGAGATACTGGGAAAAGAACAAAAACAGTGCAAATCCAAGAAAGCCTAGCTAATTTGGACATATGTTGCCTTATTTACCCGCTTTTGATCCCTGACAGTACTGATCCTTAGCATATTGTTTCCATGGTGTGTCTGCAGAAACCTCCTCCTCCAAAATGTAGGGAAGAAAAGTTAACAGGAACAGGATGTTTTATAGAAAACGTATATACATTTAAAGAAAGTTTTGTAAATATAAGAAAGGTCATATTTGCACATATAAATGTAAATGTTAGCAGGTTGCCAAGAGGAAGCTTCTTTTTATTCCTGTTGTTATTAATGAGGTGTATTCTGAAAATAAATTCTGGAATCAAGTTTGCTGCAGAGATTCTTAGTAGCTTAATTGTAAACAAGTTACTCGTTTCTTTATTACACATAGGTTTATAGTTCTGATTTATAGATTTGTTTTCCAGCCAAAGTTTTCAGTAAACATGCCTTCAGTTACTTTTTTCTGTATTCTGCCTGGATCTGAGCGCCTCTTCCTTCCCCGTTCCGTGTCACTAACTGCGGGCTCTCGGTTGCGTTGTTGGTGCAGGTGGCAGAGTGGCCCGTGGAGACGATGCTCAGCTACGTGCGGCGTTGGGATCCAGACCCGAGACGTGTCCTGCCAGCAGCCAGGAGGACCTGCTGTTGCTACTGAAGACTGCAAAGACAAAAAGCCTCACTCATTACAGGCCTGTAACCAGATAGATTGTCCCCCTGTTTGGCATGTTGAGGAATGGCAACAGGTATGGCTGGGTTACGAAAGTAGTTTAAATGTAAGCAGGGTTCCTCTGGCCAAGTACTTGCAATTCTGTAGTTGGAGTAACATTGAAGAGAGCTCCTAAACATTAGCATTGGAATGTTTTGACTGGTTTCATTAGAGCAAATTAATCCAGAATTAAGAATTGTACGTTTCACTACTGTGCCAATGAGTATCCTCTAGGTGAGATGCCAAGTCCTATTTAAGGTTTCAGGAGACTGGATCTCAGTTATGCCAGGCATCACCTCTCTTCTCATACTCCAGAAATACTGTAACCTACTTTGGGAGGTGTCACCTTTTTTGTTGTTGGTTTTTTGCAAGGACAGAGTTTCCTAAACTCCCCTATGGTATACTAGCTGATGGTATACTAACTGATGCCCAGCATAGTCGGATCTATGTGTCAGATGCATATTTCTCTTAAAGATTTCTCCTGATATATAACATCTAGGTGGTTTGACTTCTACCTTAGCAGTTAGGTTCTCCACTCATCTAATATCGTGGTCAAATATTTTTAGCAGAATTTTCTATGTGCTGCTTTCTTTTTAATTGAGACTAGATGTCATTTTTCAGTAATTACTGAGAGTCTTACAATGTTTGCACATAACAATGTTATGGATGAGCACAGATACCCATGCGAGTCCAACTGCTACATCCTTTTTTTCTTCTTAGTGTTCACGTACCTGTGGAAGAGGGATGCAGAGCCGCAAAGTGTACTGTAAGCAGCTGTTGACAGATGGAAGTTTTCTGAAACATCCTGATGAGATCTGCCAGGAACCTAAATTGCCAGATAGTAAACCATGCGCAAAAGTTGATTGTCCTCCTCAACTAGTTGTAGGAGAATGGTCCAAGGTGAGCAGCCTGTAACAAGTGCGAACCAAAACCTTCAAATGCAACATGAACACCAAAGATTTCTCCTTAGGTGAATAGGAGACGATAGAAGTAACAAGTTCATAGGGTACCTGAAGATTTCACAAAGCATGTAGCTGGACTAATCCATGCGTATTCATCCAGTGCAACTAGTGAAAGGGAAAGGAGTGCTTGGAAAGTTGGCTGTCCAAGAAAGCAAATCTTTTCAGGAGCTCTGTACCTTTGTCCTGCTTAGATTGCAAATACAGCTACCTACCTACAACCATACTAATCACATCACCCTTCTTCAGCTGTGTTTAAATTGCTGAAGGAAAGAATGTGATGCTGTTTGAAATCTACCTTCTGCCAGACAAGCTACTTAGAAGTTTCTATTAAAGGTCTGTGCAGTACGAATAAGGAGAGTGGGTTGAAAGACGTGACAGACTGTTTAGAACATGCTGGATTGCTTCTCTTAGAAGACTGGGCCTCGTTCCTCTCTTCTCCCCACAGTGACACATAGAAATACTGCCATGTTATTTTAGTTGTTCCTGAGCTGTTTGCTGGAAAAAAATAGCTGTCTTATAGTCACATTGCCTGGAAAAGTGAAGAGGCTTTAATGTCTGGATAGCACCAGGATTCATAAGAAATAGAGCTTGTTAGTGTGTCCACACAGACGTGCGCAGACCTACACCAGTTTAAAATGAGCACGTGTGGAGTGGGGTGGCAGGTTTGGTTTGACTGCATCCTTCCTTTCACAGTGCTCAGTAAGCTGCGGTGTTGGAATCCAGCGAAGGAAAGTCGTCTGCCAAAATTTAACAGCAAAGGGCCAATACGTCACATTAAATGGATCAATGTGTAGCGGTCTGTCTCCTTCGCTGCTTGTAAGGTCTTGTCAGATGAATGCCTGCAACAGTAAGTATGTTTCTTTGTTTAGTTTCCTGTTGATTTGGGTTGAACATGTAAAGAAAAAAATCTGTATATGGGGCTGTTTATTCAACTCATCTCCCTACACTTTCACAGCTTCTCTAAGGTGGGATAAATTGTGTGTGAGCAATAAAAAGTTTGTTTGTTTTTTCCCCAGTTGAAAATAAATTTTATGGTGTAAAAAAGTAGATTCCGAATACTTTAATGATGCCTTCACTTTCGTACTTACCTACATTTGGTCTGGTTTTGACTTTATCCTTTACACTCTCCCAAGTGCAAAAGTTGCCTAAACTAAGTCTAAATTACAAGGGACATTAGAAGAGATAAGAATCCAGCTCTGGCTTGTCTTTTCACTTTATATTCATATTGCACTGGACATTTTGCTTAGCCTGGTGGAATTCAAAACCTGAAACTCTGTGCCAGTGATAACTTTCTGTATAATTTCTATCTTTCCTTACACAAATGAGGATCCCAGTCTCATAAGCTTTGCAGGAAGTGATGACAGTATGGGAACAGACAGCCTTTAAAAAAATCCTGCCTTTAAAAAAAAAATGCAGAGTTTTATTACTCCCTATATAAGAATCTATTCAGAAAAGACTGTCTATAGAAATAGTATAATTTGGGCACACCATAGTTATGATACTAATATTAATTGCACTAATTGCACAAACACCCAGTGAAATATTTTACTGATATATGTTAGGTTTCTTGTGCATGGGAATAGTGATACATAGAGGCCATTCTAAATGCGGGCTCTGAACCTACACTGTCCATGCTTTAGAACAGAGAGTCTAAGTTTGGAGTCTGAGAGGGGAGGGAAAAGAAAGTTAAAAAGGAGAGTATCAGTTTGTAGGCCTGGGAGGAGAGGGGGACCAGGAGCCTTCATGAATGGCCTGTTTCTGATCTTACAGATAGACACGTTTTGACCCAATTCATAGTGCTATAAAGAAATAGTTATTTTATACATTTTCAAGCTTTGCCTAAAAGGTTATTCACAATACAAAATAAAAAATAGAATAATTACTGATTCATACATAATATGAAACTTCTTTTCCTGGACTGTGTTTCAGATTAACATGCCAAAATCCTGAGGTTCAAAACTCCACTTAAATAAAGCCCTGTGGACTTTCAGGAATGTCCTTGGCATAGGGTTTAATAAAATATTTTGAGCTGCATATCTATCTGAATTTAATTAATTGTGGATAGTAGAATGGCAGCGTAGCGGGTTTGCAAATTGCTTAGCACAGACCGATATTAAAGTAACAGTGTCAGCTCCTGCCCCAGCGCCAGCAGAGGAGGGCACGGGGTGGCCAGGGAGCGCTCCCGGACCCGGCGGACACAGAGCCAGCCTGGGGAAGCTCTTCTCACCCTCGTGCACCTCCACCGTGGGCACCGGGATTGCTCCTGCGCTCGCTCCGTGCCCGGCAATTCTCCACGTGCCCCACAGCAGGGAGCGGAAGACCTCAGGCGTGGAGGTGCCCTCAGCTGCAGCTTGGGTTTTGCAGAAGGAGGCTTCTCTGGCACGTGGCACATTGTGGTGCACGTTCTGCTCGGGGGTGCTGGGAACAGTTTTCTTCCTGGCCTCCTTTGGGAGGTGCGTCTTGGAGCGCCCCTCCGCAACGCTCTGCTTCCGTGGTGCTGTATTTTTATTGTCTCATGATGGTTCTGAGGCTTTTTGGATTTGAAGTTCTACCCTGGGACTGATAACTGTAGCTGTTTTCTACGTAGTATTAGCCCTGTTGAGTCAGAAATGGCCCTGACTCTGCGGGCTCTGAGAAATAGGCAGCAGCAGCAGTGCAGCCCTGTGGCCGCCGGCCCGGCCGCCTGCCTGGAGCTGCGCAGCCCCCTCGGCGCCGCGGCGAGGAGGGATCCTGAGGTCCGAAGGCTCCAGCACAAGCTCCTCGCGAGGCAAGATTTACCTTGTAGAAGAGCCCTCCCATGCAGCCCCTTGCCTCAGCAGCTGCAGCACTGGATGATGCTAAGGATCTAGAAAATTCATACTTCTGTGGCCTTATTTATATGACCTTATGTATTTATATGGCCTGCCATGCACAACTCTGAACTTTGTTTCACTCCTAACCTTGCCCGCCAGTCACCAGTAAAAATATACACACCCTTTAGTGCTGAACTGCTAATGAGAGCTAGTGGTCTGTCCCGGGAAAAAAATGAAATGGATGAGACTTGTTAACGTATTTATAAGTATGCGCTGGGTTTAGTTCCATGTTGGAATAACTAGTGTAAACAGAGCACAGCCTGAAGTATTTTAATTTGTGTGTTTAAAGTTACACTTACTGTGTCTGTAAGTTGGACTTGGAAATTGAAGATTTAATACTGGAACATTTCCCTGAAAATAAATATTTGGGGCCCAATAACTTATTAAAAACAGGGCGCTACTTTAATAATTTTAGTAAACTCGGTGCCTAAAGCGATTTATTTGTTGTACCATATAAAATGGTTGAGGGAATAGTGTATCTGGATAACGAATATTGATTTAAAAGCTGTGTAATTATGAAACCATGATATCCCCACTGGTCTGAACTCATTACCCAAAACATTGAAAATAACCATTTTGTTTTATAAGCATAAGAATGCACTCCAGGGTGTAGTTCGTGGAGTGTACACACTTATTGAATGCTTGAAGCATTTAGCTTTTCACCTATTTCTTCACAGCATATTTGAAGCACATGCGTGCGAGGAGCACGCAGATGTTCAGGCGTCATTTGTGTGCTGTCGGCGTGGTTGTCGCCTTCTCTAGGTGGGCAGGCGGGAGAGCGCGAAGGGCTCTGCGGTCCCCGCGGGCCGGCTCGCCCAGCGCCGCGGGGCTGCCCCTCGTGCCAGGGCTCAGCGCTGCCCCGGGAGGTTGGGCCGCCCAGCGCTGCGGGGCTGTCCCCGGCATTGCCCCACGCATCCCAGCTGGCCACTTCCATCCTGCGGGCAGGGAGCCGCAGGCACTGCGGGGAGCAGCGCCAGAGGCGCAGGCCTTGCTGTGCTCCCTCCGCAGCAGCGTTTGTCACCTGCCGTGTGCCTGATGCAAGGTTACTGCTGCTGCTCTGAGCGGGGAGGTAGTTGGCAGCAGCGAGTGGTGTCCCCAATCCCGTGGTCGCTCGCACTGTCTCCAAGTGCCACTGTGGCCACCGCTGCGGGGAGAGGCTGCGGTGCTGGTGGCCATTTGCGCAGCTCCCTGGAAACCTCTCAGCGTCCAAGTGCCCTGAGCAGGATGCAGGAAGAGCCTTGTGATATCCCGTGCCTCCGCAGCCGGTGTGCACAGGGCTTTATTCAGCGTGGTCTGCCTGGGCCAGTTCAGCCGACTGCTGCCCGGCCTCTCAAAGGCTGCGCTTTTTTCCTTCGTTCCTCCCTTCCCTCGCCACTTTTTTGGCACAACGCTGTGAGCAACTCATCTTTCAACCCCAAGAAATTAGCCGCGGTTGGTGATACCCAGATGCCTTTGCTCGCTGTGTGTTCTGCTCTCAGCTCCAGTGTTGCTATCAGTTTGCGTTCGATGTGTCAGGCGACCAGCAAGGCCAGCCAACAAGGGAAGTCACAGTCATGGAGAGCCTTACTTTTCGGATAGGCTTTGTTTTATTTAGGTCATTCTGCACTCACCAGGGCTCAAATGTGGGGAAAGTGATAATGTGTTTAAATCTTTTGATTCATTTTTTCCCCGCTCCCTTTATGCCTAGACTTTCTGAGGCAGCAATAGGAAATATAAGTATTATTTTAAAATACACTTAAATGCATTGAGGTATGTGTACCCCATCTGTACCCTTCATATGGGTATACGTTGTCCATCGCTTTTCCTTGTTGGGAGATTGGAAGAAAAAAAGGATAGGCTTCTCGGCTGGCGCTGGGGAATATTACGGTTTCATGTTGTTCGCGTTTCTGCATTTTTGTGACTCGGTTAAAAGCTCGGCATGTTGTGATTTGACTTGAACAAAGTCAGGAAGGACTCTGCCAAGCATTCTGTGAAAAGTGTGAAGTGTTAGCAGGACTGCCAATGATTAGATGCTTTTCAACGCTTTTCTTTTTTCTTTTTTTTTTTTTTTTTTTTTTTTTGAGAGATTAAAACAAAGCTTCCAGAGAAATATTCTGCTCATGGGCCTCAAATTGTCAGTGTTCATCGAGTTTACATTCAGACAAGACAAGAGAAGCGCATTAATTTTACCATTGGAAGCCGAGCCTACCTACTTCCAAAAACATCTGTTGTAATTAAGTGCCCAGTACGGAGGTTCCAGAAATCACTTATTCGGTGGGAGAAAGATGGGCTACACTTGCAAAACTCTAAAAGACTCGGCATCACCAAGTCAGGCTCACTGAAAATACACAGTCTCGAAGCTACGGATATTGGTGTGTACCGGTGCATTGCAGGCACTGTGCACGAAACATTTGTCCTCAAACTTATTGGTGCTGATAACAGATTAATAGAGCCACCAAATCTCAGGAAATACGCCAGTGAGAGCAGTAACACGGACCACAATGAGGCCAACAGCTTTGTGGCCAAGTGGCATAAAATGAGCAAAATGTGGCAAATGTGGAGCAAGAAGAACGAGCTCTATCTAGGTGACAGGCAAGTAAATGACCAGCCGTTTCTGAGAAATCTGGAGACCTTTGGGAGCAATTCAGCCGAAGAATTTGGCTCTCGGGAATTCAAGAACAAACGCCTGGAAGCAGCAGTTCTGCAAGGCGCCTACAGCATGGACACGGTGCAGTTTGAAGAACTGATAAGGAACATGAGTCAGCTCATTGAAACTGGAGAAGTCACTGACGACTTGGCATCCCAGCTCATTTATCAACTAGTTGCTGAACTAGCCAGGCCTCCGCAACCAACCACTGGAAAATGGAAGGGGGCCCAGGATGAGAAATTTGCCACAAAAGTCACAGGCAAATCTCCAAATGAATCTGAAAGTTTCAGTGCAAAAACTGTCGATAAATTGATGTTTGACCAGAAGGTTCCAGTTATTATGAGGCAGAAGCAAATTCCTGTAGTTTCCTTTAACAAAACAGTAACTGTACGAGTTGGAAATACAGTTTTTCTCACCAACCATACTCGTACTGTCAATCTATTATGTGAAACAGCTGGTACTAGTGAAGTAAAATATACTTGGACAAAAGATGGTGAGACATTAAAATCGTCTGAGAAGTAAGTAAATATATTTTCCTGTTTTTTTCATTACTTATTATGTCACTATCAACTGCTAAAATCTACCCTGCTGTGTGATACTAGAACTTATACTGTTGCAAAATGAGATATACGTGAACGCTGCTTTCCATCTTTTTTATTTAAATAATTTATGTTTCAAGTGTCTGTTGCATTGTTTTGCTCTGCTAACGTCCAAGTTCACGTCCATTTTCACAATATTACATGGGAAGCATGATCTTTGCATTAAGTGAAAAGCTGTGGGTATCCTAAGTGTGTATTCTGTGATCTGCCTTACTCATTTCAGCTGCATCAGATAAAAAAAAAATATATTAAATCAAATTTAACAGCCTACTGAATTGGTTTCATATACTACATATAGCGAAACCATGTTAAAATCTTCTTCCATGCTAGAGATGAAAGTCAGTCTTAGTTAATCTCTTTAAGGAAATAAATGTCATTGGTATCTTCACCATCCTAATGTTAATATGTGTGTGTGTGTGTGTGTATATATGTTATAGCTGCACAGCTTCCATTTATAAAGAAAAAAATACATTTTTTTCTGACTTCTTAATATTTTTTAACTTCCAAATCTTTCTGTTGAAGACAGTGGAAAACTAAAATGCAAACAACATATTTTACTATCCCAACAATACCTGAAGAATAAGTAGAGCAAGAGTGTGTGATATTCAGATATTTGCTCAAGACTGCACAAATACTTCAGCGCTGATAGCCTAGAAGCTCACCTGATACCATTAACTTAGTGTGTGAGCCACTTTGAATTACAGCTAGCTCTTGAGTAATGAAAAACCTATTCTAAAATGATAAAGACATTTTTGGAAATTTCTCAACATATACTTAACTGATTAACCCTACTGCCAAGAAAAATATACTTCTGCAGAGCTATCAATTAAAGCAAAGACACCGAAACTAAACCATTTTTAAAAGTGAAAGTGTTTTTGGAACCATGTAGCTCCTATTAGTTGTGTTTATTTTGTAACTATGCATAATTTCCCATTAATCTGTTGCAAGTGATATTTTCATTTTGGGGGACCTGATGGTGTTTTGTATATTCATGAGTATCTTTTTGATTCCTAATACCTGCTTTCATATATTGCCCTAGTTTTAGCCTACAATGACATTCTTGCACTTACGGGCTATGTTGGCAAGTAGTTTTCCTTTTGTTACTTTTTTTTTTTGCAGTAACATTTCTTATACAAAATGTGCATACACACACACATACATATATGTATGTATATATGCACCCATGTATGTGTGCATGCTCAAAGGCTAGTGATAGCACTACCATTGCACCTGACAAAATGTGAGGATCTAAGTGTCCTGTGTATCTGCTGGGTTTATGAGAGTAGGCTATGTGTTCTTCACACATGAGAGGGCTTGATTTGCAGGGGTTGAAGTATTTCTAATATGTTTTTGTGCATTTCTTACTTTTGTATAAGTAATTGGTGTCAGAGAATGCCAGGTTCCAATTTTTTTTGGACCTTGCTAGTGTCCATCTGAGAAAAGAGACCGGGGGAAAAGCATGACCCATCCAGGGTGCTCTCTCCAGCCTCTTCCCCAGCAGTGATACTCTTCCTTGTCTTGCCACTGAGATGGCAGGAAAGGCAGACAAGGTTTAATATTAACAGTAAATCTCAAGCTACACTAATTTGGAAGTCAGATTAGCTCATACATTTGCAAATTCCCCAGTCCTGCTGAAAAGCAAGCTTGCTCTGGAGAAATGGATCTCTTGCCAAAACTTTTAATCATGATAGTCTGATTTTTTTATGCTGCTGTTCCCAGAGGATTCTGGCTTGTAGTAGCAAACTAACTGTACTCCAAAGTGCTGCAAATAGGACACGGTTTTGAGGGGACAGGGCTTACCTGAAAGATCCTTCTCTACATGTATCCGTATTGCTTCCCCCCACCACCAAAGGGGAGGCAGGTGGTTATTGCACACACTGGTCTAGAACCATAAACACACATAAAAACATTTTGCTGCTTTACCTTTAAACTCTTGCAAGAAGACCCATTAGCAGCTGGGTTTCTCCCAGAGCAGTCACTCTGGTCTTTTCTTGAAGGGCCATCCTGGACACAGTTGGAAAAGTGCGGATTCAGAATCCTACTCGAAGGGAGCTTGGTTCCTATGGATGCCTGGTTGTTAATGACTTTGGTTTTGACATGGAAACATCTTTGCTATTACGGGCAGGTAAGACCGTGTTGTCTGTGGAATCAGGCACGTATTTTTTTTGTAGATGCACCCATTCCCATTGCAATGTGAAATGATGGGCAGTCCACGCAATTCTGCCAAAGTTAGGAGCGAGCAATGAGACCTTGTTGTTACTCTAAAACCACAGCAGGTGTGAGTAGAGTCTGTTTAACTTACCTGTGTTTTCTGGCTGCTGCTTTGCAGAGAGATTTCTGGTCTGTATTTAAAAGCCAAAGAAAGCTTTTAAAAATGATTATTTCTTTCTTTTCATTTCAAAGAGGTTCCTGTCATTTTCTCCTCCTCGTTAAATGTTACAAATGTGGAAGCCAGCAATCTTTCTGTGGTTGTTGGAGGTACGATCATGGCAAGAATTGGAGCAAATATTGTGGTTGAATGTCCAGTGAAAGGTAAGCAAGAACTCTACTGACATTTCTTGTACTGTTGGAATATGAAGTTTACCATGTGTCTTGAAAAAAGTAACCAGCAAATGCAGCGAATCATTACTCATTAGTCATTTTTTTAGGTATGTCACCTCACCAGCCATATTTCTCTTCTGTCTGTCACTTAAATTTATACACACACGTATGTGTTCAAACAGGCTTTCCTTTAAAAGTACTTTTCTTTCCATGAAACGGTCAGAGGCTCCGCTGCGGAGCGTAAAGCCCACCAAAGCGAATGATTTTCTTGCTGCAATAGCAAGCACAGCCAGCTGACTTGCTCATCAGAGAACTTTCCTTATCCCAATTTGAGATGCACATATGTCTAGACTATTGTTAAAACTGAAAATGAAATCTCCAGCCACAGCTTAATAGAACTTTAAGCCTGACAGTGAAGCAAACTTACCTTTTAGAACCATCAGTCTGCAGCTGCAGTAAGGAAACAGAGAAGTGCCGAGCCATGAGGGTCTGTAGATATTGTCTAGCTCAACATCTGTGGAGCAGCTCTTAGGCTGATCAGAAGCTACGAGTATTAAGCAGTTCACCATTTCCTTTTATTTTCTGTTCTTTTATATGGGCAAGGTAGATATTCTACTTTTAATCTCATTATTACTACTTTTTAAGTTTAAGACAGAAGACTTAAAAAAATAGTGGTAATATTCTGCCAAAGACTTAATGAGGTGAAGGTCAGCCTTTTATGTCTTGCTGAGGCAGATGCATAGAAGAGCTAGAAACAATGCACATTGTAACTGAAACCACCCGAGAAGTTAGTGTGCCATTTACCTTTGTGTTGCTGGGGGGACATGTCAGAAAGAGGGTGTTGATATTAATCCAAAATACTGATAGAAATATATGCAAATAGTGGCGCCAGGCTGACATATATTAGGACATGTGGCTCTGCTGTTCACTGTTGTACCAAGGCTAATTTTTTGATGAAGTAATATTTTCCAACGATAGTTTGGCAACTCTGTGTATAACTGACCTACATCGCAGATTTAGCAGAGTTAACATCACACAGTTAATATTAATATTGTTAGGATGGGTGAGCAGTTAGCAATTTTAAATTAATATTTTCACATGGGACTGTAGACTTCCAAGTGCTTTCCAACTGTGTATGTTAGTGAGCCAAATTTCAGTTATGCTTAGACACCAGTGTTGACTTAGAAAATGATTTATCTAATTGCTCGACTTCCTGTCATTGCCAAGGAAGTAAGTATTACTGTTTGTGAATAAAACAGAGCTTGTATATTTCAAAATTTCACTTAGCTTAGAAGCAGAAAAACTTAAGAAATGATGTAAGCACACTTTTCCTGTTTTCCTTCCTTAATTAAGAATAATACACAACGGACTTAGTTCCAGGAGACTCAACTTAATAGCACTTTATGCAAATATGTTTGTCTAATAGGATGAGACACAAAGATATGTCAGGGTTTGCTGTATAGTGAAACATATTGTGCCATTATCAGAGGTGCAAGAGCTTGATTTTTGAAAAAGTGAATCAGAAAATGTATTAGTACTTTGATGAACCCTGAAAGTTCTTTTCCTGTGAGCGGGTAACCTGAGTCTGCTAGAGTTCTGCTTTTGCTCTTTTTTTTTTTTTTTTTTTTTATCCCCTCCTCATTAGATACGTTGATTTACAGTAATAGTGTCCTACCTTCCTGGAGTAATAGCCCACTGTAAATCCTTACAATGAGTATTTTGATTAAGAATACCATTAGGCAGCCGTGTAATGTGACTCCATAGACCAGCTGAGGACCTCTTGGGTCTGTAGATGACGTTAGGACCACCTCTTAAGTGATTGTAACATCAAAGTGGCTTTGAGAGAGATTCCTTCTCTTAGTGATGGGGAGGTCTAGGCTGGATCTAGAGCACTCTTTCCTCACTGCCCTGTCCTCTGAGTACACAGAAAAGAGGATGTGTTTTTTTCTGCAAATAACAGCTGCTCAGCAAAGTACTGCTAGGTAAGGCTGCCATGTTCTTCAGACAGACCTTACGCGTGCAGATTTTCCAGTGATGTCAAGCAGATACCTGAGCTGTTGGACCCTTGCTAGCCCACAAAGTAATTGCCCAATGAACATGGTGTCTTATGTGCGTGAAGAGTCTTGGTGCCATGCCACTAGCAGAATTCTTTAATTACTTTTGAACTTCTCGCTTGCAATGGCTTTTGAAGTTTTTTCCATAGGTTGAATAACCTACAGTCTTTATAGCTGTTCAAGACATGGTTTTCTTGTGAACAAATCTACAAATGGAGTTCTGCATTTTGTGTCTAACTGTGCAGAGTCTCTTCAGGTATTTTCTTTCTGAAATGTAAATGAAAGTCATGTCTATATGCAAAACTGGTAAGTCATGCTTCATTTAGGAGCACATCGTGAGTGGAAGAGCCGGGAGCAGGAACAGCCCACCCAACAAATGGCAAAGACTGTTGTAAGAAGTAGAGAGGAGGTGATGCTGTAAGGAAAGATTTACTTTTCAGCCTCCTCTAATGGCTAGCTAATAGCTGTACAATACAGCCTTTAGTTATTCATAGCCAAGAAGAGACCCAAATGTATTGCACTTAAGGGACTCTGGGTTCATTAGGCCACCTTATGTCCTTTACGTTAAAACCATCAAACAAGAAGGTTTAATATTACATGCAGAGTTAGCCGGCTGAGCAGGTTTTTTTTTTATTTTGTTGTTACTAGTTGGATTCTTTTCGTCCTCTTGAAAGACATTCTCACGCATTCTAAAAGTCACAAATATTCAGATGTGTTATAGAGCAATGTATCCTACTAAATAACACAACATCAAGGCAGGCGTTAGGAAAAATATTTCAGCAAAATTGCTGACACTTATATTTCTTTACTCTTTTTAAATTTATAATAAAAGTATATTTCCACTAATTACAATAAATTCACTTTTATAAGTCCCCTACGAGTGTATGATAGAAAATATTCATAACATTCTCGACAGATTCGTATTCCATTCTTACAGCCAAAAGCGTTTCAATCAACACACATGGTATAAATATCAATACTGATTGCTCCAAATTGCTCTTGGATAACATTTATTGTATTTGCAGAAAAGATCTTCTTGTGATTATTACTAAAATAAACTAAAACTGTCAGACTCCATTTATTCTGAAGCCTTGAGAGTTCTTAGATGACGCAAAATAGGAAAAAAAAAAATTTAAAAAAATCTATAAAATGTGCATCGGATGCCGCCTGCTGGTGAGAGAGGAGAAGTATCCCAGGTTGGGATTGTGCTGTACACGCATTATATTGCATCTGTGAAATGTTTTGGATGAAAGACTTTTCAGAGTAAAAGCTTCATCCAAGTTCCTCATAGTAGTGAACGCGCTTTGGCTCTCTAAGGATAACATCGGTACAGATTTGGTTACAGCTGGCCAAAGCTGGTGAACCGGGCTCATCTTTCTGCACACATTTCCCAAAGATGGGCCTGCTCCTTGCCGGCGCTGTGGGGACTTGAAGCACAAGTCAGCAGCTTCATTCTTCCATCCGGCCCTTCGTTTACCCACACTAATCCAAATGTGACCTTTATGCCGTCCTTTGACTTCTGTTTTTAACCCCTCAGAGGTCATGTCAGTGAAGAAAAAGAGCAATTAAATACATAGGCTTCTGCCTCTTCATTTCTTTTAGTTTTTAAAAATAATTTTGAAGTATTTAATAATGGATTTCAAAGATGTATAGGGTTAAGTACAGCTTTATTTCATGAGAGCAGGATTATGTATACTTGCACTATTTTTAATAGTGTATAAAATAATACAATAATAATGTAAAATCTTAATATATAATAATAATATAAAATCTTTTGTTATTAAGCCTCTTTTTATTATAGTGCATGTCTGTTGGGCTTTTAGTGAGGATGAGGTGTAAGCTTTGAAGCAAATCTTAGAGCTGTTCCGCTTACCTGTGCTTCGCTTTGCGTCTTGCTTCCTCCTGCGTGGTGGCCACAAAGGCAAGTCGGGGCTACCAGAAGACGAGTTGACAAGTGTAATTTGGCTACTGTTTAACCCCATGGGGCTTCCTGTTTGCAGATCTGGTCACCTCATCTCAAAAGGATATAGCAGTGCTAGAAAGGTAGAAGAGAAGCATGAGAAAAAATAACAAGTGTGATGGTCCAAGTGCCACCTGTGGTTTAGGTAGTCAGGAGGACGTACCGAGGGGGAGTCAGTTCCTAAATGCCATGACTTGAATGCTCTTTCCCTACACAACCAGCTGCCCACTGGACGTACAGTGCTCCATTAGATAGACTTCAGGTCTGATTAAGAATGGCAATTCCTGTGTACTTTTAATTTTTGATAAAATTATATTTTCCAAGTCCTGGAATATATGTGTGCTTCAAGTCCTTGATGATGTATCTCCTCCAAGACCATAAATGTGTGGGTCCCCAGTGATGCAGCCGTGGCTGCTGTCTCTGAATCAAGTAGAGTATCCAGTTTGGATGCTGTAAGTATTCAAGATCGTTTGCTAAACGGCCAGGCAGAGCCATCTCCAGTGACATCCGTGAGCTGGAGGATTGCCCCAAGTTGCACCAACCACATCCTTGTTGGGAGTCCCCTAGAGGGTTTAGTCTCGCAGTTAGTTTTGAGTTGTTACTCCATTCAGCCCTCATATAGATGTTGGCTAATTTTAAAGTCTTTTTTATGGAAAAAATCTTAGCCCTAAACTTCTGCAATTCTTTGAGCTGACAGAGCACTGAAGAGGACCTGGGAGAGGTGTAACAAGGGTGGGAGGAGAAGGGCTCCTGCTTCAGAGACCCCTCTGAAGAAGTCACCAGGTGTCCATAAATACCTAAATCCTGCCAGCTGCTTATACCTCTTAGGAAGAGAGGCTGTTGCCTGGGTGGTAGGAATAGACAGAGGGAACAGCCTTGAGAGACTGTGGGAAAGTGGGGAAGGTCGGGGGTGGAACATCTCAGCAAGTGCCAAAACGTCTCCCTCTGGCTCTCAGTGCGGGTCTGTTACTCCCCGGGAGCTGGCAGGCTCTGTGCCGGTCATTCCCCCAGCAGCACGGTCTGGGAGTTGATTTGCTCCAACATAATTCAGATAACTGTTAAAGGAATTTTGTAATTTCTGCTAGACAAAATAGAAAAATGTTGAAGAAATAGAGGAATCAGTTGAAGAAATTGTGTTGCAAGTTATGCTAATTCCATCATAGCCACGAGTGTAGAAGAAGTAATATTGAGAGGATGTTCGTTGTGTACAGCACTGACCCAGAGTCATTTCCTCTGAAAAATGACATGCAAAGCTGGCCTCTAAAGCTAGGTAAACTTTTAGAAAACTGCAGCAAAATGCGATTTCTGCCAGCACAGTTCTGCCTTGCTCTTGAATGGGAAATACAGAATACTTTATGAGATTCTACAAAGCTGGGGGAAAAATTTTCTGAAGACATATCCAATGTTTTAGAGCAACTAGCTAGTAGGCCAAGATTTTTATAGTGTGTAATATTTCATAGGGCTTTCAAGGTTGGAGGAAATTTGTTTTTGAACACTGAATATTTTAAGGGCACCCTACAGTGCAGATTCTTTTTTTTCTTTTTTTAAACATGTGTTTCACAGTCCCATCCGGAGCTGGAGCTTTTTTCCATAACATTTGCTGTCCCAGAGCCACTCATGGTGGAAAATGACTTTTTTTTTCATGGAACATTGAGTATTTTAGAGCTGTTCCAGTGCTAGTGGAAAATAACCTGTGTTTGAGGTCAGAAAAATAGATTAAACTAATTTTAAAATTTTATGGCTACTTAGGTCTATAGTAGAGCTTTTTAACATCAGAGGATTTAGGTGCATTGCAAGATCAACATTCTATTTTTAAGGTTTTTCTTTTAAGGTTAATAAGGCTCCAGTTCAGCATTGCATCTTTGTTCATGAAGCACAGCTATAGCCACGTTTATTTTTAAGCATGTATTTAATCACATTTTTTAATAGGGATGGATTTAATCATGTGCTTAAGTGCTCTCCTGACTTAGAGCCATAGGATGTGACTGTTTCATTCTGCTGCTTGCTGAAATCACTGACGAATGTCCCATTTGAATCCCTGGGATCTAAATTGCATTCAGGGTTTCTGAACCATTGGCAGGTGATGTGAGGAGATACCTTAGGGTCCATCCTCAGCTGCCTCTCAATGGAGGTGGGATGGGAAGCAAACAAAGGTGGCTTTGAGCCATCTCCTGCCTCTTCTCCGCTTTGTCCTGGCTGGGGATCAAACCAGGACCTCTTCTATTTGAAAGTAATATTTTCTTGGATGTAGATAGGGAATGTCTTCCAGGATTGCAAATTGGTACATACAATTTTTTTTTTTTTTTCCCCCTGAAGAGAAGGTCTAGGAACTGATTTGAAAATTACTTGGTGTTTTCTGACTCATTTGAACAGAAAGTCATTTTACAAAAGAAACTTTTGTAGATGTGTTAAATTTGAACAATAAAAATGCATTTTAAAAGTGTTCCAGAAAGGACAGTGACAACAGTAGAAATGTCTTTTAGTCAGAAGAACAGAGGGCATAAAAATAAAGCAGTGAGAGGGAATTATTTTAAAAATCAATGGAATTAGCTGTTAAGCATCTTTCTAATAATCCTGAACACACATTTCTTATTTAATCAGTCTGCTGTTTAAATACTACACAATCCTGAAAGGGAAGGGGATCTTGAAGGGGGAGTCTCAGGCTAAATAACTCGTTTTGTAAAGGAGATCCACACATTTGCAGTAAAATTCAGCCCGGTGTAGGGATGGGTGAATTACCCGTCAAGTTCTGCTTATGCTCCTAAACTTAAGTATAATAATATAAGGAAAAAGTCATATCGTGTCTTGGCCTCTTCTTGCTTAGTTTAATTTCTCTTCAGAAAAAAACCCCTAATACTTGTGAAACTATTAAAGCTTTAATGACACAAATGCTACAGGATCAGGCACAGGTTTTAGGCCTTAACTGATTTGCCTAGAAAAGGCTGTTTTTTTGGGGTTTTTTTGGGTTTTTTTTTTTTTCCATTTTGATGGCAAACTTTGAAGTATCCTGCCTTTTTTTGTGTAGCTAAATCAGTGCTATTCACAGTAGTAGCAAGAGTCTTGGCACAAGAGGAATGTGAGAATTGAGAGCCTTGCCCGCTCCCACACACGAGCCGACGGGGGATATTTAACTGATTGTGCAGCCCTGCGTGCCACTAGCGAAGCAAAATCTTATCTCAGGAATAGTAAATGTGGGGTCTGCTTTCTAAAGGGAAAGTATTGGAAAGCTGCATGATGGAAGCTCATGCAACAGAAACATGTAGGTAATGGTAATGGCAGGTCGGAGCTGTGCTGTGAGCTACGTTATGAGAAGGGGTTTTAAGTGAAGCGCTGTTAAGCACAGAGACCGTTAAAAAGGTAAATGCACATTTAAAAATAGCATTGCTTGAGTATCTTCCAACAGGAAGAGTTTTTCCTGATAGGAATTCCAGAAATGACAGTAAGTGCAGGAAGTCAGTGTCTTTCATGAGAGTTATGGCAGGAAAGGATCTTTGACTGGCCCCGTAAACATGCAGATAAGCTGAAGCTGTCCGAAAGAACTCGCCATGTACCTGCTGCTTCACCCAGCATGTAAAGGAGCTTTACCTTCTCCTGTCTGCTTTAGTTGTTTAATCCATTTATTGGGTGTCTGTTAGCAGATGTGATAGTACACCACAATAAAAACTTGTTTCTGGCCCGATATTGTACTGTACCTCAGGGCTTTGTATCCCCTTTGTGCTCTTCGGCTGGGGTGGAGGCCCCCTTTTTCTAGCATGCAGCTATGTCTTCTATATGTATGTATCTATATCTCTCTATATAATACATGTATATAAACTGATAAGTTTTAAATAGATTTTTCTCCACTTCCTGCAAGTGACAGCACGCTGAAGTGGCAGCACCTGGGTGGATTTATTGGGCACTTCGGTTGGGCTGGCTGCTGCACTGCCATGCACGGCTCTGTCCACACTTCTGCTCCTTAGACCTCTCATTTATTCACTTGAGAAACGGCCTGATTTACTTTCTAGTGCGTGTGGTACTGCGTGATTTCCACTCCCCAAGCAGAACTGTGTGGAGGTCCTTGGGGGAGAAAGAGGAATTACTTGCTGGCAATTTAATTTGACTTAAGGGTGTGTGTGACAGATACCCTAGGTTTTGAACTTAAAATGACAGTCAAAGCTATTCTGCAGATTTCTTCTGCAAGCTGAGCTCCAGTGCAGGCTTTGAAAAGGCCATATATGTCTCTGAAATGACAGACAAGAAGAGTAGAGAAATGGCGACTTTTCAGGGATAAACTCTCGGATACAGACCAAGTTTGGAAGGAAAAAATATTTTACTCAAGTTAAATCCCAGGAATGAGATGCCTTTCTGAATGCTGTGCTGAGAGCAGGGTGAGGACTCTGTAACGCTGTATCCAGCAGGCAGATTGGACTGAAGGTTGACAGAGGCCCGGGACAAAAGCTTAAACTTCAATCTTTTTGAACATTTTCATGTCTTTGTGTTTTGGGGAAAGTGAGTTTTGAATCTTTTGACCTCAGTCCTATCTAAACTGTTCTGCTTCTGGCCTATTTTTGGTACTAATTAGTCTGCAGGATTTTGTTGCCACTGAGGCAGACTGGCTGCAGACCCAAGCCTTGGATTAAACCAGCTCAGCATCCTCACACCACCTCCCCAGCTCCTCTGTGCAGTAAGTGTACATCCCTGAATGGCCGTGGAAAATAAACTGTAAAGGAAAAACGTGCCTGAGAATGATGTGCTGTAGCCAGCAAGCTGGGATATAATGAAAAAAAAAGACCCTGAAAACAAGACTTCTTCCTAATTCCCAAGAAGTTTTCAAAGTGTTAAAAAGCTTTTTCTGGAAACTTGAGGGACAGCCTGGTTTTTGGATCTTTGTGAGGTCTGTGGATCTGTACCTTGTTTTGGGCAGTTTCATTTTGAAGAAAAATGTAACCTTGTGAGCATAAAAGCACTAGACAGTTGCTGAATTGTCCAGGATATAATCTGTGATCATGCAGGAAAATGTTTCTCTTCCCTGTCTTTCTAGACAAAATGGAGTGGGGAGCTTTTTCCTTCGGTGAAATAGTAGGATCCAAAAAATATATCTGGTTCCTATTACAGTAAAGGAAAAACTTGAGGTGTGCATTGAATGTGCTAAGCCAGTGATTGAAAAGTTAAAGTTGTTCCTAGAGGCTATTCCACATCATGAAGACATCATCTGTAAAGCAATACCCCACGATGATCTGTGAGGAAGGGAGACCGAATTAGCAATTGATATGGCAGAATTTTCCAAGGGTTCCAATTCAGGTGAGGTCCTGTCATGGATCCCCTTCTGCTGGTCTTCGGTGTGCTGGTGTGTTTAGGCAAGAAGACAATGCGGGGACAAGGCATTTGAATTGCTCTGAGTTGTCCCCTGCCCTGGGCATTTGTTTGCCTCTGTGGTTACCCAGGGATTTATTTAGGATTTGGGAGCTGTGGAAGAACCTCTCTGTGGCAGCCGATCAAACAGAGCGCAAGCAATAAAGTATCCCACGTGCAGCCCCTAAAATATCCTCCTAAAGGCAAATCTCTGCGGGGAGGGAAGCAACGGTCGAAGTCATCCCACTGAGGTAATACCAAGCAACTTCAGAAGTCATCTAATTAAAACTAAAAATCCAAAGTCATGAATAGATTAAAAATTAGAGTGACAAGTTATCTACAAATACTGAATTTCTGAGAGTTCCAGCTTTACAGTAGGAGAGATGATGGCTTTCTGTGACATGAAAGATGAATGTTAAATAACTGATCCCCTGCGTTCCTTGCTAATAGCTCTTTCTGCTTCCTACAGAGTGTTGCTACAATTTGTCTTTATGGCATCTGCTATCTGGAGAAGTCTTCAGGGGTCTTTTTTGGCAGAAATTGGCCCATGTATTTTCTAAATTCATTGATAAATACATCCTTTTACTTTCAGAGAAACATGTACCTCCATTTCTCTCTCCACTTTGTTTTGATTAGAAATGTAATATTTATTCGCTGTGTAATCTGGGCTGCAGGCTCAGTGGAGAGATGGTTTGCAGATCTCCACAGGGGCTGGTCCAGACTGGGGCCGAACCTCACGTTGTCCTGTAGACACACACGAACATGCTGCAGTGCTTTGAACAAGCGGCAGCAGTTCGGAAGGCTGTTCTGGGGACCTGCCTTACACTGCTTAACTTTTAATCTCCATGGGATGCTGAGCTGTTAATAGAGTTAATAAATGAGAAGTTTTGTTGTGAGTAGAAAGTACTCATTTAGTTGCAGTGTTGTTAATTTATAGTATTCGTGAAATGACAAAAAAAAACCTTAGAGTTCTTGGATATTATTGTGTTGTTATTATGTTGTAGTTAGCTATAAAAAGTCTGTGATTTATCTCGCTCAATAAGTATTTTGATTATTTGCATCCTAAAGGTGTTCCTCAACCAAATGTAACATGGTCTAAGAAGAAAGATGTCCAGCAAATAACTTCTGTCTTGCTTTTGAATGGGTCGTCTTTATTTCTGAGGAACATTTCACATGGAGATGCAGGAACTTACACCTGCACAGCAGCTAACGCGCTTGGGAAAGCAGAGGCTGCATCTGTTCTCCGCTTACCTGGTAAGTGTCACGGGGCAGTTCCTGCCTGGTAACAGCAGTGAGACACTTTAAATATAAAATTTTACCAATGAACTGATTGGTGAGATATTTTATGCTTGAAATTGGACATTTTTATTGCATCCCTATCCTTGGGGTCTATTCTCTGTTTTGTATTTCCTGCAGTTGTAGATCTATGCATAAGAGGTTTCATTTGTGACTTCTTCAAATTTTGCTCCATCTTCTTGCTTCTAAGCAACAAACATCAGCCCTCAGACAATGAGACAGATTAGAAAACTAAATCTAGGATCATACTACATTGTGTCCAGAGTTTTCATTTAGGGAAAATGGGGCAGGCTTTTTTTTTTTTTTTTTTTTTTTTTTTTAATTGTAGAGACCAATAAAACAGAGACATGGAAAACAAAAAAAGAAGTCTGAATAGGAACTGCTAAAAATAGAAAGCTTAAATAAAAACTCTTGTTAAATGACTCTATTGTCAGTACGTTAATAATGTAATACTGTATAATACAAGTCATGCCTTGCAAATAGCCTCAATAAATGGATCATTCAGCTTTAGAGATCACCTTTTTTTTGTACTAAGCACAGCACCATTATACGTCGCCAATTCTGCTACAAAGCTGGCTTTCTTAAGCACACGTGTAGGGTAGCTTGTGGAAGTCTGGATCTTTTGGCTTAGAAAGATGCACCAGAGACATAATAGGAACCTTTCTGTAAGGATGAGTGTAAATTGAAGCAGCTTGCTTAGTCTCAGTTTTCTGGAGAGGAATAATGTAATGGTGTGACCGGAAGGTTGCTCACAGGGGTCTGAACTTAATTTCTAATTCTGATCACATGACACTAAAATAAAAATCTAGGTTTATTTTTATATAGCATATTTAACTAATCTAGAGTGGCTGGTAGAGTGGGGCCAAATTCTGCTTTCCTTTCTGCACTTTGCTGAGCCAGGACTGGACTGCCCTGGGAGTCAAGGGCTGCTGCAAACAGGGGCAGCTGCAAACAGGGGCAGCTTCTCTCCCGTGCACCGACTGACGGGACAAGCGGCGCTTCTCCTGTCACCGCAGCGTGGGACTGGCCTCCGTGGGCTCCTGGCGAGGGTTTTTGTCCCACCATTTTCACAGCCTGTCAGGACCCTTGTGCAGACACTTTACATTAAAGAAAAATGTAGATTAATCCAAAGGACTCTGTATAAAATGATCCACAGAAGTTAGAACAGAACGTAAGACTTAAAGCACCAAAGGAAGGTGAATCATGGACATTGTGCACATTCATTAAAATATAAATGTTGACAAAGTGTCAAGAATTGAAGAAGTGTGTACTACTGGCAGATCATACACATTTTTGGCAGTTGTTCTGGGATATAGTGAAAAAGAGGGAGTTACTATAGTGATAGGTATATGATTCTGCATATATTATGCAATCTCTACTATGCAAAGCATATTTTTAAGAGATTTTCTCTTTTTTATTATGACAGTTTGTCATATTTCCATTTAATGGAACCTGAAGAATGGGCCTGATTCTACTGAGAGTTTTTTGTTTTTGTTTTTAATTTCTGTGTGTGAATGACAGATAAATAACAAGCAACGTTGTCACAAGAAACAGTAAACAGATGGGAGATCTTGTAAATCTTGTTTTTGAAGTTGTGTTACAGGCTCATTTTTATTAAAAAATAATACAAGTTTTTAATTTTGTATTATTATGAATAATTTGTTTCCCCTTTTTCATACCTTAAGTATATTTGTTAGTTTAATGGCATAAATGGTGATTGTAAAGAATTCCCAAGCACTATTATTCTTCTGCTTGATAACTAGCATTCGATGTTTTGTTACTAATTACTTTTGGCACCTTGGTTTAACTTTTAGTAAGAAAAGATTTTATACGTTATTTTCCAGAGCAAACGTTTACAGGGAATAACACACTATCATCACAGGGAAGCAGAAGAAAGCGTGTCCTAATGGCATCTGCAATCGGTACAAATGTCAGTGTGGTACCTGGAGATCCGCTGAGAATAGGTGTGTTTTTTGCTCTGTTGGTTTAACTGTGGATGTTGTTAACGTCATTAAAAGGGAAAGGACCCATTGGGGAGGTGAGCATGATATGTAAGGAAGGGTCCAATTTGGTTGACCCTCTGGATGTCCTAAGATTATCTCAGCTTTCTGTTAGCAAAAGGAGCCACAGAGTTAGAGATAAGGTGTGAATATTTTTGATCCAGCTTTAGGAAAAAAAAAAAAAGTTCTAAAATAGTGACAACATCATATCAATGACTCACCCTGAGACTCAAGTTGTGTAATATCTTTGAGCTCTATTGAAAATGGTCGGAGGGGATCTGGTGGTTCTCTTGAACTATTATTTTGTTTGCTTTTTCTGTCTAAATGAATACTTCCGTTTCCACCTTTTTTTGTGCTTGTGGAGTGAGGTGCAGCAATTTCATTTAGTGTTTATGACTCGTTTCAAAACAGACCCAAATTCTCTCCTCACAAGTCTATTTGCTGCCTATTCCAGTCGAGTGTGAAGTCTTCACCATTTATGTAACTTCTCCTTCCCCCTCCATCCCCCCTATATATATATATATATATGTTGGTTCATATATAACCATATATGAAAACATCTATATGTTTTTAATAACATTCTGAAAGGGAAAATATAAAGAACTACGGTAAATATAAATGTCTTATGCAACTGATAACCCTCAGGACTCAGTAGGGATCAGTTTGTACCATAACTTTAGTGAATTTATATATATTCTTTGTTATTTAGGCTGGTGAGACCTTTATGAAAGATTTTGAAGTTCATACATTTCCATTCACAAACATTTCAATGTAGCTGCTTCGCTCAGAAAAACCTGCTAAAATGCTGTTGGTTTTTTAGGTTGCCCAGTGCTTCCCAACCAGAGAATCAGAGTTCACTGGCTCTTCAGAGACTTCCCAGTGGAGGCAGTGGAGGCCTTGGAATACCGAACCCTGGTCGGGGGTCGGATCCTGGAGGTGAACACCAAGTCTGCTCAATTCGCTGGACAGTACAGATGTTGGACTTCAGCTAGTGCAAAACCAATGTCAGTTTGGGTAAATGTCAAGAAGGAAGGTTTGTTGAAAATTATATGACAAATTCTTAAATTTTTAAATATTATGTTCTTTCGCTGTGTAAAGATTTTCTTGAAACCTGGCCTAATTTTGTACTTGGAAAGTATTCAGTGCCTTGCTGCTTGAGCAGTTTTCTAAGCTTGAGCAAATCATGCATATTGTTATCGTGATAACCCACCAAATTGATAAAAAAAAAAAAAAAGACGTTGAGGATGTGCATGGAAATATATCAAAAAAAAAATTAATGTTTTCTCATTTAAGTGTCATTCAGTAATATCAAAGCAGTCATACTGTAGTCACTCTTAAACATATCTGCATACTAGAGAACAGTACCTAGTCGTTATCAATGACAGTTTTAACTTTTCCAGAACGTTTTGTAAAGTCCTCAGCCTTTAATATGATGCACTCACACAAAACTCCATTGCCATTATTGGGTTATGAAGTGTGGAACTGTGGATAAACAATATTGTAGATGATTTTAAGAAGCATCTTATATATGCACCAGCAATGTAATGGGCTGCATTTCCAAATGCTCTGTGTAGTTTGCAAATATTTAAGGTGCTATAGAACTTTAATTGCCTTATAATTGCTGGTCTTTTCGAGAATATCTAAGAGAATTAGGAACTTAATTCCTGCTGAGAGTCTGGCTGCAAAGCACTGAACGCTATTTGGCGATAAAAAAAAATTACTAACCAGTCAATACCTAGGGAATGCAAATGAGATTTGTCTATTGAAGTTGTTCATGATTTCATCTACCACCCTACCAATGTAATTTGGCTTCTTATTTATGTACAAAAACCTCGAGGAAGCTGTAAGATCAGATCTTGCAGTTCTCTACAGTGTATATAAGTGCCTAAGCATATTTATGTATTCTCAATGACTACCATTGAACTACCTGTATGAATGACTTGGTCTGTTTCCAGTAGTTATGTGGTTAGTGTAGTGGTTACAAAATAATTTTCCTTTGTAAAATTACTTTTGTACTTTTTGCACTATCAAAATAACGCCGAGCACTGACCTGTCCACCTGTAGTCTTGAGCTGGGCTGCCTTTTCCTTGCCTAACAGTGCGCTCTCCCGGGAGGCTGGTAGTACTTTGGTGGAATTCCATTTTCCAGTCATGAGCTTCAGCTCTGGTTGTTGCTTCTGTAAATGTTTCATCACTGAAATACCCACGCATTTCTAAGACTGCAAAATCTCTTCTGATGGTTTCTGCACAGTAGGCATTTTGAGGGCACTTCTGAGCAGTGTCATCCTAGTTAAACAAACAATCCAGTCTCTCCATCATAGTTGCACTCAGTAAATTTAACTGTTTCTACTTTGAAAAAGGCCTTCTTGTATTATTTTAAAAAACCCAGAAGTAATAAGGAAACATTGAAAAACAATAAGTTAAAGAATTCATTATGTGCTGGAAGAGCGAGTCTGTGGACACAGCTGGTAGCTATCAATTATTCTCAGTTATTACAGAAAAATCTGACTCCTTCTGTGATCACATAAAAATCTGTCAACATTGCCTAGTACTTCATCTTTTACCAAGTGTCAAAAAAAAAAGTGGGGGGGATGGGAAAGTGTGGAATTGTGACTGAATATAAAGGTAGTAATTGTTGGAGGTGATTGGTCTTTAATATAAAAAGCTCTTTAAAACAAATTCCTTTTTCATCTTGCCAGATGCCTCAGTGGCAAGTTATTTATGCATTAAATACCTTTTCTATAGTTTAGCACAGGATTCTCTTAAATCATGACATTATGTGAAGTGTCTGGAGTAAGATAAGTTTTCTTCAGAATAAACTTACTGTAGAACAGCAGGAAATCTACAGACCCTGATTTACAGTTTCCTCTTTTTAATGCTCATTGTATAAAAATGTTATGAAAGTTTTAAAAGAAGTTCATCAGTTCCCACTCTGAGCTAAGCTCTGTCCTTCACGTGCACATATGCTGATCCCATTTGTCTGCTAGACAACTTCATGCCCATATGTAAGAGTTGAAGCTGAGGGAAGCTGAGCAGGACTAAATTCTGCTCTAGCTTATGGCCCCTTTGCTTTTCTACGCTGAGTGTGGTACCTATCTAGCTTGCAGGCTCTGTGGCCAGAGCAATCAAAATGTGACCCAGGTACAGTGGGTGATGTCACTCTCCCTCACTGGTTCTCAGTTGCTTTTTTTCTCCTGTGACTAGATTATAAATGGGAACATGGGGAGTGGAGTCCTTGCTCGGCTAGCTGTGGGAATGCGGGAACCCGCTCCCGAAGGCTGCAGTGCATGACCTCAGAGAAACAGAAAGTAAATGAGTCGTTGTGCAAAGATCAGCAAAAGCCAGTGGTTATTTATCAGTCGTGCAACACACGTGACTGCCCTGCCAGGTAAGCTCCTTTCTACTCAATTACTCTGTGTACTAACATTGCTCTGTAAAATAAGCTAACAAACACCCAGTGCATTTGCTTCTGGGTGCTACTGAGTCTGAAATTTGGGGGTTATTTTGTCATGAAGCCCTAAACCATGAGAGCTGTGAAGGAGGATCATAAGCAGGCATAAATCTGCTAGATTCAGCAGAACACAGAACTCTGCTGCTGCAGCTGGTCTTGCTGCTACCACACTGACACCTTCAGAATGAAGCTGGAGGTCCCTCTGCTAACCCTGGGATCTGATGGTGTTGTGAGATCTTTGCAAGCGCCTTCAGAAAAGCTGGCTGTGTGTAGAGTAGCCAGGATGATGCTCGTGAGCAGAGTCTGTGGCGGCCTTGCCTCCCTCCATGCAAGCCGAAGAGCTGTGCACTGGATGTCTGCTGTGGAGCACCTCAGTTGTCCCCTCTGCTTGTCACCACAGTGTCACAGTCCTTACATGTGCTTCTCGGGCAGTCTTCTTGATGAATCAGCTGGGCACCTACCTTATGTTCTTCGGGTAGAAAATCTTTATATTGCAGGCAAATGTAACGACAACCTCTGCTTCCAAAAAGCCAAAATCTCACCTCCAGATTTTGTGGACTGCACTAAGCATTCCAGCTCAGCCGGGCGCTGCTCTAGGTCTTTAGCAGGAAATCCCACAGCCATCCTCAAAACTAGTGCTCTGCACTGCTGTCAAAGATTGGCCATCACTGTCAGCAGCATAAAATCCACGAGGGACAGAAAGTCATGCACACGTATTGGAGTTGTCCCTCACTGGAAAACCTTTGGAAAGGAGTGTTAAGACCTTAACTGACATTGTGGGAGTGCACTTGCCAATATGTTCTAAACTCTGTGTTCTAAATGCAGAAAGCATAGCAACAGATAAATATCAGGAGGAATTTGTTTATATTTCATTATTAGCAGCCAAAAAAACAGATCACACTAAATTGTGAGTCTGAACTACAGCCAGCCCCTAACTAGTGAACTTCTTGCCAGTGGAAAAATACTAAAATAGAGCAAGTCATATGAAATAGAGACCAAATTGCAGTCTTCCCTCTAAATTCTGGCCATTGGGAGCTGACAAGAGAGAGTTACGAGGATGCTGAGGGGCAGTGGCCCCCTAAGCAAAGGCCATGTCTTTAATGGACTCCAGTGCATAACTTAACACAGGACCCAGAGTAATCACCATAAAAATCCAGCAGTATTTTGTACAGCTAAACAGAATGGGACCTAAATTTTCTCTTACTAAAATGCTTTATTTTGCTTTTAATTTGGCTTTACATAGAATGAAAGAGTGGAAAGGGATTCTGGGTATACTAACATAGTTAACTGTATCTAGAATTATACCTAATATAAGGCTTTTTTATGGGAAATAGCCCTGTTTCTGGCTTCTAGTGGCTCTAAACTCTCCCCTCTTCCCTGTGGTTGCTGAGCTAGGAGGGAATTGCAAAAGGCTTAGACTTCCCACTCCATTTCCCCATGTAGTGACCTCTGTACTATCGACCAAGGCCACCCTTTAGAAAGCATCCATAAAACTGTATAGATGTTAAATGGCAACTCAGAGTCATGGCCCCCTATTATTCAAAGGTGTTATGCATGTGTTTAATCCACTTCTCTCCAGCAAATATAAGGATTTAAGCATGTGCTTAACTTCTGTCTCAAGTGCTTGCCAAATTTGGGTCTTATTGATTTGCTGTGCATGTGTTGCACCAAATATTTGCAAAGTACTTGAGCTCTAAAAGGGAGAAAGACAAGAGTCCAGATTGTAAAAGATTAATCTGCCTCGAGTAGATGTAAACTGTTTGACCATAAGAAAAATAAATAATTGCTGAAGAGAATAGAGTATTTGTCCTGTTACAGTTCTGCTGCAAGTAAAAACCCATTCCTTATTTCTAGATGGATTTCTGAAGAGATTAAGTAGAATAAATTATATTACCACCTACTGCTTCCACTGAATAGTTCCCAGCTTCCAAAACAGGCTAAATGTTTGCAACATGTAATCAGTAAATAAATGTTCTATTTGATCCGTTATCTAACAATTTTTTGATGTAATAAATTTGGCTGTGTTATGACACATAAAATAAATGGTACTGATTTGCTTGCTATTAAGGTAATAAGTTATGGAAGTGCTGTTAAACTCTGCAGAAATCATAGGGTTTACCTAGTATAACCTTCTGAGTAAATTCAGTCAGCATGTATTGAGTTACACTGTATCTTAGAAGGCTTCAGTTAACCAAATTCATATGATCCTGCTTAACAACTGAAAAGCTCATTCTCCTTTTCTCATACCCAGTTCTTGACTTTGGACATTTACCTAAAACTTACAATAAATATCCCAGATTAAAGCTTCTTTGGTTTTTATTTGCAGTTTGCTGCACATTACCAGCAAGCTTGCACTGCTTTCATATTTGCAATGTTTTTTTTTCCACATGCTGTAGGTGGGTCACTAATCCGTGGTCCGAGTGTTCTGCATCCTGTGGCAGTGGATTTCACTTTCGACAAGTAAGTTGCCAGCAAAGGAAAGCGAACGGCAGCGAGCTGCTGCTTGGGCCCGGTGCCTGTATCCACAGGGATCGCCCTCTGGGAAGGAAGCCCTGTACGGTCTACTCATGTACAGAGCGCATGGGACAGACAAAAGGGCAGGTAAGTTGCAGTGTTCATCTGGAACCTTTTCGTATTTTTGCATTATTTTTGTATTATAAAAAGCGTATCAGTATCATCCTGCCACTGTCTGAACTCGTGTGTTCTCACGTACGTAGGAAGAGCTATGTGGCCCTCTTTATAAAAACCCTTCAGAACTGTAAGTTACAAATACTGATTTTTAAAGTTTTGTCATATCTGATCTAATTCAGTGTATTTTATGAGCTAATCAATTACTAATTCCATTTTTTTTATGCTGTTGTACTACTTCAACTCCAGCCTAGTAAGAATCAAGTTTGCACGGCTGGACTTGTAAAGTCACCGAAGAAACAAATATAAATGCGAAAAGAGCTGCCACGATGCACACAACTTTGCTTTCTTATGTTCCACATCTTCATTTCTCTAAAAAGCTTCGCTTCAGTTTGAGAGGATTTTTTTTTAAATTACACAGCATTTACTATTTAACGAGCCAAGTGCTGAATTAAGAGAATTGTAGGAGCAGTATTCCAGATATGGCTGTTGGCAAGGCCAGTTTGTGTTTGTCAGAGGTAGGGAAAGAATCATAGAGCAAGAGATGTGAAACAGTTAGGGTGGAGACAAGAGGCTGAGCTTTATGGACAGCTGTGAGAAGTTAACACAGAGAATTGGGAATATTAGGCCTTATCTGAACTGAGGTGCCATGGAGGTTGAAGAGGGAGAGGTAAAAATCAAGGGTGATGCCTGGTTTACGTAACTAACTGCCCAGAAGGGAGGTTCTGTTGATATTAACATTTGTTTCTTTTTCTTTCCCCTCACCCCTTTTCCCACTTTTTCAGTGTTCTGGTCGCTGCATGGGCCGCACCATAGGCTTACACCATGGTCACTTTATATGTCAGCTTCGTAATGGATCTGTGGTGCCAAACTCTTCTTGTGACGAAAGAAAGAGGTACTCAGTTTAAAGCAGTACAAAGATAATCAAGCCAAGTTAGATTCTTTAGGCGATCAAAGTAAAGAGACCGTATTGTCCAGCCAGTATAAATATGCAAATTCTTCTTAGGAATCAAACTCAAGGAAAGAAGGTAGTGACTGTCGTTGCTTTTATATCCTGAATGAATTCAGGATCCCAAGGAGTTGATCAGTGTCCTCCACTATGCTAATAGCAATGCTAGGACTGGAATGATGGAGTTGGGATTCCCAGATCCAAAGAAAAATTGTAGTGATCTGCCATAACTTTCTTCTTACTACTGAGCTAGGTCTCTTATAAAGGCACTTTTTTTTATCACAGTCTACTGCAGACCAAGTTTTATAAATTATGAGCACAAGCTGAAATACAAGAAATAGAATTTAAACATATGAAAAAAAGTGTTTTACTGTGAGGACTGTCAAGCAGGTTGCCCAGAGAGGCTGTGAAATGGCTGTCTTTGAAGATACTCAAAGCCTGACTGGACCTGGTTCTGGGCAACCTGGTCTAGTTGCCCCTGCTTTGAGCATGGGGCTCAGACCAGACAATCTGCAGAGGTCTCATCCAACCTCAACTATTTGATGAGTCTACGAACAAGGGTTTAGCACAGAAATAAACATTAAATTGCCATTTGTTTCTCTCCACAGGTCTGCTGTCAGAAGAAATTGTTCTTCAGAGACGTGTGATGTCTACTGGCGTATGGGCCCTTGGAGGCCTTGCAGTGCAGCCTGTGGGAATGGATTTCAGTCACGACGAGTGTACTGCGTGCACAGAAAGAGCAACAAGCCTGTGGCTGATCAGCATTGCGCATGGAGGAAGAGACCAGTGACCTGGCAGCATTGCAATGTCACATCCTGTGGCAGTATGTAAATATTTATTTATATCTGAGATTAGTTTGTAGCAGTTATATTAGAAGGAGACTCACAGTTGTATACTAACAACTTTGCAAGCATTTGATTGTACATCAAATGTAAATCTATCCTCTCCAGGGAGCGCTTCATAATCCTGGGGGTATTTTTCTCCATGAGTAGGCCAGTTTGATATTAAAGCCTGAAAAGCACTTTTTAGAGGCAGGAGTTTTAGGAGATGTTTTTCTGCAAACTTCTCTGCATGACTGTGCCAGTTGTGACTCATTTATGAGTCTCTGAGCAAGCTGCTAATTACTGAAAGGTGGGGTAGTTTTCTGCAATATGCAATAGGTGAATGCAGTGAAACCATGCCTTTTATTTGTGATGTAGTTTAAATTGAACCCACTGTTGTCAGAAATGAAAAATAAAACCGAGCTACCAGCAATCCTTTGTTTTTTATGGTTATAATTACTAACTCTACTATCTATCATTTGTCCACTATATAAAGCCTTTTAATGTTCAAATATATTTTTCAGAAGGCGAATGCAAGGATACAACTCACTACTGTACGTTTGTAAAGCAACTAAAGTTATGCTTGATAGACATCTACAGACAAAGATGTTGTCAGTCATGCCAAGAAGTGTAACTCTTCTATGGAAGGTTCATGATGCTGCAGTGAAGAGATGAGAAGAGAGGTTCATAAAACTAGCCTGCTCAAAGTATATACTTGTAAATTTAGTCATAACAGTTAAATGGATACATGGGGCTAAGGAAAAAACACTATTGTAGATTGATATGCTGGACAGGGTATTTTTTCTGGGAACTTTTATTATCCACTCTTTTGCAATGGAACTTCTTATGTTTTAAACGTTTTCGTGTCTGGATTAGAAGATAATACCGTGACACATCATCTGTAAAATTTTGCAGGCCATCACATTATAATTTTATTGGAGGGAAAAAAAGCATTATCTAAGAAGCACCAGGTAGTGCTTACTGTCCTTAAGTTAGGAGAACGCCAAAGTCACAAAATCATTTGAAAACCCAATACTCATTTTTATTGTTTTATCAAATTTGATTCTTAAATTTATAGAGGCTGTGGCTTGTAGCTGTAAAATTTTTGGCAGTGACTTCACTTTCATAAACAGCTTGAGCTTAAGGGTCAGTCTCACAGGATATGTTTTACTGAGATTAGCTGTCAGATGGATACACAGAAGTACATTTCTTTTTCATACTTGTATTTATGTGTATACAATAAAAGGCATTGTAGATGCCGGTACAATTTTCAAAACGGCCATAGATCTGTTTGGAATAAATGAGGTGTCATTTTCCATCGTTTCTATTCTTCTGCTCCAGTCACTCAAGTACAAAGTTCTGGCATTGGTCTTCTCTACTGATTTTAAATTAGACACAAGGCTTCCTTGTCAGAACTGTGAATGAAGCCTTTGTGAGCGCTGTTCTCTTGCACGTACTCTAAGGGGGAGCTAGAGCCGATAACTGGCCAAACGTGCTGTCAAACTTTACTTTGAATAAATACTTGGTTTTGCATTAATGGGGAAGAAATCCAAGGAAGAAGTATTTGTTATGAGGATGAACAAGTGCGAGAAACCCATTTTGAATAGTTCTCAGTCAAGATGAGTTTTTCATCATGACCGCTGACTCTTTAAAATCTTTCGAAAATCGATCAGTTCTGATTATGACATTCTTGGGCAAATTGCTTTCTGTATTGCAGAAAGCCCTATTGTCTCATAGGGCTTAAAGTACAGAGATCCCCGTAAAAGGTAGCAGATAGTTGTTGTTTTGTTTTTTTTTCTTTTGTGTTTTCCAAGCTACTGCACATGCTGGAGGCCTGAATCCTTATCTTGACTTGGATTTTGTGATAGGTAACTGAACTTCATTGCATTGTAATTAGTGGGTGTGCTGTAAGAACAGGTTTAGAAACAGTATTCCTACTCAAAGGGTTTGTATCACTGAAAATTAGATTAGCACTACTGTATAGGAAGTGTTTAAAGTGGACTATTTTGTCCAAGGCTGACTGCAAGGAGAGGATATTCCTGATCATTACCTTCTTATTCAGCAATGGGTCTTGATTGTTTAAGCAGTTTTTTTTAAATTAAAAGAAAAACATTTGTAAGATACTTTTGTAGATATTTATTGTCTGATTTAAAAGTGCAATATTTTGTTTTGTACAGTGTTTAATAAAGATTTTGGGACATATATTTTTTCTTATTACCAAAATTTCTTATTCATGTTTTTTCTTTATATTTAAAGTTTTTGAATGTTAACACATAGCATTCCTTTGTTGCTTTAATTTTGTCTTTGGTTAAGTATGCATGCTATACAGAAGCCGTGCTGTAAATGTTTGTTTTGCAATTGGCATGACATTCCTCAGTAGCTTATTTTATTGCTACTCCAGTAACTGAAGATGTTTAATATTTAGCTTCCTTAAACTTAGTTTTGATATTTCTGAAATAAACTCTACTTTGATTATTCAACAGCATGATTACACACAGATTGTTTATTCCTGTGATTTTCATGGTAGCTGTGCTTCTCTCCCAAGTGTTACTTATGAACCTATTATTTCTGTCATCCCACATATTTCAAATCTAAGGCTAGGTCTTCTTTCTGGCAGCTGCTCAGGCAGATTCTCTGCTTTTCTACACTGCTATTAAGAGGTAACATAAGAGGTAGCCTGACTGAGAAAGTGTGGAGGAGATTTTTCTATGCCAAAATCCAAATAAGCCGAATTCTTTCTTTCTTTATAGTCTTTATTCTGTTTGGTAGTGCACAGAAAACACTTTTAGAATAGCAGTTGAATCCATTAATAACTTTCCATTTTTGTGTCTTGGTTTAGAGTGACATCATAAAATGCTTCTTTTTAAGAGCTGTTACTTGGAGGAATATTAGTTTTCCAAACTGCTGTTCATTTTGTCTGCAGTTCAATAATATGCTGCTTATACAAAAGTGACCTTAAAGATTGAATATTGTCTGAAGCTTTGAAATATCATTTGATGCTTTGCCCGAAAGCATAATCTTTAGGGAGTGGCCCTTTCAGATATACTGCAGTAAAGCCTGCTCTCTTTCACTACTAGATTTAGGGAAAAGCATCAAGGGCAAACTGAGAGGGAATAAACCCCACACACAACCTTTTCTTCCCTTCACCAAAAATCCTCAAACACATCTGCAGAGGATCAGTTAAATGTACCTGAATATGCCCTCCACTTCCAGAGTGCTGGTAGGTGGCAGCAAATTACTTCCATTGAGTTACTTAGGACTGGGAAAGAAAAAAAAAGTGACTTGGGGAATGGGGAACTATGAAATCAGCTGTGAAAATTACAAAAAGCTTCTGGGCTCACTGGTGGATCCAGAGGAGCCATTTTCAGCATAACATGTGCTCATGTGTTACTTCATGGGTTCAGATTGTATTTCTCAATGTTGAGTCTTTCTGCCTTTGTAGAAAAGGGAGACGGAGTATTAGGAGTGTTTGTAAACCTCTTGTGAGGTGTCATGATTGTGTGTAGGACAGGGAGAGGGTGAATACAACTGCAGGTATGATTGTCTCCTCAGTGATGGCTCGACAAGAAACTCAGGCTTCACAAAGAACAGGGATTCCACGGGTTGTTTTCTCTATGAGACAGAAGGATGACAATGAATTGGACTCTTCCTGTCCTACTCTTAGGGCGACATGTTTTTTTGTTGTCCTTTTGTTGCTCTGTCTAAAACATGTCTTTAATAGTTGGGAAAAATAATCATCTTTAGAGGTAGAGAAGTTAATTGAATTGTTCTTTTCATCAGCTGATTAAGTCATATCACCAGGACATAGGTCATCTAAAAATCATGATGCCCTAATAATGACTGGAGGAGCTGTGTCTTGCAGTGAACTTACACAGAGCTAATAAACTCACTTCATCTTTCTTACATTGCACTGCATTGCTTCCCACTTTCACCAATTTTCCACTATTGATCTTAGTCCTTTAGTTTATGAAGTATCAGCACACAGTTCTTCAGAACCCAACTGATTCTCCTATAGCAATGACTACAAGATATGCAGTGGAAAAAAAAAATCGTACTGCAGAGATAAAACATGATAATATTGTTAATCACTGAACTATTTGTAAAGACTTCATTAAATCATGAACATAATGCAACAGTTTATGTAGATTTACAAAAATTAACATAAAGGTGCATGGAGACAATACTTAATCCCTCATATGGAAGCATAATAACTGCATGTACAATTTCTATAAACAATTTGTTTTCTGTATATTTGAAACGAATCTTTGAAGAGCAAGCAGCCTGAATCCTGACTGTGTAAAGATTGGTGTGACTGCTTTCATATTTCTTTTAACTGAGTTCCACTAACCTTTTCTGTTATCTCTGCATATACCTTTCTAGTTTTTCTGCTATTTCATCCTTCAGCCTTTGCAGTGAACTTTGGCAATGGCACAAGGCCGCTCAGCTTTAGAAATCAGATAGTAGGATTGAAAACTACTGTGAATTGGCATTAATTCTTGAGCTCTACTCAATCTTTTTCTTCTACCATCTGCATCAGAAAATCTGAAAACCAATTATCTGTGCAATGTGTTTGCGGAATTTGATTAAACTCACTGAGCTGATGAGGAGATGTTTATACTTAGTGTTTGCATCAGCTTTGTTTTCATTGGAAGTCAGGCTAAAAATGCTCTGTTGGGGAAATTAGGGAACAAAGTCTAATGACCTGCTCTATGTCCATGTGATTTCAAGCATGTGTAAAGAAAAGAGAGCAAAGTTACTTCAGGCACTTTTCAAATGGATGAAAAAAAATAATAATGAAAAAACTATAAAGTTTTTAGAAATATCTAGGTTTCATGGGATGCTATCTTATAATACTGGATTTGGATAACAAAATGTCAAGAAAAAATCATCAGATCATTCAAAGTATTGATGAGATGAAAGGTTCTACTGATGAATTAATTATAGCTTTTTGCTCTACTATGAAAAAGGTGCCATGATGAAAACGTATTTAAGTTATATTTTTGTTATTCTACAAATGATTTGCTGAAAATCTGGGGAAAACTACAATGTACCTGTTTGAGCTGGAACATAATAAAACTGGAAAGTCCAGGAAATCCAGAGGACTTATTATTCCTACAAAAATTGGCTAATCTGTGTTAGCTTTGTAATAAACTTTACTGATGGTTTTGATTTTCTTTAAACTATTAGTTTTTAATGTTTTTAAATCAAAACGTGCATTATTTGATTTGCTCTCAGTTTTATCTAGGGAAAAATGAACTAGTAGCAAAATCTGCTTGAAATAAAACTTTTGAATATTATGACACAACAGCTATTTCCTTTGGAACATGATTACCACTTGATGCAGAAATTTCTGGAGTAAGCTGGCGGAAGAATTTGTGACCATGAGAATCTGTGTTTACATAGATGTATCCTGGAGGAGATGGATAATTTGCTGGGCACATCTCTTGTTTCTTCGGAGTATATTCTGTGCGGTACATAGTTTCATCTTCAAAACGAGCTGAATTAGGAAGTACAATGTGTAAAGGCTTGAAACTTTGAGCTGGAATTATCTGATGTGGTGTGTAATGAGATTTGAATGTAGTTAAATCATCAAATTTTCCTGTGGGTTTTGGAATTTCCTCATGTTTTTTAATAATTTCTTGCCGACAGCTGTCCCAAGCTTGAAAGTCGTCTTTAGTGGTAGTATTCCCTTGGAAAGGGGCATTGATTCTTCTTCCATTAGAAACTGGTCTTATGGGGACAACAGGAGAAATCTCATGTTTAACATAATCAAGATGGCTTGTGGAGTGGAAATCCATGTTACCTGGGGGTGGAATGTATTCTTTTGTTTTGCGGACCTCGGGCAAGGAGACTGACCATGGCTGAAAACGATCCTGGAATTCAGTGAGCCCGTCAAAATGAGCATTTGACTCAATTTTGGTATTTTCAGGCCTGCAGCTTTTTGCAAGTTGCCCGGGTAACCCTTTAAAATCATTCCGGTGGGTTGTGAGATCTTCAAAGGGTTTGTTGCTTGGCCTGTATTCTTCTTTTGATCTTACAAATTTTGGTTCCAATTGATGAGCAATATAAGAAGTGCGATGACTAGTAGTACTATCAAAAGGTACATCGGAAAGCTTGGGCACACAAAGAGGTTTAAAACTTTTCCTGGGATTCAGTTCCCTAGGAACATAGTCATCTTGGAATGTAGTAGAATTTCCAAACTTCTCTGTAGGTGGATAGTATGTGTGGTCCACCTTATTAGGTTCCCTTCTTTGAACTCCCCACAGCCTATAGTCATCTTTAAGACAAAATATATATATGTGAAAAGAAAATATATATAGTACAAAGTTTTATTATTCTTGAGTGTTCTTTTAAAATTAAGTCCTTTTTCTGTTATTAACCCTCCCAATTCAAACAAAGTGGATTTAAATGAGAATGGTAATGTTATTTGCATGTTTGTGACATGGCAAATACGTCTTTCTGCTATTACTGGAATAGAACAGGCAGAAAATTCTACTTAATTTCCTACTAGGACTATTTATTCGAGGAAAAGAAAGTGTTCCATGTCAAGATTAAATGTGTGTTTATACACAAAATTACTACGTACAGGTTATAGGTATAACATATATAACATATATATTTTACCTAGAAATATATGTGAATTATATGGGACCGCAAGGAACTGTGTAGATCTTGGGCCATGTTCACTGCTGGTAGAGACAACTACCTCTCATTTTCTTCTTATCAGCAGTGCAAAAGCTAATTAGGATTTTTTTTTTTTCACTTTCCCTCTTTTTTTTTTTTTTTTTTTTCCTATTTTATTTTTTAAGGAGACTGTTCTTTTAGAAACTTCTCAGTATCCAGCCTAAACTTCTTCATGGGGAGTTAATACCAATTTGCTTTTTTGCAATCACTGTACTTTAGTTTCAGCAGTTTTTCACTCCTTGAAACTAATTCTCTTTTGATCAGATAGCTACCTCTTGAATAAAGCAGTTTCATGCCTGATTTTCTGATTTTATACTGAAAATAGACTAAATTAGCCATTATTTTATACCTTCTTTGTACTTAAATGTAAGGTAAATAGATTAGCCATATCTCTATAAATATATTTTAGAAGTAATAGACAAAATATTTTTTAAATGCACATACATAGACAAAATCATAAATAAGCTGGTAAATTATGTCTTTTTTTTCTCAAATTCTATCCTTCTAACTCAGTTTCTGTTACTGCAACCCCTCCTCTGCTTGCACCACACCAAGGATTCTAACTCCTTGTTTTAATGGCTGTATCTGGTTCTTGTTAACTGACTTATCTTAATATTTTCTTATACCACTGGTCCTCATAATCAGGTATATATTGATTTTTTTATCCTGGCCCCTCTAGTAGATAATATGTATTATCTACATTTATATACCTTTAACTGGAGGTTGGGGTACATGTAACAAATTCAGTTAAAAAAAACAAAAGTGAAAAATTGTATACATGTATAAATATATATCATGGTCACCTGTGAGAAGAACTTAGAAAAATGTAGTTCCTTTGTACATATTGTAATAAAATATTAATGGGAGTATATACAAGCTATGTAGCACAGGCTTTTGACCTACACTATCGGTAATTGCAGTAGCAGGTGTACTTTGCCCAGACCACAGAACAGAGGTGGTGGTTTCACAGTGATCGCTCAAACTTCATACATAATAAATCTTTTTCTAAAGCTATCTGGGCAATATATTTGGAGGTGTAATTACAACCTCCAGGCTTTCCTCACTCCTCCTCAGCTGGCACCACTTACGTATGAGATACCCCAATAAGTGTACATTAGTGTGTCTCTCTTTCTAGCCAAGGAAACCTGGAGAAGGCTTCTCTTACAGAAACCTATAAATATCAACTTTAAAACAAATGGAGTGCTGAACATTTACAAGCTTTCACTTGCTTTCTGTTCATCTCTCTGGCTCAAAGTAAGAAATTCAGTTTCATATCTTGAATGCAGGTGATTCAGGATACTACCTTGTCCTTCTAAAGAAGATAGATATTATTACCTTGATAGGTTGGTATGGTGTCCAATTTTCCTCCCATAGTGTGTTTTCTCTCTAATGGTCTTACCAACGTTGCTGGTTGTATTTTATGAGCATTATAATCTTTCTGATATGTTGTTCCCATTTGTATCTCTCCAGTCTTTGGTTTATATTGTTCCGGTACCCGAAATGGTCGCTTCACAATATCATATGGTAAATAATCAGATCTGAATGGGGGGAAAGGGAAACACTGATTAAAAACTTCTTTTTTCTGATAGAATCACTTTTGTAATTTTTCTATTACATGGAGAAGAAAAAACTTAAAATGTTTCTCCTGAAAAGTCAATTAGATGCCATGATAACTGAAGGGCCAGACCTAGTGTACTCCTTGCATTGGGCTTTCTCACAGTCCTAATCGTTTAGAACATTTGGAACATTTAGAATAAAAATATCTTCTTTACAGATTAAAATACGCTGTAAGGAAAACAATTTTTTGTGTGTTTGCTTCACTGCCTTTGGTGACATTTTTGAGGTAACTGTATTTTTACATTCATTACTAGTACTTTAAAATACTTTAGGAGAGCAAAGGATACAATGATTGCATTTTGAAAATGAATGCAATATGATGTCCAGTTCCCCTTAAATCAAAAATATCAGAAACTTTAAAATACAAAGTAGCTTTAAGACACATTGCTTAAAATGTTTACTTGAATGTTGTGATTCCTTCCATTTTGCCACGATGCGCTTGATACTCTTGCTTCGGCTTAAGGCTCTGGGGAGGAGAGATGTTGCTGTACTTGGGATATTTTTCCACATACTCTGTTGTGAGGAACGGCTGTTGTCCAGTATCATAAATCCTTGTGGGTTTATGAGGGCAGCGATGGCGCCTGGGTAAAACACATCAGATGGGGATTATTTTCAATCGTTTCATTTAAGAGGGAAACGTCCTATCTGGGAGCAAATAACAAGTGAGGAAGAGCAAACATTGAGTAGCCTGGGTTTAAAATCTTTACTGAGTGGTAGAGGAAGATGCAAAATACTGCGCTGGCACAGGTCCCAGAGCACAGCACCCTAACAGAACAGCACTCAGTATCACTGTACCTTAGTGCAGAATACACAGAATGGATAGAGTTCATCTCAGTCCTCTAAGCAATGCTGCCAACAAGATACACTTTCCTCACTTTTTTTTTTTTTTTAATTTTTCATTATACTATTATTCTAATTTATAAGAATAAGTATCCTGCTTCACTTCTTCTCTGACATCCACTGTTGTGCTGATAGAAGACTCAGTATTTTATATGGGTTTGCAAGTTTTTAGGTGTGGTCAGTATGGAAGCTTGAACAACCTGTATTTCAGAGAAACCTTCCTCTTTCGTTTAGCTTTCATTAATTCAGGAATCCAGATTTTTTATGAAAGTGATAACAGAAGTGCAGTAAGTGAGGAAGTGCTAACCCTTTGAAATCTCTTCTAGAACATGTATGTGTTATAATACCCAGGTAACGCTGCCAAGCAACCAGTATTCCTCTAAATACAGAAACACTATAGCTACACCAAAGCAAACACAATATGCTGCTTAAATAACTTATTGAGATTTTGTTTCCTGCAGAACCTTCAATGTTTATTTTAAGCCATGCTTTCTGGTTTATTTGATAATTAATATTATAAACTTGAGCATTTAAGCTGGCATTCAGTTGGGTTGTTGCTAGCTTTCTGCTGTCAGACTGTCCTATCTCACCATCTCTGTACTTGAGCCTAAGCTATGTTTGATATTTAATCATGAAAAAATACGTGTTTTAACTCCTGATTCACCTAGGCCTTTTGCAGCAAAGCTATGGGGCAAACTACAGCCATAATCTATGGCCACAGATGGGAAGAGCGGCCGGTGTCCGTGTGGAAGCAGAGGGAGGGAGTTTGCCTCGCTCTAGGGAAGATGCTTCCAGCTCTTGGTCCTGAAATACATCCACTTTGGGGATTTCAACCTTGAATTTAACCTTCAATCTGGAATTTTAACTTGATAGCTGCCATAACGAGCCCTCGGCGGCCCCTCCATACTCCCAGACCTTGCTGCGAGCCCGCGGTCCGGGGAGCACACGGCGGCGACAGAGCAGCCCCTGCGCTTCCACGAGGCCACCTTGGCCATTCCCGGGAGTTCCCTTAAATACTTTTTCCCTCCCTTAGTAGGAACCTCGGCCTTCTCACCCGCTTGGGCGGCCGGGCCGCGCACTCACCCGCACGTGCAGAGCTCGCACAGGCACCGCGGCGGCCTCATCCTCCCGCCGGCAACGCGGCGGCGCCGTCGCCTAGCAACGGCCGCCGCTTCCGCCCGACGTCAGACGCGGGGGCGGGGCCGGGACGGGCTGCTGACTTCCGGGTGCG
>VZSV01000026.1:4564109-4630577 GCA_013398735.1 Nothocercus julius | reverse complement strand
AACTTGCCTGAGCGCGGCGGGGGGGCCCGGGAGGGGCGGCTCGTTGCGAGGCGGAGCGGCCGGGCCGCAGCCCCGCTCCCCGCCGCTGAGCGCGGTGCCTCGTTCCCCCCGCCCGCAGCGGGAGCACCATGGTGCTGAGCGGCGCGGCGAGGACGAGCGGCCTCCAGAGGAAGACTGGGAGCATCAGGAACATCTGCATCCTGGCGCACGTGGATCACGGTGAGCGGGGCGGGGGGCGCCGCGCGGGGGCCGCGGCCGCCCGGTGCCGCCGCAGCAGCAGCTGGTGACAGAGTCGGGGCCAAGCCGCGTTAATCCCGCTTGGGGCAGCTGGTGCGGAGAAGTCACTTTCCCAAATGTCTCCTGCTTCAGTTCTTCCGGTATAAACCATCTTTCATTATTTCGCAGAGCCTTAAGTTTTTGATAATTTGAGTTTTTTTCAACTTCTGGAATGCTGTTTTTGGTTGATGTTGACATGAATTAAAGGTTCGTTTGCTCAAGGTAAGTAGTTACGGTTACATGTTAACTTGATAGAACTCCATTATGCAGGTGGAAGTGGTAAGTGCTTTTCTCAAGGTATTAAGTTTACCTAATTGCAGAATATATCAGGGTTTCGAGGTGCTGCTTGCCTTTTCACTGCTTCTTCCAGTCATAGTTGGTAAGGCGGTGCCCAGTTTACTGAAAGCAAATTATGAGCATCTAATATAGGTGAAATTGAATTATTTGTTTGTTTCATTTTTTTTAACTAGTTTGTACCTTCCTTTTTAAAGCCTTTATTTTTCATATCTTAGAACACTAGATATTGTTAATATTCAAATGTTGTCTTATCCTTCCCTGTTGTATATACTTATTTAAACTGTATTTTTCTTTTCAGGCAAGACTACTTTAGCTGATTGTCTGATTTCTAGCAATGGAATATTCTCCAGCCGCTTGGCAGGAAAGGTAGAGTATTGCTGTAATTTTAAACAAAATTCTGGTGTGTATGCACTCTCGGTTTGTAACTTGGAGGTGATCAAGGAATGAAATTTCAAGTCTCACAAGACCTTATTTTCCCTCAGGCATACTCTTTGACAGTTGAGAAGTAATTTGTGAAGATAAGTCTGCTGATTTATTACCTCTTTTTCTGTTTTTATACTCAGCTGAGGTACCTAGATAGTCGAGAAGATGAACAGATCCGAGGAATAACAATGAAATCCAGTGCCATTTCGTTGCACTTTGAGAAGGGTGAGTTATTGATGCTGGCAAGTATAAACTTCAAGATTTTTACTCATGTTCTCTTTCTGGTTTTTTTTGGTTTTTTGTTTTTTGTTTTTTTTTTTCTTGTTGAGATCTTTTTATACGCAGCTTTTAGATTTTTTTAATGTTAGGTTGTGATACTGCAAAGACCTAGACTTTTTAACTGACAACCAGGACAGTCAAGTTCCATCTTAGTGTTAGAGAAGCTACCTTAAAAATTTAAAATAGGCAAGTCAGAAGCTTCCTGCTGCATATTTGTGTATACCCTGCAGTATTCTTTGATTATTACATTTCACGGTTTTGTGAATTTCAAAATTTTAGATTCCGTACTGTGTTTTTTGATGAGTTTGCTGGTTCATCACGTAGTTCTGTGCTTAAAGCACAGTAAATAGCTTGGTGGAAGGTTTTGAAAGCATAACCGCTACTGCAATTTCTAGTATTAGAAACTAATAGTAGCTTAAACAGTATAACCAAATGACTGAAATAAATACTTTTGAAAACTGTTTGTAATACTACCTTATTGCTTGATCCTAGGTGATGAGGAGTATCTGATTAACTTAATAGATTCTCCAGGGCATGTGGATTTTTCTTCAGAAGTATCTACTGCTGTCCGACTCTGTGATGGTTGCATCATAGTGGTGGATGCTGTTGAAGGAGTCTGTCCACAGGTGAAATAAAGTATATTAAATACATGAAGAGGATAGAGAACAGAGAGTAAGCAAAAGAATGCTTATATGTCTTAAGTATATTGTTAGAAATAAAAGTTAAAATGATTTAAGAAATCTTGTGAAACTTTCCATAAATAACATAGGTATGGAAGAGGGTAGTGTTTCTTTTCTTTTTTCTTTTCCATTTCCACTGAAAAAAAAAAGTAACATATATTGCTGAGTGGGTGTAGCATTGAAGCAGTGAATATATTCTTTTTTTATGATAATGGAATATTTGTCTAAAATATAAGAATAAATATCTAAAGGGAAAATGAATCAATATCTTTATGTGCATTCAGGGAATTGAAAGTGAAAAATTATTCAAAAAAGCATTGTGATGGTTATGTTTACCTTTTCATGATTTGATTTTGAAACTTGGTTTAGAAACTATGTGTTAGGAGGAGCTTTTTTGCCATAAAAATAGTCTTTTCAGAATTCTGTAATAACACTGCATCCTATGGGAGTCAAGGCTCTGGTTGACATTTCAAACCAGAGCCTTATTGTAAATTTATTTACATCTTAAAATTATGTTGCCATTTTCTTTAACACTGCACTCCTTTTGTGGCATCCGGCTTTCTGTAGTGGATTTAATAAAAGCAAAAACAAAACTATTTCTTCTTAGTAGACTCAAGCAGTTCTGCGGCAAGCATGGCTAGAAAATATCCGTCCAGTATTGGTGATAAATAAGATTGACCGTTTGATTGTGGAACTCAGGTTCACCCCTCAGGAAGCATACATGCATCTGAAGAATATCTTGGAACAGGTATTCATGCTCTACTGCCACGTTCATACAGCAGCTTTTGTTTTGTTTTTCTTCTTCCCCTTTTTCTCTCATTTGAGTGACGTTGGGATTTTCAGTGGCTTATACCTGGAATAAATATAGTGTAGTAGAATCAGTTTTCCTTGCTTCCTGAGACCAAGTGCTGTTATGCACATTCTGCACCTCAGATGGCATATTATAAGAATATCAAATACATCTTCTAGGAAAATATTGGTGGGTGTATGCAGAAATGAAATTAATTCATCTTTAAAGCTGTAAATTAAGTTGTCTTTAAACTTTATTTTCAGATTTTTCTGTAAGCACTTATCTCCATGGTTTTCCCTTCGCCCATGTTTCTTCTTTGCTTGTTGGATGTAGTGAGGTTTTATGTCACTATTCTTTATTTAGAGAAACCAAATACATTATGTGTGATAACCTGAGTCAATTCTCCTATGTTAATGAGTTAATATCATCAAACCCCTACTTTCACGTGAACAGGATTAGATACAAAAGGGCTTGTGTTTTAAATTGCATTATGAATCCTAAGCATGGCTTTTTAATTTGTTAAACAAAAAATCTTTTTTTTTTAACCTTGGTGGAGTTGTGTTGAATTGCATTTTAGTTGCAAGAGTTGTGAAGGAGGGAGTAAATCTTAGTCTGTTCTTACACACTCTCCCATAGGTCAATGCAGTCACAGGAACACTCTTTACCTCCAAAGTACTAGAAGAAAGAGCTGAGAAAGAAACAGAAAGTGCTTCGGATTCTGCGCCAGGAGATCAAATTTATGACTGGAGTGCTGGCTTAGAAGATACTGATGATTCCCATCTTTATTTCTCACCAGACCATGGAAATGTGGTGTTTGCCAGTGCAATTGATGGCTGGGGTTTTGGGTAAGTATGAGATTTAGTTACTGTCTTTCTATTATATTATTACTGTAACACCTTAAGATGTTGTCAGTTGCATTATATTTTTATTTTTTTTGTGTGTGTGATTGACAGCTACACAGCAGCCTGTTCTACTGTATGTTAACACTGGACAGCTGAAAATAATACTGACTTTGGCATCTATCTATGGAAGTGGCTACTTGTGAGCAGGACCTCTATTTTATATAGCAGCTGCCAAGCCAGCTGTAGTTTAGGGCCTAGCCTGGTAAGATGAACTTAGTGTTCTGTTGATCGGAGCAATTTAACAGAGTAGGTTAAAAACTGCAGGAGTGGAGTACAAGAGCTGTTTCACAAGAAGATTGTCCCTTCTAGCTCCCTGGCAATGAAATTTGTAACAAGCATCACAAGACAGCTGGCAACAGGCTATCAGTTTCACCTGCCCTCTTTTGTCCAGTGCAGAGCCCATTCTGGTTTATGGAATTACTTTGATCTGCTTTTTCTGTACTAGACTTTAAATTCTTCTTGAAACTATGCCTGTGTTCTCAGGTGTTTATACTTATCTGTCATAATTAGCTTTTTTTTTTTCTGTTATTTTTCTTTGTTCAGATGCATTTCTTATCTCTCTTTGCATAACATTTGTATTTCTGTTTCAGCCGTTATTGAAGACCATGGCAGAGAAATTGAGGGTAGAACAATTTCAGAAAATTGGTTGTATTTGAGTTTGCCGTCAAGTCGGTTTTTCAGTCCTGGTCTTAGTAATGATGTTCAGAGGGCAGCAGCCAGTTGCAAGGATTGCACATAGTGATTGGTTGCCGCAAGGTGGAGTCCTTGTCTTTATCCTGAGTACACAAATTAGAGAAGTGTGCTCTATAATTTAGTTCAGATCTTTATTTTTTAAATGCTTGTGCAATATTGAACTGTAGCATTTTTAAGTCAAGGTCAAACTTTCATTTGGATTTAAGGTTCCTTCATACAAGATGCGTTAGGGAAGACCTTTCCATTTATGTGGAAAACCTCACCTGGCCTTCACCCCTTTTGTGGTCCACACATGAACACAAATATTGTCTGAACTCCCCCAGTGCACTCACAATTCTAATTCTGCAGTACTACTCCCTGCTTGGTATCTCTGCCACCTCACAGTACAGAAAGCCAGTGCTTTGCTGGCTGGATTTCCTCCAGCTTCACATCCTACTTGGCAGCACTGTGTCCTAAATCGTTGTGTAGGACGGATCTGATGCTGAACATCCCTTCTCAGAGCGGCTCCCCATGTGCCTCGGCCTGAATTCTCCATGCCTTACAATGTCTCTGTAATTTCCTGCACACTCACCTAACTCTGCAGTGTAGCCTTTCCCTCTTATCCAGTGCTCAGTTACATTTCTCCTTCTTCATTTTAAGAGCTCAGTCTCATCCTCTGGCATCTTGTGTTGGAGAGAAAACAGGCCGGGCATATGACAGTGAGTGATGTGATGGCTCTTGCATTTAGAATGTGTGTGTGTGAGAACGTGAGTGCCTGTGAAGGAAAGAGCGTGTTACGGAGAGGAGCTTGGGTCTGCTTGGGAACCAGCTCTGTGAAGCCAAGGTGCAACGAGAGAGGAAGTGCTGAGTTAAGAGAAGGAGTGGAAGAGGATGTCATGGCTGTGGGCTGAGTGCATTTAAGTTCCAGCTGGTTCCAGTCCACAGGTAGATCTGTCCCATCCATGTTTTAGTTCTTTAATGAGAAACAAAGGTAGTTATGTTAACACTGTAGTACTTTGATCCTTGTGCTTACTGCTGGTGTCAGGCTTGTGCTTCTGCCTAAATTCCTTCTTTCAATTCACTGTCATATGATTTAGAGAGATTATGTTCAGATATGAGATGAAGTAAATCCTATGTAAGAGAGAGAACTGGAATCCCACTTTGAGCAATTAAAAATCCCCAAACAAAGGGCAGTGTAAATGACTCTTAATGCAGTGTGTCTGTCTCTCCTATTTTTTGTCCTCCTGTGTACAGGGGAAGTAGTTCTGAGAGTAACTGACTACAGAAATGATACAGTCCTTGCAGTGACTGACAGCTGAGTCAGATGCAATCTTAAGAAAAGCAAAGCATTCCTGTTTATATTGTAGCTGAATGTATACTGTAAGATTTTTCTAGCTTTGTTCTTCTGACTGTCATCTTTAAGGTCTGTTTCTCTGGGGCAGTATTGGTATTACAGATTGATTTGAACTTTGGAAAGCACTGCAGTTTTTTTTTGTTTTGTTTTGGTATGAATCTGAGAATAAAAAAACATTTTTGTTAAGATTCTTCAAGTGTTATTTCTTTTCTGTTGTATATATTGAAACATTTCTTAGATTGTCTTAATTGAATTATCCTTGTGTTAGACTGTGTCACAGCCAGAGACTGCATGATACGGTATTTTTTTTCTCTTGTTCCATGTAAATCAGGTACCCAGTACATAATAGTCTGATTTGTATTAAAACTGTTTTCTGTCCTGCACAATGTTCCTGCAGCTTAGACAATATGGCATGACTCCTGTCTGGTAATTTTCTGACTTTATGTTCTTATTTTCTATTTTTTTTCTCTCCTCTGACGTTGTCTGAATGTATTAACGTATTTCTTGAAACTTAGTGAAAGCCTGTCTTGGTTTCAGATACCACTTGCCATACCACCACCGTACTACTTCGGGAGACTTGGTGGGTTCCGGCTCAGTGAAATTACATAATGGGAGGAAAAAAAGGCTTTTTCGTAATAGATTTCAGGAGATATGTCTGGACTGCTAGCAATACCATCTGGTGAAATATGGATCAGTGGAGCATTTTCTTAATTAGGGCAGGCCTTGACTGTTTGTAGATGTTTTGGGGTTTTCTTCTGAAGAATATTATGATTTGTTGTGGAAGAACAAATAAAGCCATTAGGCAGTGCCAGTCTAATCATGTGCTGAGATGAGTACAAGTGCTTTTCTCAAAATCTTCAGGTGTTGAAAGAGTGCCATAAACCCCATGCAGCAGCTGCTGACACAAGAATCACGGAGATTTTCTCCTCTTTCAACTTTTGGGGATCTACTGGAAAAAAAAAAATTGCGCTCAGTTCAGGACATACAGCTTCTATCTTGCTGACATGAACAGGTGCTTTAGGTGTGCAGAAACTTCCGAATTTTGCAGTTGGGAGGACAGATTTAAATTATGTTCTGTAAATATTATTGTTCTGATTGTAAATATGTCTTTTTTTTTTTTTTTTCTGTGTGTACGGGAATAAAATATGTGAAAATAAAATACTCACTGAACGCTTTCAGTGAGGAAACCACAGAAGCATCAGAACCCTCCTCTTAGGTTGTAAGCAGCCTACTTCTAAAACACTCAACCTACAGAGTTGTCTTTTCCTTATGGCATTATGTTTTTATATTATTTTCTGTCCTTCACTAATTTTTTAAGCAATACTTCAAATAGAGTGGCCTAAACAGTTGATTTTAAAAAATATTTACCTTCATTTGGCAGGTTGAGCTCAAGTGTGGTTCAAAGGGTGTTTGATGTTAGCTTCTACCATTCTGATCACAGACCATTAAATGCATAATGCGTATTTCATAAAGTAAATGCAAGAGTCATGGCTTAATATTTAGAAGGCTTATTTTATGACTCTCTTCTTTTTTTACTCTGGGGGTAATATAAAAGTATTTTAGATAAACAGGCTCAATTTTTGAGCTGTCTTGAAACAAAATGAAAACAAATACTGCTGATGTTTTTGAGCTGTTACTACTGAATGTTTTGGTAGATGTAAAACAGCATGAGCTCAAGTGAAGGCAATTTGGGAAAATAGGAATAAAATAAGGATTTGAGGTTTGTATATGAGTATTGTGTAAGCCATCGCTTATTATTTGGGCTGACTAACACATCTAAACAGAAACAGCATAATTGAGGCTTTTTTTTTTTTTTTTTTTTTTTTTTTTTTTTTTTTTTTTTTTTTTTTTTTTTTTTTTTTTNCTTTCAGGATTGAGCATTTTGCCAAACTGTATAGCCAAAAGATAGGAATCAAGCCTGCAGTACTTCTGAAGACTTTATGGGGAGATTATTACTTAAATACAAAAGCAAAGAAGATAATGAAAGGTGATCAGGTAATTTCGTAAGAAAGTTGTTGATGACTTTCTGAAATGTCAGAAATACTACTTTTTCTCATTATGTAGTTTGAAAATTGGACTCCGTATCTTTTTCAATCAACGTTAGTAGAGTTATTAAACCACGGATACCCTTGCATCAGCCCTTAGAGACAAGATCATTCAAAAATTCTTGAAGCCACATCTCATCTAACTTATGGTTTACATATTCACATATTCAAATCACACGTTCAAACAAACTTTCTTAATAGAGTATGAATTAGAGATCTTGTGCAGTTATCTTTTTCTAACTGGTTTGTTTTTGAATGAAGATTTTACCAGTTCCTCATAAAAATATTTATTTTAAAGTCTAGCCTAACAGCTTTTGGTAAAACTGAGGCATGGCTAGTAGTTAGCTATATAATGTTTATTTTATGTTTTACCAGTCAAAAGGAAAGAAACCTTTGTTTGTGCAGTTGGTGCTGGACAACATATGGAGTCTGTATGAATCTGTTATGAAAAGGTGAGAACTGTAATGTTTTCATGGAATCACTAATTGGTATAAAGATTTTTGAAATATCCTGATGACTTCAAAACACAAAAAGTTGTATATGTGTTAAAAATTACTGGGAGTCTTATTTTGTCTTTTTTTCCCATTCCTATTAGAGACAAAGAAAAAATTGAGAAGATAGTCACCTCTTTGGGGTTGAAAATTGGTGCACGGGAGTCACGGCATGCAGACCCTAAAGTTCATCTTAATGCCATTTGTAGCCAGTGGCTACCGATATCCGAGGCAGTCCTCTGTATCCTTAAAGACAAACTTTTTATTCTATTGGCAGTTTTTAGATTTCAGAGCCTGCTGATGTGTTTCAGTCTATGATTTGGTATAATTTGTTTTCTTTTTCGTGCTTATAATAGTTTGACCTATTTTCTCAGTTAATACCTATAACTGCATATTTACATATCTACAGTTACTTCTACTAGCTTCATGTTCTACATCCACATTTTCATTAGAAAAATAACTTATAAAGTAATGTAATGAAATATTTTTTATTATGTATTTTATATCTAAATTTTATTGTTCCTGAAGGATAAGCTAATCTCCTTTTTATAGTTCTGTTTTTTTCCGTGAATTTTTATAAATTCCAGACACATCCATTTACAGTACAAGATCAGCCTTTGCTGTTTCTTGTCTGTCTTTGCATTCTTTATTAAAATAGATATATATGTATAAAATTGTTCATAGTATCTAAACACATAATGAATGTATTATTCAGAATATTTTTTTCACACAAATATGCTGAAGAATGGCTGTGTCTGAAAGGGTTTTTATTCTCTGAGGGTGTAGTTTATGTTGCGGATGCTGCAGTGACTGTAGCTTCCCTTTGAGAAAGTGTTTAGGAATGACTATTTTAAATTTGATTCCTACTTTAGTTTCTGATTTGATATTCTTTCTGAATATTTTGTTATTATGTTTTAGGGTGATGGTAGTGTTGGACGTGCATGAAAGTTCACTTTTTGTTAAGATCCAAGTTAGTGAGAGCTTCATTTGGAGAAAAAAGTAGTCTCTGGAGTAATAATGTGTTAAAGACAGTAAAGAGGGTAATTTTGTTTTTGTTGTGTGTTTTCTCATAATAACTAAAGATGTTGATGAATCAGTACTGTGAGGGAAGCTAGGGAGGCATCCATATAAATTTAAGTGAGGAGCAAATACTTCACTGCAAGACTAAGGAGAGAGCTGCATGATTAGAATTGAATGAACTGAGTAAGATTTTAGCAGGATTCAGACATTAAAACTTTGTGTGACTTTATTTTACAAGAAGTTTTTATGCCTTCCGTGAGTTTTGTGTCTGTGTGTATGCACGTGTATTCATATATATGCATAGTAAGTAATTGATAGATATGTGTAAATTATTGGTGTATAATTACTAATTAGTTCTGTAAACCTTGTTCCAATTGCGCCGTTCTGAGTTTCCTAGTGGTACTAAGGGTGGGCCATCCCTTCTTAAATCTGTGTTCTGCCTTTGGGCAAATGCCAGGAAGGGAGCTTGAGAGGGAGCTGTATGCACCGTAGGAGACAGAGCTGGATTTTAGTTATCTGTTAAGGCTGACAATGCATAATTGCAATGCATGTTGACTTAAAGAAACAAACATCTAAAGCATTTTTCTTACCTTTTATCAGTAAGAAAATATGTATCCTTAGCAGTGTGTTTTAGCCATGGTGTGTAATAAACTTCCCAGTCCTCTTGACATCACTGCTGAGAGAGTGGAAAAACTGATGTGTGTTGGCGCTAGAACATTTGATTCTTTACCACCAGAAACCCAGGAACTGAAAAGTGGTGAGTAGCTCTTCTCCAATTAACATGACAGCTGCAGAGATCTTTGTCTCTTGGTTGTCTTTCGTGTTTGAATCGTAAGATGCTTTGTGTCCCCTACTTAGATTTATAATTAATTTACTTGTAGCTTGATTGACGTTTATCAGTGACATGCCATTGTATTATTATATCTTTTACTTTATGTATACGTATATATATATTTTTTTTTATAGCCTTATGTTTTCTTCTATCCCATGTGGCTTTTAGGCAGCTCAGGCTGCAGGTGTTTTTAAGTCTGAGACTCCAAACCTGTTTGGGCATTTAGGAAGGATGTGTGATTAGTGTTTGTACTTAGTTCTGACAACAGAATTTCACACTGTACTAAATGCAGAAATGCTCATCATATGCTCATATTCTTGTTATGGCTTTGAATTATTTATACAAGCTCTGCACGTGTTCATGTACTTAGCGTCAGATGATGCCTTGAAAGGGTCAACTTCTAGTGAGTCTGGTGAATTTCTTTAAGGAGAAGCTGAAAGAAAGCTGAGAACTGCTAAGTATTTAGTAGAATTGGAAATTCAACTTCAACTGATATTGATGTAATGCAGTGAGGCTACAGTGAGGTAGCCTTATAAAGATCTGTTTAAATGGATATGTGGAGAGAAAAAAATAGGCCTTGCCTATGACTTGGGTTTTTGGCTTTATAACTAGGCTGCTATTTTAGTGTAATAACTAGGCTGCTGTTTTAGTGTAATAACTAGGCTGCTGTTTTAGTGTAATAACTAGGCTGCTGTTTTAGTGTAAGGTAACTAATATTTCTTGATATTTCAAGAGGTAGTTCAATAAAAATGGCTTCCTGAGAGTAAGGGAACTCATATTTTCATCCTCTACTGAAGGAAAACATTGTGTTCTGCACACAGCATTAAACATTATCAATATAAGTTAAGTAGAAGACACTTGTCTCTAAACTGGGACCTGTTCTTCATTATGAAAATAAAGTGTACCTGAGTTTAATACATGTCATGGTACTTGTCAGTGGTGGACTTGCACTTTCCCTAAGTAGTTTACAATAGCAAGATTGTTTAGAGTGTAAGATAGTTGGCAATGGTTAGATGCTTGATGAGCTAACTAACTTTCATTTTTGTTCAGCTTTTCTGAAGTGCAGCAGTGAAGGAACAGCCCCAGTTATTGTCTTTGTTTCCAAAATGTTTCCTGTTGATGCAAAAGCATTACCACACAATAAACCAAGGTAAGAAAATGTAACACTTGTTTTTCTGATCTGTATTGGATACCTTCAAGCAACATTCATTCTGCTTGCTTGCTAAAGTTGTTTTAGTTCTGAGGAAATAGTGCCCAATTTCTAGAGATATATAAAGCCTTTTCAGGAAATAGAGCTTCTCGGAATGAATTTGATTTATTTAATCATATTAGTTCTGGAAAATCTAGCATATTTGTTAAGAATAAAAAGAACTTGTCAGAGAATACTAATTTTGTCTGAATATTTTTATCCTCTTCTACACATTGTATGCTGATTCAGGATATTCTCTTTTTTTTGGCATTAAGCATATTGAATTTTATCTATGTTAGTATTGAATCAAGCAAATAGTAATTATTTAATAATCATAACTGTATAGTTTTTTGGGTTTTTTTTCTTAATACAACTGAATAATTCTCTCAATAAGAGGAATTTTTCTTCTGGGGAAAAAATGCATTGCATTTAGTGCTTGTCCAGGCACTAGATGGTGCTGTTTTACTTTGAGTTGTGTCCATATAGTATCTAGGGCAGGAATTCCTGCTCAGGTGTCACTGTAGGATATAGCCCTGATGGTCCTGCTCTGTCTGCCCTCTTTGACATGGACTGTGTTTAACAGAGACCTTCTTCACCCCTGCCAGGCCTTCTTCAAATCTTGCCTTTCTCCCCATTTATTTAGTGAATTGAAAGTTAGTGTCTCATTTCGTGATTCATATGAAAGTGTTTCTTGTTGTCTCTAATATTGAAGTTATTCAATCAGTGCTAATCAAACAATATTAAAACAAAATCACACAACTCTCCCTGAGATAACCAGTTCCTATGAGTACCATGTAATTTTACTGATGAGCTGGTGTCAGTAATTTACTTTAGAAATGACAGCTGAATTCCATTTTTGAAAAGTAGTAATAAAGCTGAATGTGTATTTCTTAATATTTTAATTGTAAGAATATATAGGTGAGCAATTCTTGAAGAACTCAGGAAAGGAATTTATTATCAAGAAGAAGGAAAGATGTATTAGTGAAACAAAACATGCATGTTTTTGCTTAGATGTGGTTCTTCAGTGTTTGTTTTGAATTATACTGGCTACTAAGTGCTATTTCCAGTTAAACAGGGAAGCTTGTTCTTAATCAGAATGGAGTTGAGGCTGTATTAAATATGTGAGATCCAATATTTAAACTAGAACATTCACAAGGACACTTTGTAAGAATGCCTGAACACAGAGAAGAATAAAGAATACCTACACTGTGTAGAATAAGTGTTTTAAAAAGGTGGTTTTATATTTAATAATTTAAAGAGCACTAATAAATATTTTATGTCTCAGAAATGAATGCTAATTTTGGAAGAGCCATATTTTTTGGTGTATTCTGCAGTTTCCTTTTCCAAGGTAGTATTGGAGAATGGTGCCTTTTGTAATATCTCTAGAAATGCAAACTGACTTTGCACCTTTTGTAATTGCTGTATTTCTGCCATCTGCTTGCTATGTTGGTTTAAGCATAGCTTGGGAAAAGTGAAAGGCTCTTCAAAGTCCAGGGTGTACAGTATGTGATAGAGGATGGATTTTTAATTATGGCAAATTCCCTAGAAACTTTGGTTGGCAACAACTGCCTGCTTGGAAGGTGACTGTATTTACAACTTTGGCACTTCTACTATAGAATCGTTTCTTTTTCTTTTTATTATTTAAATAGCAAAATTTGTCACCTATTAAAACATGAGAAAAATGAAAAAGAATTTGTTCCCAGGTTACAAGTAGTTGTCAGATTAATCTTACACTGGGAAAATCTGAAATTTGGCTTTTACCTGGTCCATGACCCTCTGCTTTTCCCAGAATTTATTAAAGAAATAAGAACTGAGTGAATGTACTCCCTGTCTTCTAGTTTCTTCTGTCTGAATCTTTGAAATTGTTTACTAATTCTAAACAAATTTGACAGACATACAGTTTTAAAAGGTATCAAGTCCCTATGCTTTTGTGAAAGCAGGTAGTTGGGCAGAGTAGACACGTAAATTGGGACCCCTAGTAAGACAGTGTAGTGTGAGCTCCTGCACTTTATTAGATATTCAGATATTCACAAAGAAAAGCAATAGCAAATATGGCCAGATCAGCTTCTTTTGGAGCTGCTTGATTTGTGCAATAAGGGTGTTTTTTTTAAGTACTGCTGTGTACAGAGTTGGGTGTTTACATAGCATACACTTTTTTAATCCCTTTTTGTTGGTGTTTTTCATTAGATTGCCCTCTAAAATGTCATATGTAGGTATATAAATAAAAACTGAATTTAGCACACTTTGGTACAGAGTATAAATGTTTTTCCAAGAATTTCAGTATTCCTTCTCTATCTAATCCAGTAAAAAAGAAGAATATTTATTAGATCTAATTGTGATCACTTTCACGTAATTTTCAATATTTTTCATTTATTTAGTATAAAATATAGAAAAACCTAAATTGGATATCATATATTTGTATCAAATGTGTGTAATGAAATCCACTAGTACTTCTAGTTACTCTTAAGTGGTTATAAAGAACCTACTGACCCAGTAACCTGACTACTAAAATTATATGCCATGACTGCTTTAAGGGATATAAATCCTATGATTTTACAGTTTTCTTAAAGATAATCTGAAAAGTATTTCTCTTTCCTCAGTCAGCTCAAAGCAGTATTTTTTCTTCTTCAGGTGTCACCATGAAATTAGCACTTTCCCACACAGTTCTGTGTGGAGTTGTTAGGATAGTTGGTACTTGGCTTTGCAGTACAGCTTGTTTGCTTGTCTTAAACCAGGAGATTGTAGTGTACTTCATCTGCTTCCTTTCTCATGTTTCCTAAAGCTTATATGGGAAGAACAAAACCAAAAAAGACATAAATCCTATAATACTACCTACTTTTTAGCTTAAAAAGTTTTTGTCAAAAGAAAATGTTTATAAAGCTCCAATGTCTATAACAAATTACTATCTTCATGTATGTTAATTTATCTGTATGTTTAAAGACCATATGACTTTAGTGGTTTCATTCTGATCTAAGGCCATCATCTTCTGCTTGCGCTAATAGTTTGTGTTAAACTATGGTTAGTGCATAAGAAACGAGTATGTCACTAGTCATCTGAACAGCCTGCCAGGTTTGCAGGCTAAATTCTGAGGGTGGCATCTAGTTACATAATTAGTGGAGCAATATGTGCTCTTCAAAAAAGAAAAACCCTGTTCCTATCGTTGTTATGAAATGAGTTGCAACTGTTTACATTTGAATCGAATTGAAACCCATGGAACTAATCTGAGAAAAATACTCTTTATTAATGAATGAAATCTGAATCTCTTCCTGTGGTTAGCTTGTGTAATTCTGAGTTTCTGAACGAAGAAGAGTTTACAGTGTTCTGGATGTATTTTACTTCAAGTGTTCTTTATAGGGTATTTATGATGCAAGATAAATCAAAAGTCAGTATATTAGGCAAGGGTTAGGTCTAGGTGTTTTTTGAATGAATGACCTCTACAGTATAATGCAATGTGAAAAAGTTATATAGCATATCCCTTTGCAGCAGCCCTGTGCAGTCACTGTGAAACTTCTGTAAATACTGTTTTCGATAATTTTCAGATGTTCATTTTGTGTGTACACATTTATTTTTATGATGTATTCCCCAGTGCTTGTAGTTGCATTAGAGAAGATATGAAACAATTGTACTTGCTGCACGTTAGCTTATGAATGGAAATAGTTGTTAAAGGTTGGTCTTTAAAGGATGTTGCTGTTCAAAACTTGAGACTCTTAATTCTTGGTTGGAGTATGAAATAACAGTTTTGCAACGCAAAGATATTAAACAGTTTAATTCTAGTCTAAAAATCCATGGCTTCAGAAGGAATAGGAAGACCACTGGCCATATTCTGTGGTGACTGAAGGCAAATAAGCTACACTTGAGAGCGCTGTCCTTAGGGATGTTCTTGTCAGAAGTCTTTTTTGTGCCAGATGCTGAGCAGAACATCAGGCAGTAACTTAACCAGAGCTTAATCCTGATGCACAGTCATGAGGATTAATCCAGAAATTTTTCTGGAAACTGCTTGGCTTTAAGAACGCTAACAAAAATACTGCCTTAGCTTCCCCTTCAAAATCAAGCATGTGTCTTGAGCTCATGAAAGTTAAACTGGTAAAAACCGTGTGGGTGCAGGTTCTTTCTGGCCTCTTCAAAAATGTCCTTGGCAGCATGGGAGATGCTTTACAGGCACTTGCTGAAGGTGGTACCAGGCTTTTGGAAATGGGTCGGTTCTGTGATGGAGTGCAACTGTATGGCCCCTTTCTGCAGCCAGTATCATGAGGCTGTAGATTCTTTATTATGCAATGAGGGAAGAAAATATGGTGAGGGAAGTGAAAAGGAAAAAGAAAAAGAAGGGTTGGGTTTACTTCTGGATCAGTTTGCATTTGTTCAGGAATGATTTCACTTCTCACTGGTTTTGCCAGCTGCAGAAATAGAATGAATTGGGTATAATCAAAAGAGTTTTGTTGCAGATTAACGCCTTATGTGTGTTTAATCTAGTACTGTGTTCTGCTTCAGTGTATTATAATTCTATATAAGGATTTATTTGGTGATATTATCTCTTTTATGTGATATCTAAGGAAGCTGCTGTGAGTGACTAATTTTACACAGGAATTGATGCTGACAGAAACCAGGATGGAAGTCCAGGTTGTGCCTGCTAGCTAAAAACCCACACAAATGCGATCTGTTTCTTACCAAATTGAGAATATAGCTTACACTGCTTATATCTATTGTAATTTATGCCTGTGCATTCAGAATTTTGAAGTACCTTGAAGGTTTGAGATTAGAGCTATCTGACAGAAAAATACATTAAAATCTTTTAAATCTGTACGTGAGGGGGAAAAAGCAAACAACCCTTGTTTTTCTTCTAATCTTTACATGTGATTCTTTACATAAATGAAAAGTATTTTTGGACAGTAACATGTGTTGAGATGCATCCACATGTCCTTTTGTGTACACTGTGCCATCGCATGTAGACTGTGCTTATCACACCCCTGGCTGTCTCATCTGTACCTTTCCTATTAATGTCTCCCGCGGGAATTATTCAGACATTACTAACCCTTAAATAGCTTTGAACAACTGCCTTCAGGAAGAAAAAAATCATCATAGAAATGTTTTCTTTTCTACCATCTGTTTTGTATTTTGTATTGTTAAGCCTTTCTCTTCTGCAATAAAATAAAAAACAAACAAAAAAAATCCTCACTGCCCCAAGTTTCAAGAAACAGATTCTCAATTCTGACACAGTGACTATTTAAGAGATTGGGACAGGGAGGCGAGAGGAGAAAAAGTTTCTAAGTAGTAGCCACATTTTTTTTTTTTTTTTTTTTTTTTTTTTTTTTTTTTTTTTTTTTTTTTTTTTTTTTGGTGTGTGTGTATGTGTGTGTTTGTTTTGCATTTCTTCTGGCATGTAATACATTCCAGTTTCAAAGTCCTGAAACTATACTTCAAAACTTGGATGTTTTACCCTGGCAGTCTCTCATAGGTGGTGTTGATGGTTGTTATTTTAATTTACGTATAGGGTTTTTTGCTTTTCTCAATTGAGTGGTTGTATTCAAGGTTAGCAAGGCAGCTTATTACCTCAAGTTCTGAAAATAATTTCAGTAAAATGAAGGATTATATTAAGCATTTCTAAATTATCTCTTGCTGAATATTTTATATGCAAAATGCATTGGTGTTATGATACAGAAACTTTATTGGCAGTGAGTTTGTCTCAGGCACATGATCTGTTTATGGTTTTCTGCCTCTAACTAATCCAAATTCTTATCAAAGTTGGCTCTCGGTCTTCACTGTCCACACACAAAAACTTTGACCTTTAAATGATATGTTACTTCCTGATTTGAGAATGTGAAAAGGATGATGTGGGGATGTGAATCATTCTACCTTTTAAGTCAAGATCATGTTTGTATTCCTGAAATTGTTTATCAGTGCTCTAAAGCAATATATATTTCTGTTGCTCACAATATAACTTCTTGTGGTGACGGTAGAGCATGATTAGCACAAAAAAAAGCCCTTTTATTATGCCTTTGCACTTCGCTTTATTTTGCCAATTATACCTTAAATAGGAAAAGAAGAATAAAAAGTAGGTGTTGTGTTGGTCATTCTCATGTTGAGATATAACCCTTCTTTTTGCTGGCCTGAAATCCTTCACTTAAATTCTTTTCCTTGGACTTTTACACTTTTATCTCTTTGCTGAGCAAAAGAGAGGGTTCATTTACGAAAGGTCTCTTGTGCACTGTCGGTGTGGGAATCCCTCTGAATAAACACTCTGTCTTGCTTATCTTGGCTTGAAGCCTGACTTAAGGAATTCCAAAGTATCCAAAAATGCTTGACAGGTGATGCTTATGGCTTTGATGAATTGATTTTTTTCTTTGCTTCACTCCTGCTGTGGTTGCGGTTGTTTTCTTAGGCTTGATATGATAGTGTGAGGGACAAACATTAGCATTTGTGGTAATTTCTGTAGTCCCAACTTGAGCTTCTGTTTCTGGGAGAATGCAAAGACTAAGATCCACTGATGTGTAAGCTGCAAATTGCTTTAATTCTCTTACCTGCTATTCTAATCTTTCTGTTTTTGTAATTATTAAAAAAAAAAAAAAAAGAAGAGAAACAAGAATACTTTTCTAAGTGCCTTCTCATTTTCACAGCATATTGACTATTTAAATTTTATTCTCAAGATGTTTTGCAGAGTCTTAAGAACAGAACTATTCATATAAGTATCTGCACAATTACCTTCATACTAAGGAAGATGCTATGAGAGGGACTCTTTTGTTTGACCAGTCATATGCATTTATTTCTACCTAGAGATTTGAATTAAGAAAAATGATTCTATGATTTATTGGATTTTTGCTTATTTAGTTAGCATTATGTCTTTAGGGTTGTACTTTCAGAAAAAAATAGCAAACAGAACTTTATCCATGAAAACACGAAGAGTGGACTATGACAATTCTTTTTCTATGAAACACTAATTAAAAAATAATAGTTGCATGACTCTATACCTACCTTATCATTCCAAAATATCTTGTATTTAACGGTTAAATGCACCAATGGTACTGGCTTTTCTAGACCATAGCAGTAAAGATATCTGTTAATGTAAGCACCTGGCAGTCTGGTACACAAGTAATTGTGGATTTTGAAATTGTTAAATGAACTGAATTATTAAATATGCCTGTAGTGCTCATAGCAGAATCATAGATTCAGCTGTTTCATATGGGAAATCACTGGAAAAAGTGAAGGGGTTGTAAATACAGGAAGAACAGTATCTGAAATTAGCCTGGTCTCCGTCAAAGTACAACATAGCTTCATAATTTAGAATTTCAGATTTAAAATTGCAGACAGTTTCAGGGAATGTTTTTAGATTTTTATATATGTTTAACTCGCCTCACCGTTTAAAATGCCTGAGAGGAGTTGCAAGTAGAAGCAATTTGCTTATATTGCCTTTTGGAAGAAGGATTACATGTCATTCTGTAAAATATTTCTTCCAATTTTGCTTTAAATCTCATGTTGAACCACTTTTTTGGTTTAATAGTTTTTGTTTGTTTGTTTTGTTTGTTTTGTTTTTTAAGATAGGCCTCACCAGTGGTGAGATATAAATTACATCAGGATATTGAAATTCTCTTTTTATTCTCTTGTCTTATATTTGTTTATTGTCTTGATTTTTTTAATGAGATTATTCATTTTATCTGAAGGCTGCTATTGATATAGCAAACAAAGTCATTTCCTTGCATTTGAATGCTTGTCTTAAAAATGACATTAGAATAGAAAAAATGTGTCAAGTAATTCAAAACAAAAGTATTTGGTTTATGTGAATCTGGGGGAGGTGGAGGGTCTTAGGTAATATTTTATAACTAGTTTGGTATTCAGAGAGTTAGTTTAGTACATTTAGTCTTAGCTGTGATTCTACTGCTCAGACTAAGATTCTGGATATGATAATAAAGTGATTTTTAAAACTGAGTTGGATCTTTAAAGAAAAAATGAAAATCCACAAGTCAGTGGCAGAAACTGTTGATTTAATTTAACAAAATAGAGAAATAGGACAGTAGACTATTTCTAAATGTGGTAGAGGAGCGAATTTGTATGTATTTTAAGTCAGCTAAAATAAACTACGTAATAAGCTTTTACTTATGCAAGATATAAAGTAATTATTGTGATTTTATTTTTTAAAATGAGATTTCCCAATATTAACATTTTAAAATATAATTTAGACCTTTGACTCAAGAAGAAATAGCACAGCGGCGTGAACTTGCAAGACAAAGACATGCAGAAAAATTGGCAGCAAATCAAGGAAAAGAGCTGTCAGAAAAGCCACCAAGTGAAAATACATCTGAAGTGAACACTGATGAGACAAAAGGTATATATAATACTCAGCTGTCTATTCTTCTCCCTAGACAGTACCTTTAGTAGTAGCTAAATGTCATCAAGGTAGGTACTGATTACTGAGCTGTATACCTTACAAAGAATCATCTATGCCCCAGGCCAAAAAAGCTGATGCAGAAAATAGATGGGACTGAGCAAATAGGCTGTAGGGATCTATGACAAAGCTGATAGTTTATAAATACTATAATAATGAAAAGACAGCTTCTTTACACGGCCTGAGAGTGTTCCTCGGTTGCTTGAGCTACTCAACTGAGATGGTGCCTGGAACAAATACTTTCCTTAGATTTTGGATTTTTATTCTATATAGGAAGACGAACTACATTTTTTTTTTTTTGTGTGTGTACTATGTTGAAAAATTCAGGTTTGTTCAGTTTCCTGTTGGACTCTTCTGACCCCATGTCTAGTATACTGCAGTTTATGCCCGTTTAACTAATTCTTCTCTAAGCTTTTATCAGAATACCTGTTTTGTTAAATAAATATATATGTAAAGGAAACTGTCTAAATAATGGGTACAGAAAGGGTGTATCAGATAAAGAGGTGGATATTAAGTTATAGTGGGGGTTTCTTGCTGTCTTTTAATGCATCGTCAATCACGATAGGCTACGATGTGTTTAATTTTTTCTTCAGATGATGCCAAAGAGACTGTTTTCATACTCCATATATTTTTCTAACTTTGACTAGGTGAAGAGCAACAGCTCAACAGTCAAACAGACACTGTGACCTCAAAGGCTGTGAAACAGGAAGCAGACAACAAGGAGTCTTTCATTGCTTTTGCTAGAGTGTTCAGTGGTGTGGTGCAAAGAGGGCAAAAGATCTTTGTTTTAGGACCAAAATATGATCCTGCTGAGGCTTTGCATAAGGTAAGAGGTGACAGTGAAATGTTTTGATAACTTGAGATGCTTTTGAAACCCTGATGACTTAATTATTTTACATGCTGTTCGCTCATAAAGAAGTTCAATTTAAAAATTCCTAAAGCATCAAAGGAATTTAGGAAATTAATTTTTAAAAGACCTTTTGTTTATTTTAAAAAGAAAGTTATTTCAAAGAAGGAACCAACCTTGTTTATGGCTTCTTCCTGTCTGAAGATCTCAAGCTTTTACAGATCTTTCTTATTAAGAGGAATAGACCTCTTAATAGAATATCAAGTTTGGCAACAGATATTCTATTTTCTGCTGTTCTGTGAAATGTGTTAGTTAAATGTGGACCTTTCAACTAATTTTCACTCAGATTAAAAATAGATAAGATTTAAAACCTTGTGTAGATTTCTATCAAAAGACAGACTTGAAGTGACTAAGTGTGTGTAAACACTCATGACATGCTTCAAAACTTAGATTAGGATTTTCAGCTATTTGCAGAACCCAGTAATTTGCAGTGAAAATAATTAATTCATAATGGCAGAGTGAAACACATCCATAGGCACCGGGGTTGTACTATGGATAAATATCAACACAGGATGAATAAACATCTACTCTGATGTGGGCACCATCTGTCAGGGAGGTTTGGGGGGTTTTATGTATGCTGCATGGCAAGAAGTTTCAAGTTTGGCAGCTCTGCAGTTCTTGTTAGATATTATGAAGTCTGCTGCAGTGGATTTTCTGAAATCTCTTCTGTCATTCTTGGTATAAAAATTGTGCACTTAGTGTAATTACTGAAGATGATTCAGCATGTTCACAAAAATTCTGCATATGCATACATGAATTTACCTTTATCACAAAATGTGAAAACTGTGCCCCAAGACCTGTTTGCACATGTCATGTTTAATATGCTATTAAAAGCAGTTATTTTAACTTCTGTGAAGATGAACAGTTCATTAACAGCTTAGTTCACACAGCCACCTCTTAAACATCTCAACATCTTTATTTCTTCTGAGCCTGAAACTCCCAAAAGAAGCAGCTAAAATGATGAGTCTCAAGAATTGCAAGTGTCTGGTATGTACTCTTTGTTTAGAGGCAAAGCTGTTTTGCTGCACTGGAATGAGCACTTTCACACTGCCAGTGGAGTGTCATCTCTCAGTGGAAACTATGCCCTGTGTTGTTTGCTTATTAGCATTGACTGTCTCCAGGCATATGTTCCCTGAACAGTGTGTAAGAAGTTTTTGATGTACTGAGAGAAAAGTCTCCTAGCTCTTCTGGATATTTATTTCTTTTTGATGAAGAAAAAAAAAAAAAAGACAATTTTTTCCCTAAATGCCTGGGTAAGATGCGTCCAGATTTTGTATATTGAACAAAATTCAGTTTCTTATTTTTCCGGCAATTGTTATTATTGCTGTTTTATTTGATTCTAAGTAACATCACTGAAACCATAAGCAGTTTCTTTTATATTAGGAAAGTCTGACCTTAAACTTTTCTACCTAGAAAAGTTCTTCTGCATAAGTTTTTCTCATAGAAAAGTTCTTCTGCGTAAGAATTCTATTATTTTTTTTCTTTTCTGGAGAAATAGAAGGTTCATACAAAGCACCTATTGGAGTAAGAGAGAAGCAGTCCTGGAATACATCCTAGAGCAGTGTATTCTTTAGATTTGAGATGAATATTTAGCCTTCTTTCACCTATTTTTAAGCATGTTATTAAGCTTCTTCAAGCTGATGTCCGATTACAGCCTCTTTTTTTTCTCAGAAATGTGAAAAGTGTATTGCTGCTAAGAAGTATATTCCTTGTATCTTGTTTGGAAGTAAGGCTGAAGTTAGTTTACTACAGACGTTATACTCTGCTTTTGAAGGTTCAGTGATAGTAAAGTCGTTACAAGCCTTAATATTGGCAAAATATTTACCAATAAATCCTGCACGTGTGCATTTCAGTACAAATGAAAATGCTTCCGGATGTATTCCTTTAGTTTTGGAATGCAAGGAGTTTTTCAGGAGGAGATTTTGATCAATACTAAGTGATAAATGTCCAACACTTTTTGTTTTACTCTGTATAGTTGTCACCCGACTGTTCTGCTACAGATGATCTGCCATTAGTACCTCACATGTCTTGTTGTACGTTGGAGAATCTCTATTTGCTCATGGGAAGAGAACTTGAAGACCTTGAAGAAGTACCTGCAGGAAATGTTCTAGGTAAGATTTAACTAATACTTAATCTCCTTGAAATCCTCCATCATCCAGAATATAACAGAGTTGTTTTGAAACATAGCTTAAATCTGTGAATATTGAGAGGTATGCTGTATGTGCAAAAAAACCCCAAAACAAAAAACACCCAACTATTTAAACTGTGACCTTTGGGTTGTGAAGGGGAAAGAACTAATGAATAGGAGAAAACTAAGGATTACTGTCTCATTTACTCTTATATTTCTTTACTGTTATCTTTTGTTTGGAGTATTACCTGGTAAGCGTCACCAGCAGGAATTGACAAAGGCAGCAGTAAGGTCTAAAATTTCGTAAGTTGCCAGGATTAAAAATAATATTTTCCCAGCAGTGGAGTCTCTGTAGTCTTACTTTTCTAGTGATGCAGATAGTTGTAGATTTATTAATGAGTCTGCTTGAATTCTGGTTGTAGAAGTTTTCTCTTATGTCTGTGGCAAACTGAACTTTTCTACATGCTTCTGAATGATAAAGAGGTCATCCTAACCATCGAGTTATGCCCTTTGTGCCAGGCTTGGGCATGTTTTGCTATTGTCATTTAGAAAGTATAAACTTCAGAAATTCTTGGTTCTTTTTGTTAGTCTTCATTTAATGGCTAAAAATGTTCGAACTGCAACAAAAGCTAAGATTCTTTCATATCTATACTCTGGTTCCTAGAAAGCTGAATAAATGTGTTTCCTTGATATGTATCTATGGTTTAAGATTCATGCAAACAATATCTCAAGTTTCTTTTAAGTACATACTTCACTGAAGCTTTAACTTTTTTTAAAAAAGCTTATGTGTAGATTTCTATTATTTACATATGGCAATTGTTCTAGGCAGTAAAAGCAATTTCATGGTCCCAGGCTAAGTAACTTCATGGAGACTGCAGAATTCACCGTATTATAATAGAAACTTGAAAGAAACTTGAGAAAAATGCCCATTTGATGGTTAGGTAAAATGATTCTTTAGGAATGGCATCTATAAATACAAGATACATTTTCATTAAAAGTAAAAAATTAATAATAAAAAAAGTTGTGATTCTTTGTACATAAACATCTTTAGAAGCTGTTATTCTTATAAATTGTGGGAAATTCAATTAATCTTCTGAAAGTTGAGATATTTCTTGGAAATGTAAAATAGTCATTGTATGTCTTGGTCAGTATTTTCTGAAGTGTTGAAGAAACATTTAAACATCTTCCAAAAAAAGTTACAATTTGAGACAAATAAATAAAAAGACACAGAATGACCTGCAATTTTGGCTAAAGTGGAATGTTGCTTTGAAGACAGTTCTTGCTATGTTCTGCGGGTAATCTGTTCCTAATCTTGGTTACATTTAGATTTAGAATTGGGACTAATGTAACTGTAAGGTTTACACCAGGGCAATTTGAGCCAAAAAGACTAGTTTGTTTTGAAATTTTCTAGTAAATACAATGACTGCTGATAGCAAGTATGTCATTATGGGTTTTTGTTTTTTCTAATTGTAATTGGATTCCTGATATTTTTGTAAACTGTGACGAGATTTAAGAAGAGTAGCAATGGTATATCCAGAATGACTGATGTATTTCACATATTTTGCAGTGGAAAGCTGAGTTTGGGCATTTAGAGATTCTAGTTCAGGTATTAGTCTAGGATTTTTAAATCAATTTCTGTGTAGAACCAAGTTTCAGGAAGTGCTTTGGAGACAATTAGCCTACCAAAAAGTTGAGAGGTGTTCACTGCGCAGTAGAGCCTAGAAAACGTATTCATTGAGTTATTTAAAAAAAAAAAAAAAGTTGTTAATAGTGACACTGGTCATATTTAAAGGAAGTCATTAAAATTTCAAGCTTAGATTTGGCATGCAGAGCTTTTAGCCAAACTGTGTGTGGTATTTCACCTTTTTAGTACATCATTCTCTGGTGTCTTCATAAACGCATGAAGATGTGTTGACAGACATGTTTTTGTTTTTCACCTGAGGCACACAAGCTCAAGTTTGTGGGGTGTTTTTTTGTTTGTTTTTTTAATTTAATCTGGCATCATTTTCAGGACTAAAAGCATTTTGTTTTTGCCATCTCCCCATAACATGCTTTGTAACGTGCAGCCACACAGATTCAAGGAAGAACTTTTCTGGTGTTTTTGGCTTGATAAACCACCTTCAGGAGAAAATGCAATACCTTCATATAAAGCATTCTGTAGTAACTGGTGATGTAAGGCTTTTGTTATTCCAGTTACTAACAGTGACTTGTGTTTCAAAGGCCATTTATCTTCGTGCTTCAAAGCATACAGCAGCGATTTCTCTCCAGCCATATAAGGAAATTATTGTAGATTATCTAGTAAATTAAGTAAGCTTTTCTGAAAGCTTAGTAGTTTTACTCTGTGTAATTAAATTATTGCCACATGGAATACACAATTAGTCATGACTGCCTGTTTCCAGTTCTAAAACTCATGGTAATTCCCCCCCCCCCCCCTTATTATTTATAGATTGCTTCTTACAGACAGAATCCTTGGCCTTAATGAGCAGCCTTTATGCTATTAATTCTGGTTTATTCTTAGGGGAAAAAAATTAAAGAAATGGCTTGATATCTAGGTCATATTAGTGAAGATAATGGTATCTAAGTTGTGTTAGTGAAAATAACAAGAGTTCATCCCTTGGTCCTTGCATTCCACTAATATTTCCTTAAAATACTGATCTCGTAGTTGTAAACGATCTGAAAAACTTGTGGCATTGTAAGAGGGAAGGTAATGAAACAATCTCTGAGCTGCAAAGCCATCGCAGAGACAGCACAAGAGGAATTGCAGCTGAAAAATAATACTACATCCTTGCCTAACATGCATAGCCATTTTAGGAAGTTTTAGCAAGTTATTTCCTGGTATTATTCTGAGTTCGTGCAAGCTGAGCGAGACTCCGCTTTACTTTTTCTTGATTTGTATTGCAAGCTTGCAGCCAAAGTATTTTGTCAAAACTGTTTGTCAAAAAGCTCTTGAGCGGGATGTCCATTTCTGTTAATATGACAAAACCAAAATCCTGCCTTACTAAGTGTAGCTGTTTATAATTTACAGTTTTACTTCTTTGCAAACTATGTGGCTGCTATATATTTTTTTACAGACCTTGAGTAGGAGGTGAGATATGACTTAAATTTAAAATAAACAAGTGGAAACATGCTTAGGGATCAAAGATAATAAAGTCTTCATAATAAATCTTTAAAACGTATTTGTCAGACTAGTCTAAGAGAACAGTAAGATTCCCTTCTCTGAAAAAAAAAATCTGGTTTATAGAATTTATTTACAAGCGCTATTGATTTGTCTGATCTGGGAGCAACGAAGGAGGCAAACCGGGTGTCTTCTGAGCAATGTGAGCACTGTCTTATTTTTTCTGACTGTTTTTCCTTCCCTTCTGTTAGGGGCCCTGTGCCAGCAGACAGAAATACTCTTGGTAACTGGTACTACAGAGTTCTGCTTGGTTCTGCTCTGAATGAACAGGCGCCTTGGGGGAGGAGAATCTAGGTAATCGAGCAGCAGATAAGACTGTAATAAACTAGCTATGTGCCCTTTGGTTTCAAATGATACATATATTTAGTTGAAACTGCTGACTGAAAAACATGCTGGAAATTGAAACGGGCTATGAAAAATATCTCAAAGATTAATTAGGAAAAATGTTAAGTGCAGCTACAAAAATAAATCATGTGTTTTAATGTACTGCTTTAGGAGTTAGAAACAGAGTGAAGGGGCTGCCACTGACTGTGGGTAGTGTAGATTTCTAATGAAAGTTTTATAAACTTTAGCTGTTTTTAAAATTCTGTATTGTCTTTGGGTTATTGTTTTTCTTTACAAAAAAAAAATCTAATTTTTTTAAGAGCAGAGGAGTTTTGTGCTAATTGTGATAGTTTCTTCTCCTTTCTTTTGTTTATGTAGTATCATTTTTACATCAGCATCAAAGATCCCTCTGACGTGTCTACTTTTTTGTTAAGGAATAGCTTTATAAGTGTTCCTCTGCAGAAAGCATCCTCAGAAGCTTTTGGTGTCTCATGTCTTTTCAGAGAACTGTTGTAAGGATCTTTCCTTGCTAGTGAAGGGGTAGAGGGACTAGATAGCACTAGAGAGCTAGTGCTAGAGCACTAGCTTAGTGCTATTCTCAACAGGTCGGATGATTCATTGGAGTGTTGGGGTCTGGCTCATTGCAAATCTGTAAGGTTGTCGTCTTATCTTCTGCAGACATCACTCTGAACATACTCCAGACAAAGTGTTATGACTGTCTTGTCTTCAGTACACTCTTTTTGATACCCTTTTGCAGTTTGTGTTAAGCCCCAAATGGCAACGTTTGAGCAAAGAAAAATGGGAGGTCCATCAGCAATGCCAAAGTCACTTCTCTTGTCCAAGAGCCCTCCTCGCTTTCTCTAAGGTACCTTGCTCTCTAGGAGCTGTAGAAATTTTGTCAGGAAGCTGGTACTTGCCTGTGATGGATAGATCTTTCTTGTCTAGGAGGAGGGCTTATTACCTCCTCTCCTGTGGAATAGGAAAAGACCAAGCGGTGACAATTCCTGATGGGCAAGTTCCCCTTTTTGTGTCTCTGAGCTTACACAAGTAATGGGGAGTTTGTTAGTACCACAACAGACAAGCGATCAGAATAGACCATAGCTGCTTGTTTTGAATAATTCAGTTTTTTGGGTGTTTGGTGGCACTTGGTGCTTTTAATTAAAGAATACAGGATAAAAGTTTGAAAATTGCAAAGGCGTTGGAGTTAGGGAATACTTAACACTTTGTACATTGAACAGATTAATTTGACTTCTGTTAAAGGAGTAACTGAGTATATTTGCTGGGGGAAAGAAATGGAGGTTCTTGTGATGATTAAGTAATCTTTTGGGTGACAGAAGGTATGGGTGTTTGTTGGCAAGCCCTTTGATTCTATCCTTTCAGTTCTTACGGCTCAAACTGTTCCTTAGCTTATGAATGAGGAGTGCTCTCAAGTTACTCTTTTGTTCAGCAACAGGCAGACATAAGAACGGTGTATCTGTTCTAGTCTGTTCATTAAGCTCTGGGACTTGGAATATGTATGGTATCACCTAAATGGGGTGAATAGGTTAATGTGTTGAAAATGAGCTGTTCAGTAGTTAAACTCAGTGTTGGGTTCCATTCAAGTGGTTAGAATTTCACAGGATTTAGTCAAAAAACAGGTCTAGAACTCCCTAAGTGATTTGCTAGGTATGATTTTTTCTTTTTTTTTTTTCAGTTACCTTCTTCCCTAAAAATGAAAATGAATAATAGTTCTCTTACCTAGATGGTAGGAAAGCTTAAGATATCTTAATTTATAAAATATTCTTAGAACAGACTTGCTCTGTTGCATTCCCTAAGATTGCCTCAGGATTTTTCTACTTTTATAGATGTTAGAGATTTTCTTACTTGAGCTTCTTTTAGAGAACTCAGGAAGCTGATGAAAGTAGAGCTATCAGTATCATCTGTCTGACTTCTGTGGAAGAGGTTTAGCAAAGGAAATGACTTGTGGAATTTCCATAAAATGACCAAAGCTGCAGTGGTTCAGCCACTTAATTCCATCACCGCGGCTGTTCGACTGAAAACACTTTTGTTTAAAGCATGAAGTGAAGTGGAAAATAGCTGCACACTTTTTGGTGGACTGTTATCAGTTGTGTGAGTACAGTTAAACATTGATGAACGTTATATTCCAAAATTTTGTGAAGCTTCATATTTTTTTACAATGACTTTGCTAATGTCAATACTGGAAAACAAAGACCTTTAAAACACATGTTAGAATTGGAACTGATTAGCATATGCAAGCTATTTAATAACCATGCAAACTGAAATTTTAGAACACAATGCCAAAAAATCTTTACTTGAGGGAAGTGTATGGGTTAGATTATTTCCAATTTAAACCATATGCAAATAATGTTTTGTAGAAAAAAAAAATGTGATTAGCTAATAAACTTTGCAAAGCTTTAACACTGAATCAATACCATCTTCCAGGTAACAATTTTTGCTTGATATGGTGCTTGCGTACTGCATGTAGTTAGCATTGTTTTTAAGAATATGTAGATGGTTAATTGTATTTCAGCTCAATATCTAGCCTTTATTCCTGCATTTTTAGGGATTTCAAATGAAAGAATGACATTATTGGGTTGACTGCAGAGCTAAAGTCTCTAGTCTAAGAATCAGACTGAAAGATTCCTCGTGGAACCAGGTTCTGAGTATGGCATATGGTATCATAAAGTTCATCCCAGTATGTGAAGCAGTAAATTTTCTGCTGAAAACAAGCAGAATACAGTACAGTGCATTGGAAAATCTTTGAGACTTTGAGTCTTTGAGAATAAGTTGATAATTGGAGTATAATCCATGTACTAGACAGAATGGGCTATTCTTTTAGATTGCAAAAACACTGAAATTGTGGATCAGATGTGGAAGTAAGACATATACTAGCAGTTAAATTTAATCCTTGGGTTAATATATGGCAGTGTTTTCCTCCAAGCCCAGCCCAGCCTGGTTTTATAAAAACATCTGTTTTTGATGTTGAGGAAGTTGCTTCAAAAAATACATCACCAACCTTATCTTAACTGAAATACAGGTTATGCAGGTATTTGAGATGATTCAGTTGCATGACAAACTGTTTAAAAAAAAAAATCCGTAAAAGAAAAAAAAAGTTTGGCTGATGCAATATACTTGTAGGAATGGGGGTGTTTTGCTTTGCTCTTGGTTCCAGAAGTTCAGCTGAGTTTACTTCAAATCCTAGTTATAAAAACTTCATATTCCTCTACTGAGTTGCTGGTTACTGTGAGAGATGATGACTAAATCTGCCACCACACAGTCATCATCAGCCCCTCTCTAGGAGAGGATTGGCGCTTTCCCCAGGCCTGCAGCAGTTCATAGGCAGATGCGGGAGATGCCTTATTTCTCTGCACTGTGCTCAGAGCAGCTGGGTACCAGGCGGAAGGTCTGAGTTTGAACCTCTCTGTGGTCTTCAGCTCTGGGAGTCCTGGGCCCAAGTGTCTCGTCTTGCGAAGCGTCCACCTACTCATCCTGGTAGCAGAGCTCGCCTCCTGTGCATCCTTCTGCTCTGACTGAGGGCCATATGGACTTCTGTACCAGCTCTGCCGGTCTTCTGCTTGTGCTGACGTCCCATGGTCTTGTTGGAATCAGCGTTACCATATTTGTAAATTCTACCTAGGTATAGAGAACTAATACTTAAATTCCAGGTATAGAAGTATTCTGTGTTCTCTTAGTGCCAAATGTGACAATTCTATATGGTTACCTGGTCTTTATCTCAAAATCAGTAGCGTTACTGTTTTGTGCTCACCTTTTGAAACTATGAAAATACCCAACTGGTAAGAAAATGTCTCATGGACCTAGAGACTCATATGAATCTATGCATTATTTTGAAAATATTGTCCTTAGTTTTCCTCTTGAAGAGGAGAAATGATCCTTAAACATTTAAACACAGAGACTTTCTGACTGTTTCATGTTTTTCAGTGATACTGTGATTGACATTGGCCTGCTAATTTAGTGTCTTGCAAAAAGCAAGCTACTCTAACTGCCCCAATTCTGAAAGATTTGAGTGTCCTGCTTGGCTACAACAAAAATGTAATAGAGAGGGGAGCTTGACATATCCTGGGCTCTGGCTGCCACATCTGGCTGGAGTGTTGGAGAAACTTAGTTCTTGCCTGGGCGCTCCCATCCTGTCGGGCTACTGTCTGTGGTCCTGCAGCTTCTTGCTACCACGCAAGGATCTTCCCCAGATGTGGTGTTTTTGAAAGGTGAACCACTGATGTGAATTCATTGATATCTAGTTTAATGATTTCAGTGTCTCTTATTAGAGCTTAGTCCCTCAAAAAAGGAGAACTATAAATGTCACTCGTGAAAGCTTCACCGATTTAATTCGGATCTTGTGTGCATTCCGTGTGAGCCCTTCTTTTTGCCAAGTCATATTGGATATTGCTTAGCCAACTATCAAAGATTAACAGTGCAGGTACACAAATAAGAAAATTAGCAATAACACTTTTTTATTTCTATTTTTGTGTGTGTGTGTGAGGGTATGTGGAAGTAGTATTTATTACATACTTTCATGAATTGGAACAAAACATTGCTTCTGTACCAGTAGGGAAAACAATGCTAAAAGTAAAAAGAAAAGCAATGATGTTCCAAAAAGGAAATTATTATAAACAATTTGTAAATGTTTTCGCTTATATTCCTTTGTTAAGAATGTTTTATCTAAGTTAAGACTGTCTGTATCACACAAGTAAGTATTTTGTGGCATTAATGAGTCTCCTGGCGAAAGCCAGAGAAGTGGGGAAGGCTGATTTGCTTGTTCCTGTGTAAGATTATATAGCTATATTTTTCTTTTAGGAAACAAGCAAGGGAAAAGTACAAATACAGAAAAGCATCATTTTGTAGCACTTGTTTTGATATTTTTATGGTGGAGGAGCATAAAAAGAACTCAGTGGGTGATCCTCAAAGTGACAAAGGGAAAATTAGAAGGTGATATATGAGGAGAAAATAAATGGGGCTCACAAGTTGAGATTGAACAAGCACGTGCCCTCCAGATGCACATGGTAGCTTCCTGGTTTTTCTCCTTTTGTTAAAAATGTTTGCCATTGAATTTATTTTTCTTGCTGCTGCTGTTTAGTTGAAGTGGGATTTTTTTCTACTTCTATCCAAAATAGGGGAGGAAAGTTGATGTTTCAGTAACAAACAGCTGTTGGAGATGGTGCAAAAAAATATTTTAAACAGGTAGAATGTAGCAGTGTTTTCAGTGATTGTATTAGGTATAGATGAAAGGACTAGGATTCCAATGCTGACATTTTCAATTCTTAAGTAACTAAAGCTAAGGACTGATAGAAAAACAAGTGAACAACATGCTATTGAAAACAACGTTGGCAGGACTTAAAAGAAAGGCCATTTACTGCTAAGTTTCTACATAAATGAATGTTTTTGTTGTTGTTGATGGCGAATGTTCTGGAGTAAGTAATTGAAGGATCATAAAGTGATACTTTTTGTTCAGCAGAATAAAATTATCTTAATAAATGCATGTTGCCCATGTGAACATGCACACCTGTTCAAAACGACATGAACCGTAAGTTTGAGAAGCTTACTGCTTTTTATCCTAGAGGATCGCAGTGATGGCTGATGTTTAACATTTGCAAGTTGGATTTTTCTTAGAGCTGCCTATATGGTCATTGAAGTGCTTCTTGTATGCTATTGAATAAAAGTTTTTTTGAGTACCATTACATTTATAGTCCTTCAGTTATATGCTCTCAGGAGGCTAGGTGATTTTCTGAATATTTTCATATGCAGTTAGCAATGCGAATATCAAACTGAGAGAACTTATTTTATTAAATGATGTTAATAGAAGGAGAAATCTGGAAGTAATTTGTCTTGTCAGCTCACTGTGGACTGACTTCCTGTGTAACTGACCTCTCTGTGTTTTAACTTTTCTATTTCCTTAATGCTTGTTTTCCCATACAGTTTTCTGTCAAGTTTTGATTATTTTTGAAGCACTTAAAGGATTCTTGAAATGTAAATAATATGATATTGGAAGCTCTAGGTGATTTTAGTTTTGTCCTTCTGGATTACTTTGCATCTTTCTAAGGATGGGTGCGTTTGCAGTTGGCATGAAGATCTGGTATAAAATCACTATAGCTAACCTCATTACAAGGTGTCTAACAAGCATTTTATTCCTTTAGGACCTCATCGAATAATTTAGGAGCTTTTAATAAGCAGCCTCTGCTAAGAGTAAAGAGCAGCTGCAGTGATGCCGTTTTAAAGGCCCAGAATGGCTTTCTAGGACCGATGCCAACTAGCAAGCATTACCACCTTCTGTGAAAGCCCTAGGAACAGCCCTGCTGTCGCACCAGTCTTTTATTTTTGTGCAAACATTTGGTGGGCTAATTTCACTCTCTGAATCAGTAATACGATTATAGAAAGTAGCCAACTTGAAGTCATTCCAGCTGCATGGGCTCTTCCCGCTCAGCGCAGCTCTGTGAACGCAGGAGGGCAGCCTTTCTCAAGGTTGTTGCTGAAGTTGGGGGAAAACAATGAATGAAACAAAGAAAACTGAAACCTTTGTCTTCAGTTCGGATAAAAATTTTATTGCTAACTGCTGTGTTATCACTCGGTAAAAAATAACTTGAATTTTAGCTGGTGTTCCGTAATCTAGAATTATTCAGGAAAAGGTATATACAATTGCTTACGTTTTGTTAACATATAGCATTTATCTATGAACTGTTGCGGTTACCTGAAATTGCCATGTCTATGAGCCTCCTACCCAGTCAGTGTTTTATGAAAAGTTAAATTGCTGAAAATCTGTATATGTTCAAGTTGTTTCTTTTAATTAAAAGAATAATCACCAGTGTATTGTTTGAGCCAGGCTGGCTTTTTTTTAGTGCTGGATACTGAAACCATCTTCTTAACTGTATTTTTGCTGCAGTGCATTTAGTTCCTTGCTGTTGCTGCCCTTTGCTCTGTGTGGTTCCAACAGGCAGGCTGAGTAATCTGTGTTGCTTAGTGGGCACTGTAAATGGTGCCCAGCTAAAAAAAAAAAAAAAAAAAAAAAAAAAGTTTCAAATTTGCCTTATTATTTTACTAAATGTTGTAGTTGTGATTAGATTTATGGGAATTTGAAATGACAAAGTTGATTACAGAAGAAATAAGTGATTCATTGCATTATTTTTGAATCAGTAACAACAACATATTAGAGCATAAAGCACTGGAGAGAAAAAGTCTTAAGTCAGAGATGTAACATACTGGGATTTGTGACTTTATATGGTAACATGACATTGCCACAACTATAGTTTTTTGGCAATTCTTTGAATGGTTTATAGCTTCCTTATAAAGGTTTCCTAGTTTTCTCTTTAATTTTACTTAATCTTTTAAGTTGCCTTTTGAGGAGCTTTATTTTTTTCTGTGGTTCTGAGGATAGGCTCTTTTAACCTGACTAGTTTTAGGTGTTTATTGTGATTTTAAAAATGTATTTAGTTCACTAGCGGAAGATAAGCTTTTATGGTATTCTAAAATGGAGTAGTATGAGATGATTTAAAATAAATCATGTGCGTTCTGGCTGAAGTGCCTTGAAATTTGCTTTAGATCACTGTTAGATTACAATGTTGAAAAATTAAAATATTTAATTTTTTGAAAAAGAGGAATAATAAAACATTCTGTATCTGTTTTTAAAGCAAACAGTAATAATTTATCATCGGTAAAATCTGAGCTTTCATGAAAATGAAAATTGAATTTCTAGATAGGCTTCCAAAGAGGAAGCAAGTGGTGCGGATTCTTCAGGGTCGGTGTGTAGGCGGCTGCAGTGACTGCTGGTGCCTGAGTTTTCCCAAATAGCTCCAGAGTGAGAACTGTCTGGACTTGTCCGTGCGCGTTGCTGCTGCTGAACCCTGCCTGTGGGCAGCAGCGGGGTAAGGGGAATGGGGACTATTTCATACCAGTGCTGCCTGTAGAAGCTCCCAGCCCAGCAGCAGCCACATGCTGTGAGGCTGCTTAGTGGAAAAGAGATAGAAATAGTCTGGGAAGAGGGTTTGAAGTGCAGGCAGCCCTCTCTGTTGAACACACCCTTCTCCATCCCACAAAGAGGTGACTTTTGCACTTGGGACTTCAAATTTATTAGCTGTTAATTATTACCCACAAGTGTCTTACTAAAGACATATCCGAGATCAGAATTCAGGGAGTTGGAGCAGCCCCGCTGCCTTTCCTCCTGTGACAATCAGAGGAGAATAGTTGTTGCCCCTGAGCAGCCTTTGAAAATCAAAGTGCTTGTGGGTTTGGGTCCCTGATAATAGCTGCTTTATCTCCCAAATCTCCAAATCTTCTTCTTTTTTTTTTTTTTTTAATCTTTTATGAGAGGATCTTTTCCTCCATGAAATTGAGTACACCCATGTCTAAATAAAGAGAGAGCAGTTCTCTGTAGAAATAACTGTATCTATTGCCTGACCTGTAAGAAATTTCCTGTAGATGAGGAGCATGAGAATGCTAAATTTACTTATTTCACCAATGTAAAATAGTAGCAATGGAACCCTTAAGTAACAGTTTTCAAAGAACTGGATAACTTTGCATATCCATAATTGTTTTTGATCCAGTAGTACCCTGTTGTGAAGTAGCGTGTCAGTTTTATTTAGTAAGTGACCCATCGTGGCATAGCTTCTCCTCTGCTTGCAACGAATTTCATCCAGCTTGCCTTGATTAATTGAAAATCCCGAGAGGCTTTTGTATCTACTTATAAATGAGGATTTATGATAGATGAACCAGAGTTATTTTGGCTTTGTGCTCCAAGTTGCCAGAATTTCGTATATAAGAATTTCCTGCCTGTTTGTGCAGCTCCAGAGTACTGTATGATGAATTGGGAGGCCTCTGTTCAATGATGAATTTGGACACCAGGGCGCCAGAGTAAATGACTGAGTGAGCCGGCAAGTGTTTATAGTTTGAGGAATTTGTTTCTAAGGTTCAGCTCTCAACAGAGGTGTAAATTGCCTGATTTAACAGGGATCTGTGTGTAGATTACATAACTGAATCTTTTATCCCTCTGTACAAAGTGATACTAGGATTGTTTTCCTATTTCTGAATTGAATAAACTGGAGAATTCCCTTTGCAGAACTAGTTTACTATACATCTTTTTAAAACTTGAGAGAGCTATTCTAACAGAACTTCATTTCTTTTGTTTCATGGGGCCATGAGTCTTCTAAGATTTGAGCTATGAGTCTGCAGTGTCATTTCAGAAATACATACAAAATGACCACGCCAAGCACAGGGTTTAAGTGGGAGATAACTTAATGTACCCAAATTAGGGACTGTATGTGCTAATTTCCCATGAGTAAGTATTGGTTTGAGGTAGTTTGTGAGTAGTGTTAGGAATCTTATATTTGAAATTCAGGCTGTTCTCTATGTTTTAGGTTGCCCAAGAATTAACATTTGTGTTGCCCAAGTGTATGGATACATTCAGATTTCCAATTTGCTTATGTATGTATAAAACTTTGTTCGATTAATGTTGGTTAACTGTGATCTCTGAATATTTCTGATTACAAACATCCACAGAGCCCTAGTAAACAGAAAAATATTTTTAGTAAAAGTGTGTGTAACGAACACATGCTTGTGTCTCGAGGGTCAGATTGCTGAACAGTCCAGGGCAGAGGAGGAAACCAAAATCAATATTAAATGATTATATTGGTATATATGTCCATTTATTACTCCAAAAAACCTTGCAACACAAACATGTCACTGCTGAATTCTGAAATATTTCTGAACAGAATAAATTTCTTTAAGCTAGTTCTGTCAATTCAGTTTGATTTGTTGTTGTTCATTGCTAGTCATTGTCTTTGCAAAGTGTTTTTTTTCCGGTGTGGAGCTTCCATGTGACAGTGATGTGAGGTAGTCGTACTGACATCAGAGCTACATAAATATGTTTGAATATGTTGCATGTACAGCGTTTCAGAAACAAAGACACCATAAATTAAATATTTTTAATGAATATGTGCGATTACCAAAGCATAAATGAAATTTTAATCATGATAGGTTTTAATTTCTGTAATACTATGTATGGAAAATACATTTGTCATGGTATAGATGATGCTCCTTCATCAGATAATGGCATGTTTGAAAAGAAGTCAGTGGTTTTAATCAGCTGGCTACCCTTTATCCATTCTGGTTAGGAACAGGTCACTTTCTATCAAATGAATTAAGCTTTTCAGTTTCCTAGCAAAGGCGGTCAACTGATGTACAAAAAGGTAGTTATAAAATATAAAACCATGTTGTAGTATTAATCATGCTTTTGAGCAAATTATCCCTCCTTGCAGTACTAGATGAACATGTGTAATTGTTATATTGTATTGAAGTATCTTTAACCTAGACTTCTAGTAAGATGTGAACCAATGAAGACATGAAGGCTTCTGGTGTTTTTTTTTTTTTTCTTTTAAAACTTTAAACTATCAGTTTAGCTAATTTCTATATTTGAGATGTGTGTGCATGTCAATTTCTGTCATAGGTTTTCTCTTGCTGTGTTTCACTTACACAGCTGCTGCTTTGTGCTGTGTCCCTTTCAAGCAGGACAAGGTGCTTTTACAACATATCTTTTTAATAACATAGGTCACCTGCCTGGGTAATCATACTGAAGGCATATGTTTTCACTTTAAATACTGATGTTTGTTTGCACTTAAATAAACCACATGCAGCTCTGGGGGAGTAGGAAGCTGGATCTAGAAACTATAATTTAGTCATCTCAAAATCTCTGTGCCCCAAAGGAGACAATGAATGAGTGGTGGAGAAAAGTAGTTTTGCTATAGGCGGCATTGGTTTTGATGGTTAAATCTAATTTGTCACTGTTTTTACTCAGCCTTCTGAATAGTTTATCTAGTGTCTTTTCAGCTCTTGTCATACTGAATATGATAATATATTCAAACATGTGTTTAATATATTCAAAACTTTGAATTATTGTTTTGATGCACATTTCTTCATGCATAAAATCTACTAGTGTTTTCACTCAAAATAAATCTGGGCACTCTGAAAGCCAAAAGCTAAAGCCATGGTCAGTAAAATATAGTGTTTAACAGTTTTCTTTTTTATTTGATACTTCCCTTTTGCTGAGAAAAACTACCCTTTTATTGGAGATGGAAAAACTCTCCTCTCTGGATATTTCTTTAACTTTCATATGTCTACACTATTTGCTTTCTACCCAAAGTAATAACCAGACTGTGGAAATTTGTCCTAAGCCCTGTCAGCCTGTCTCTGGAGAGTTAACATGACTCTGAAATACTCCATTTCCCCCCCAGCCTCAGGTTTTTCCTGCAGATTTCCTTCTCTCTGCCTTTTTTTCTGTTACTCTTTCAACCTGAGCTTTTCTTTTGGATTACCTTGGATATCCAATGTTAATTAAAAAAAAAAAAAAAAAAAAATAGAGCATGTAGAGAATATTTTAGAGAATCACAACCTAAGCAATTTTAACAACTCTGCTAGCTGGCATAGTTTATGCAATATAAACCACTAATCCATGAAGACAATTTATTTGAAATGTGTTTTAAATTCCTGCGAAGACACTTCCTAATCTTAGGCAGGCTGTCTGTGTCGTGGAGAGAAACGCTGTATACTGTTTTCACACCGCACGTGAAGATGTGTTTATCTTATTGAGTAGTAGATGTAGTGCTCACAGCATACAGCTTTCTTGCAGTAAGTGCTATATGTGGTTGTGCAATGCCTCTGCTTCTGTATTGCAGCTAGCCACAAAAGCCTTTTATTATTTTGTGTGTTTCTCTCTTTCTTCCATGATCTGCTGCTACCATGATTTCTTCCAGGAGCTCAGAAGAAGGGGCAGAGGGTTGGTTTAGTGAAGACATTGGAGTGCTGGTGAGAAGGACCAGTTTCAAATTTTACACCCAAGCCTACTGTACTTGAACACGGTTGCAGAGAATTGAAATCTGTTTATTTTATTTCATTTATTTTTTATGTAAGAGTTACAGGTCAAGAGATTCTTAATAAAAGCTATGTTTAGTTGGTCTCTAAATATTTTTCTGGGATTTTGATGTTGGTTCATGCTTCCCATGAAACTGCAGAAGAGTTGTGAGGGTTGTTTGGCCTGTTAAAGGCGGTGAGTCATAAGGTTGGCTTTGTCTGGCCTGGGAGCTGTGGGGGGGAATTAAGGCAGAGCTATATTTAGGAGCATCAACTGATGTCAAGCTCCTCGGAGCCTTGCTAAACAACAGTGTTAAAGGGGCAGTATTGGATAGTTAGGCTGAAAGGTTAGAGACTGTGTAGCTGTTTATTGTTCAGTGAATCACTAGAAAAGCTAATATTTGCTAAAAATACGATTCTTTAGGGATAGCAAGCCAAGCAGTCAAAACTTCATGAATTGAAAATAGCAAACAGATACCATAGAAGAGAGCAAGCATAGGTAAAACTTATAGTTTCTCCTTATGCTCTTAGAAATTTAGATTGTAAAAAGTCTATTAATTTTAAAGACTTATTTAGTTCTGGTTACAGAGAGATAAAGGTAGTGTTTGAGAGACTTTTACTTCTACATTTCTGGTTTAAGTTGAAGAGCAGCTGCTGACTTGGCTATATTTTACAGTTTTGACATTGGTACCTGGAACCAGTTTTTTTTTTTTTTTTTTTGTATAATAAAGACAAAAATAAATGCAGCTCTTTGCTTACTATCAAATTCCCCTCAGTGAGGTCTGCTATGGAGTTGGGCAAAGCTCTGTCACTTTTTAAAAAATGAGAGGCTGCTTTTTCTAAGGCTGCTGTTCAGTCATGGAAGTCATGGACTCTAGCTGTTTCTGTGGGGTTCTGTACTTTGTGAGCATCCTTTGTGTATACATGTTTTGGTAGATAGTTCACTTCATTTTGATGGTGATTATTGATTTATTTTAATCACCGTCTTTGTTTCTGAGCCTATTTGCAGTGAGGAAGGCAGTGAAACCCCATTAGAAAAAATGTAATGACTATACAGACTTGAATGTAAGCAGACCTGAACCAGCACAGCACATTCCTGGAGAGAGAGAAAAACAAAAAAATGCTCTGAATGTATAAATTAAGCAGTTGATTAGGTTAATAAACTGACTTATTCTCAATATATTTGCTGTGTTCGATTTATGCTTCAGAGGGTGAAGTACTGTTGCTGCCAGCTTTGATAGAAGTTTGTCTCAGTTATTAACTGTATTTTTGAAATATGTTATTGAGCAACAAATAGTCATTTAGATACTTGGTGTTTTCCAAGTGTCACATGTTAAGCTTTGTATAAATAATATATTATGCAACATTAAAGTGTTGGGTCAACCATTGTCAGCTGCATGACTCTGAATCCATTAATCAAAACGAAGGCCTGAACCTGCTGGCAAGTCCTGTTACATCAGTTATTGTGTTTAAATATCAACAGTGAGATTTTGCAAACTGTTTTTCCCTTTAGTCTGCTGGTGCTGTCGAGGGCAAGGAACTTGAAAGCACATTTGAGGAATTCTGAATGACAACCTACATGATTTAGGGATGCAAAGAGCTGCATTGTGAGAAGCCTTCAAAACGGGAGCCAAAACGTATGGGATCTCGGTGGTTAAAATTTTCAGATCTTCCCCACAAAAGTCCAATTGTTTTGTGACATGTTCAAAAGGCAGTGGTATAACAAAGCTGAGATTCCTGTGGACTGGTGTCCTTAAAATCCTCCGCTTGCCCCAAGCTATGCCTCTCCTGCAATTGTGTGTGTCCCCTTGGCCGGCCAGCATGTGCCTGCTGGTCGCCAGACAGCTGCTTCCAAGCAGAATGTATAACTAGCGTGTTTTGCCTGCCTTTTTTTTTTTTTTTTTAATGTGAGCTCACCAATTTTGGTCTCTTCTCTGTTCTTAGCCATTAATTTTACATAACTTGTGGAAAGGGAATCTGTTGTGAACAGAGGGTTCTCGCGCTGGCCAGGCTAAGCTTGGGGGAACCTGACCAATGTGTTTAAAAGTGGTTGAGGCTAAAGCATGTGATTACACGAGTAGGTTTTACTTGGGAATTGAGGCTAAAAACATACTGCTTTTTTAAAGCATTCTTTCATGTAAATAATCCCATCAGGAAATATGACATAGTGTGTTGGAAGCATTGCTCCTCAACCAAAAAAAAAAAAAAGAAGTTAAGTAATCAAGTATATCATGAACCATTTTTAGTAGAAATGAGAAGCAGATGCCCAGGACCCCTCTGGAGCTTTTAAAACTGATACCTAACCATGGCAAATGGTCACATTTCTTTTGTTCAGATAAGCAGCTGACGTCCTACCTTTTGAGATGTTACTCCGTCTTGGAGCAGCAGCCACGGAGCCGCCGTCGCCGCCGGTGGATGATACGTGATGCAGCACGGGGCACCGCTGCGCTGAGTCAGCGCCGCGGCGGCCAGAGCCCTCCCGGGCCGAGCGGCAGCGCTCGGGCCCACGGGGCGCTTCAGGACTACAAGTCGTTTCCTTCCTCTCCCGCGTGCACGGGAGAGGGAAAGGGCTCTTGCCTGGCTCCGTGCCGTGCACCTTGTGAAGCGTCTGGTGCTGCTCCTGCTGCCTTTGGCTTCATCGCACCAGAAGTGTTTGGTTAATATTTCAATGTGTTTTCCCTTGAGCGAGGTGTCAGAAGCAGTGGCTTTTACAAGTGTATTCCTGTTCTGGTAGTTCAGGGAGTGAAACCTTGGGGAGGTGGGAGATGCCTTTTTGGCTGGCTAGTTTTGTTCTGCTAGTTTTGTTCTGCTTTAGCTCCAGGAATCAGCTCCAACCAAGCTAGTGCTGGTGCCCAGGAAGGTGTAGGATCACACAAACAAATGCCCTTTTGGAGAGCAATGAGTTGCTGGATCATCTGCATTCTCCTCGAGGTTGCATTCTTGGACTCTGTCTGTTTCCCTTTTACCCTTCAATGCAAGTGAAAGACTCTCTGTCTGGTGTTGTGTCCAGGGGAAAGAAAATTAAGCATTAAGGGATTACCTGGTGTGGAGATGTTAATGCTCTAGGCTCCCTTCCTGGTGTCTTCTGAATAATATTTTTTATATAACTCTCAAAAACCCTTATTAAGAAGAATAACAAAGAGCTAGCAGGATTTTTTTTGCAGAGTTTTGCTATTTGGTGCCTCTCAGGTACTTTTTTTTCAAGGATTAATGTATGCATTTGGTAATTACCTGTCTTGGGATTCCATCTGCACTTTTCACCAAAGTCTCGTCCCTGTTCCCGTTCATTATGTCGGTGGTATTTAGAGCACACCGCCTTGCACTCTGAGAACGGCACTTAGGGCCCAGTTGTAGTAGGTTATTGGGTGGCAATAAATAGTTTATTGTTTTTGTCTCTTTTAACTGTATGTTTAATTCTTCAGTTTATTTTGCTGCTGAGTGGTAAAGCATGATCAAATAATTCACTTATTAGGCTGGTAATACAAGTCTACTTAAGATATTTTTCTGTTCCCTGTAATGCCATCTGTTTTTACACCCATTATGTCAAATACTTATAACTGAAGGCATTATCAAAGTGATTTCCCTTGTTAGAATCTTTCTTCTAATTAATTATTCCCCTACATATTATTGCTTGTAAGTACAAATGAGCTATTTAAAGTTGAAGGTTTTTTTTTTTGCTTGTTTGTCTTTATAGCTTCAGGTTAAATTGTATTTTATTCTTTATCATTAATGAAACTTGAATTACAATGAATATCAACATTTGTATAATATAAACTGAAATTATCCATTTTACATGATACTTTGAAAGACCAAGCTATGTTTACCAAATAAGCAAGCAGAAATCTTTTATAAGTAATTGCAGTGTGATGGGAAATTGCCCTAGAATCACAGAATTGGGTATGGGGAATAGCAATAGGCTCAGGTCCTGGAATTTTGGATTAGTTACTTGTATATCTTACAGGTTAGCAGGGAAAATGGTGACTGACTCAATAGGGGATGTTTCTTCTACTTGTGATCTTTGAGGTATCCTAGGAACTGATGAGTCTGTCTTACCTGATGTGTTGAGTAATAAAGGTCTCATATTCTATTTTAACTAGTGAAAACTAAATCAAGTATATCTACATTCCCCAAAGAGACAAGTGTTAAAGTCTAGCTCAAGAAAAAAGAAAAAATCAGTGAGTTGATTTCACTGATACTTCTGGTAGTAGTTTTAAATTCTCCGTATCCCTTGGTTATCCAATGCAGAACTTGCAGCACTGTGTTCATGTAGCCTTTTCTAGGCGCAACATGACAAAACCTCGTAAGTCTTCTACAGGTTAAAACGAATTCCTTGCCAGATCAATGCCTGAAGGCCTCGTTAATTTTAACACCCTTTAAAATTGATTCTGGGAAGTAACAGTTGTTACTGATTACTTATAATCTACAACTTAGGAAACCAGTATATAAATGAAGTCTGCCCATTTTCAGGGAATCGTACTAAAACTGAGTAAAAAGTGATATGACATTTTTCTTTTAAAGCTCTGTTGGTTGTTAGACTATGCTATTTCTAGCTTGATTTTAAAAGAAATTATTTTGTATTATTGTTCCGTTAACTGGAACGGGGGGTGTTTTGTTCTCTTATGGGAAAAGTTAGATTACCTTTGCGTATTTAGAATATATTTTTAAATAGTTCAGTATGACAAATCTTGTATCACAAGAAAACATCGCTATCTGAAATACTTCCTATTTGTTTGATTCACTCAGCAAGTTAGAAATCAGTATCTCATTCTTGCTCACTCTTATGTAAACCTAGAAATCGTACTTGGAGTGTTAACTGATTTTGGTTTTATTTTATTTCCTTTAAGGCAAATTAGTATTTTACCAAATAACTTCTTTACACTAAACAGTTTTAGTGTCTTTTTGCCAGTACTGTGTGCAGATGGTCCTCCTATCCACGCACTTTATCACCATTTACAATTTAATGCAAAGATTTTCTCTTGACACTTTTTTTTTAAGCCCTAGGAAAGTATGCGAAAGATCATAATTACAATAACTGCTCAGTCAGCAATTAGGAAGTGTATATGTTATGTACCCTAAGTATTTAATTGCATGTGCAGTATTTTTTCCAAAGAATCTCTGCACCAGAGAAATGATGCTTGTTTACACATTACATAAGTTTGCAGCTCTCTTTTGAAAATGTAGTGTTGGAACAGGATATTTTATGCAAACTCTCTGTTGAACCACATGATTTCCGTGTTTGACAATACATCTTAAAAATTCTTGTTTTTACAGATACCTTAAAGTTCTTTTCACAGCAGCTTTTCAAAGCAGTTTAGTTTTTTGAACCACCAGCCTTTTTCCTGCAGAAATGCAGCGAGCTGCTGTCATGCTCCTTGGGTCCTTACTGCTCCATGATTCAGGAGAAAAGTACTGAGGTGCTGCTTGTGCCAACAGCCACTTCCTGCATTTAATGTCCTGTCACCTGATTGTGCCCTTTGGGGGAGCGAATTCTGTTGTAACTTTAATACTAACGTGTCTGAGAGTTTACTCTCATCTGGCCAAAAGGTTTTGCCCACTTCCTGCTGGGAACCAGAAGTAAAGTGCTGCAGTAGGAGCATAACATTATATCTCCCATGTACTGAGCAAATGATTTGAAGTTTCTGCTGCCTCATCTCTAGCACATGTTTAGGTTTAACTTATTTCTTTGAAACTCATGACAATATTAGAGATGAGACTTCTGAAGCCTGGTGCATACTGGTCATCTTTAGAGATTTAACTGCATAAGTGGTACTGTCTCTGTTGAAGGGAAACACTTTGGGAAAGAAGTGAAATAGAAAATGTTAAATAAAGTTTTTTTTCCAAAATCATTGGAAAGTGTGAAAATAGCTAAAATCTTGCACCTACTTCTTAATATTTTGTTTTCCATACAAACCATCTGACTTGCCACAGAAGCAGGTAATAAGATTGAGGGGGGGACGTACACAATTAGAGGTGGGAAGAGGAGGCTCACCAGCAATCTACACTAACATGTGGTCTGCATTATGGAAAAAAGTTTATGAAATCTCAGCTAGAATGTGGTCTGTCTTGATTTACATTCACATCCCTTTCAGAAACAGTTTCTAATATAGAAAGGTCGAGTTCTGCACTCAGATGTCTCGATGCAGTGCCTGTGAGACTCGAGAGAAACATGCTTAAAATCTGAGGAGCTAAAAGTATAATGCAAGGTATTCTTAAGCCATGATAGCCGCTTACTTGTCCAAAGCCCCTGCAGTTTCCAGCATTTAACCTCAGTAATTTGTAAAACATTTTAAGATACCTTGAATATAAAAGACACTGTTATAACCCAGTTCATTTCTACAAAAAGCCTATTTCCAATTGGAGAAGCCCTCTTCTTTTTAATTACAGATGGTAATGGAGAGATGAGGGTGATTTCATAAAGGGTACAAGGAAACACTGAACCATTATTAATCATCCTAATAGGTACCAGTGTGCTAATGGTATAACCTTTTCCAGGTTTATGCTAGGTGTTGGGCAAGCAGAATTCTGTGAATAGATCAGAAGGGAAATGATAATTTATTGAGGGGCTGTTTTCATTAACTTCTTGATTTTGGAATTATTTGATGAATGTATTTTGCCCTTTTCTATTTTAGTTGGCATTTAGCTTGTTTATTTTCAGGAGAAATTTGCAACATCTGAGAGTTAATTATATTCTGAAGGTGGATTGATGAATTTACTTCCTTGTATCTGTTTCTGATGGCACCCTTTAAAAATATATTTTTTTTTTCTAGGGGTAAAGACCAAAAAATTAAAGTGTTTGATACTACTGTCCAAATAAAATCATAAAGGTTCTAGTCTGTTTGTAAACTCTTTGAAACAAAGGGCAGATGCTAGTCTTAAGGTTTTAGACTGTGCACATTTACAGAGTTTGTATCGTGCCTCCTCTTACATGCGTTTAGAATGAGCTCTCATAATCCTTCTTCACTGATCTGCAGTACTATTGCCCGGAGTATTTAAGCCAGGAGGCTTTGCATGTTGTAAAATCTTAATCTTTCTAAACAAACAGTACTGATAAGAAATGATATATTTCGGTGGAGACACAGCCTTACTGGGTAGATGAACGTTAGCTCTTTGCTTTACTTGGTGCCTGATGGTGTTAGTCCATAGCTTGACGTGTCCCATTCCACAGCAGCCAGGGATGCTTAAGTGGTGATATCATCAGCGAGAGAAGATAAAGATCCTCTGAACTGATGTGCTGAGGCTAGTAACAATGTGGCAGAAGTTAAAATTTAAGCAGCTCTTATTCTTCTTTGTTTGATTTTTCACACTGCAAACTGAATTATTTCCTTATCTGATTGAAGCAGTTTTGCATGGTGGTAGCGTCTGCTGTGTTTTTTTTAATCCTGAAAGAATATTAAATACTAAATCTTTCTACATCAAAAGAATCTAATTATGTATATCTTGAAATTGATCTATTATGTGTTTAGATCTTGATAGCTGAAATTAGCTGGAAAAGTGTACTTTATCTTTAAAGGCTGCAAAATAAGTGTCTGAGGTGTGGTGGTTACCAGCAAGACACAAAGGCAGAAAGTAAATGTAGGCTTCTCTTAAATTTCCTACTGCTTTGAAAATTTCAATCATGATATTCTGATGTATTTTTACCATGTAGTTTCTATCCTTTAGTAAAAACACCAGTGATGCACACAAGTATATCCTTAATTTAGTATTCTTGTCTTCTAGGACAGTTAATAGTTATATAGTACCCAACAAAAGGAGGATGTTAATAATTCTAACGTTTCTATATCTGTGTAGGAATTTCGTACACCATAATTCACTCTACTTTTAAATGTTAATGGGATTCAGAAGATTGTCTTTAACGTTATTTCATAGGCTTGTAATGAGTTCCTTGTCTACTAAGGAAACGTCTAAATTTGGTATTTATTTTCAATCCACAGATTGAGAGCTACTGTTGAAACTAACACTTCAAAATATGCTTATTTCTGGTCAGTGTGAACCATTTGTCAGAGTGATCTGAGTAGGGAGTCTCTAAAAAGCAAGTGTCCGGTTACATTTCTTTGTGGACAAATACTCTTTGTATACGCCGCGGAAAAATCAGTTTGCTAACCAATTCTGTGTAGGATTGGCTTCATTAGGACAAGTGATGCAATTAAAAAAATACTGGAAGTGTTACCTCCACATAATATCTGGAAGCTTGCCTATTTTTCTCAGAGATGGTATCAGGTTTGCAGAACTCCTGTTGCTTTGTCTGAGCGTTTCCATTTTAGCACTAAGCTTTGTTACATTACCTCTCTTTCAGGGAAGTCCTTTGGCACATGGACCAGGCCCTGCACAATGGTATTTTTGTCAGCATCTCTGATTATTCAAGTCCATTTGAGTCCAGGCACTGTGATTCTTTCTTTGGGGACCAGCAGTATGTGGGAATGCTTTTTTAAAACAAAAAATATTATCCTGCAGTAGGAGGAAAGCATTTAGATATAGAATTTAAGAAAAGTGATCTAGTCTCTTGCATAGTATCACATCTCATATGATATCAGTAGGTAGGTCTGTGTAGCCTGTGTAGGTCTTTCAGCCTGTGTAGCTTCCTTTCTATGCATTGTAAACTCCATAATCTCAAAAGGACTATGCACTAAAAGATAGATATTTACAATAGTAGCTATTTAGTAGATATTGGTCTTTGTCATATGAACTGGTTTTCAGTAAAGAAGAATAAAGATAAAATGTGTAAAGATTCTTTGACTTCTTACTGGGAAGAAAAGACTTTATTCCATGTATTGTGCTGGAAGTAGAGTCCTGTTACACAGTATATTGCAAAATGAGAGAGGGAGAGGGAGAAAGGGAGAGGGGGAGAGAGAGAGAGGGAGAGAAAAAACAACAAGCTGCCTGAGGGCATATTTAGTGAAGTGAGTGGCAAATTGCATACCTTGAATATTTGGAAGTGCTTATAATGTGTTTTAGTATTTAATTTCTTAAAACATAAGGTAAAAGTCAGAAAGTAATGTAGACTTTCTAACATTCCTTGATTAAGCAATTTTTTTCTTCTTTCTGACTCCTTTTGGAACAATCCTTTGGGAAATTGTTGTACTGTAGAAGAAATGAGAAGGAGAATATGTCTACGATATGTTAGGTATTTCATGACAGACTGAATGTGACAAAAGCAGTCTTAAAATGGGAGGCAAATTCATAAGCTCAGCTTTGAAGTGGCTTTTCTAACTCTGTTCAACTAATTAGCATATAAATATTGTATGTTTAGAATATCTGTGATCTCAAGCAGTACATTATATTTCAGAGGGATGAACACTAAGTTGGAGATGGATATATCAGCATAATTCTTGTTAATCTCAAATCAGTAGAATTCTTTTATTGACATTTTTGTGGTACCTTTGAATTAGTTATGTAACATCATAATCTAATAAGCAAATGCATTAGTTGCTTTTTCATAATATTATGCAAAAAAAAATTAAGAAATCTTTAGTCTTTATGACTTCTTGACAACATTCGTTTAAAAAAAAAGTTTAAATCAATAGATTCGTCAGGGCTGGCTACATCTGTATGCTTAACCACACAGTGAAGCAATTAAAATGCTCAGGTGGTAAGCATACTAATTTCATAGAAATTGACAGATTTCTTTGATTGTAGCATATTGCTGCTGTCAGAAACCTGTAAAATACATGTACCCTCAAATAGGATACAAATAAGCAGAGAGCGCTAAATTTTCTTTCTGGTAATAACAATGCTATAACTTGTGTCAACAAAAGAGTAAGTTGATCCAAAGCAATAGATCTGGTAACTTGGTTTCTCTTGTTCACATTATTCTCTGAAAAGAAGCCATTTATCTCCTACTCTAAATCATTTTCTTTTTACCAGCTGGAGAAGATCAGAAAAAAATGTACCATCCTTTCTACTCAGTCTCTGGTGATGATGATCCAGCATATGTTTTTCATTCAAGCCACATGTTGAATAAGCAAAAAAGAGGAAATACATGCTGGTCATAGGTCAGGTGCAACCCCGAGTTTATACAGATTTATTTTCTTTGTAGCATCTGCTGTTCTGTACTTAAAGCTGTTGAATGTTTTTGTTCTTCCAGTTATTTTGAGGAAGGTTTTCTTAAGCAGTGACATTTCAGGTTTTGGCACATTCTGCTGCTCAAACATTCAGCCTTAAACAGCCTGATCCTGCAGATGATGATTCTGCGGCAGACTGGCTTTTCAGAATTTAAACTCCCTCATTATCTCATAGGGTGGAACTGACCCTCTTTGTTTCTGGCCTCAAATGCACAAGACCAAGCCAAAAAAAGAACCTGAAAATGTGTTAGGGTGATACTGGAGGACTGGGGATGAAGAACTTCCTTGCTTATACCTGCTCTGGCATCCTTGAGAGAGTAGGGAGACGGGAACACAAATACACTGCAATGTAAAAACATGAATTTAATTTTTAAGCAGGTATAGATTATGAGCTATTATGAGGGTTTCAGTTCCACTGTAGTAAGTTACATTGTTTTTTAGTTTACGCTGTCATAGTTGTATTGAAAGGCTGATTGTTTATCATTGAGGGAGAATCAGAAGTGACTGTATATATCAAATATCAACTTTTCTTGACTTTATTACTCACCCCCTTGCTGCATTGTGTTTGTAGCTCTGAATTATGAATGATGTCTTACTGGTTAGGAATTTGAAGGCAATAATTCTGAATTGTCTTGAGTGTAAGTGTGCAAACCAGCCAGCCAAGGCTAAATATGTATTTACAGCAGCTGTTTTGTAGATTTATAGCTAATAACTTTTTCTATATTATTTTTTTCATACGATTCAGGCTTATTTTTCTCCAACCTGACAACATTACAGAATGTATTAGAATTAGTAATTTACTGTGAGTTAATCTAACCCTTACAAGAATCGAGTTGCAGAAAAAGGGGTTTCCAGGTGGGCCTAAGAAAAAAAACTTCCTGACAGTGATGGTACTTAAGCATTGGATCAGGTTGGCCAGAGAGTGTGTGGAGTCTCCATCCTTGGACATCTCTAAACCTGGACTGAACAAGGCCCTGAGCAACTGGATTTGTCTTTGAAATTAGTCCTGCTTTGGGCTGGAGATTGGATTAGATGACTTTTGGAGGTTACTTCAAATTTAAAATTTTCTAAATTTAAACCACCAAAAATATCTGTAAAAGGGACTAAGCATATTAAAGGCAGAGAAAAAGTCCTCTCTCCTCTCTGCTCCTCAAAGTTTGAAGTGTGACTTTGTAAGATAAAAAGGGAAAGCAATGAGGACTAAGGTGGATCCAATCTCACACTAAAGAACCGAGTACCCAGTTTGTACACAAACATTTTAACAAATACCTCAGATAATTAGAATAATTTTGACTTTTTTTAGAGCTGTATGATCATGTGTTTAACATTATTTAATATGACTGTTTTTTTTTCCTTTCTGTCCAATTCCTGTTAGGAATAGGAGGCTTGCAGGATTTTGTGCTGAAGTCTGCAACGTTGTCAACGTCTCCAGCTTGTCCACCATTTACACCTCTCAACTTTGAAGCTACACCGATTGTGCGGGTAGCTGTTGAACCAAAACATCCAAGTAAGTTTAAAGGTGAATGGAGTTGGTAAGGAAGCAACCTTGATAGCAACCAGCTTCCTGCTCCTAGTGGCTTCGCTGGTTACAGTAATTTGTGATCTATCCATTGAGTTAGAGATTGGCCTAGTATCAACTGAATAGGTAGGTTACTTGGATGACCATATTTTGTTGGTTTTGAGATTCTTCTAACTACTTAGGTCTTGGTTTGGTTACCGGGCAGTTACAGAAGACCTTGTTGTGTCCTTTATGTTCAGAGCTAGCGCATGCTACAAGAATCTAAGGTTTGATGTTCCTTTATTATGAAACTCCTTTTTCAAGGTATTTATGTTTTTAGGATTTTTCACTTCTGCTGACATTTTTTATTTACGTTGTATCACCAAGCTCTAGGTAGAAATTTGCTACTTTTTTTTTTTTTTTTTTTTTTTTAAACCGACAATTTTTTTTTTGGCTGTTTTTGTTTTTTTTTCCTTTTTTTTTTTTTTTTTTTTTTTTTTTAAACTGCACAGTATGTCTCTGGCTACGTTTGAATTTCTGTCCAGTTTCTGTTTTTTCTTTTTTTTTTCTTTTTTTTTCTTTTTTCTTTTTGTCACAGTGTTAGAATCAAAATAACTGTCTTTCTCTTCAAGTATAAATGACTCATAGCACTAAAATGACATGTATTTTAGAAAGTGATAGACATCTTAGTAACTGTGTGTGTCCTAGACTCTTGAGTACCCAGTAGACATATAGCTTGCATCCTGCATTTGTGATAGCAATTTGAAAAGTATTGAATGTTTCTGCTTATGCTGAATGTAGTCATTTGCTGAAAATGTTGAAGGAAGGTGATTCTAAAACTATTGAATGGTGTGGTTTCTGTGTGTTTCAACATTAATCTTAGATCAGGGTTTCAGTTCTCCACTCTGGTAATCTCTGTGGTTTCCACCAAATTTCATAGGAGGACAAAAACCTCAAAGGTAACTATGTTTGCAAAAGTTTCCTGAAATTCAGCAGCTGTTTGCAATAAGGAGAAGACAATGAGAACGCAGTTGTTGTATGTATATCTTGAAAGCAATCAGTTGGCCAGTTAGTTGCATATACTTCTGGGATGGCCCTAGCACACTGGCTTGTGTGGCTTCTGCACCATGTGTACTTCAAAATTACATTCTAATATTTGAAAAAAAATCTCAAAATAAATATCATGTTCATTTATTTATTTCTCTATGTAACTGTCTATCTTCAAATTAATGTCAAAATCTTCAGGTTAAAACCCCCTAAGATAAAGGAATAGCTTTTTATCTCTTAGAACTTTACTGTAGAAGACAAGTTTGAAAGTCTCTATTCCAAAATGTGGTGGCTCAGCATATGAATTGAAACTGTGTTGTTTTCACTTTATTTTCATGGCTGATTTTTGAGGGTGTTTTTCTGTTATACACTTAGAAGTTTAGCATTAAATATATGATACAGTTTTTTGTAATAGTCTCTAAGTGAATGACAAGTTGAATGTCACTCATCCTTCTGAATATCGAAATCTCTTCCTAGAAAGTCCATGGGTATTCTTTGCCTCATTTAGGAAGTAAGAAAAAGAGAAAAATATTTAATTTTTTAAAATTTCATTACTGATTAAAGGCTGCTTTTTTTAACTTCTTGCATAGCTTTAGTGTAAATTTGTCATATTTACGTATTTAACTAAGCTGGAGAGTGTCTGTTCATTCTCCAAGGCTCTTTTTAGACATCTTCATCTTAGGGACAGCTGTGTTTGTTTCACTGAAAAGCTCACGCATTTCTGATATTTAACCTTTTCAGGTTGTGACAGTTTGAGAGCTTCTTAGTGGCTTCCAGCTAGTTTGTTTAAATCTTCCTTACTTTGCGCTTCGTTGTGCATTGGTCTTATGCCTTCTAAGTAGTCTGTATGGAATCGTTCCTGCTTTTGAATTAGTGAAGTTAATATTGGGGCATTTTAAACAGTCTACAGATTGCTAAATTTATCCATGAAAGATTGAAAATAAACAGAATAAATGAAAGGTAACTTCAAACATTTGTAACAAGTAAGAATGATACTTCTTGATAATTAGGGGAAAATCAGGAATGCACTCCTGAAATGCTTGCTCAATCAGAGTGTTTTAAGAATGATCTTGCTTAATAATTAGTGAAAATAAGGAATGTAGTTCTGAAATTCTAGCTTGGTTTGTATTGACATCATTCTGTTCTTTCATTGGTAGGGAATTGCTTCAAATTTCAGACTTAAATACAAACTATATCTGCAGTTAATTGTATAAGGAAAACAAAGTAACAATATAATAGCTTGCTTGCCACACTAAACCTATTGTAAAATTGTATACAACCAAAATATGCAATCCTTTGAAATGTCTACTAAACAATTTGCATGATTTTTTTTTTTAATGTGGATTTTATCATCGCTGCATAAATTCTTTATTACAAATTATGAGTATAGCTTGTCTGAAACAACACCCCTCTGCACTGAGTCGGATGTAGAAATATTCCCAGAAAAGGACCTCAGAATTTAGTGGAAATTTTTTTTAATATACCTAAAATACATAGTTGGGTTTAAGCTGCCATAAAAATGAGTGTTACTGTTTCTGACTTTACATAAGTGTATTTTAGTTCAAATAATCCTTCTTCAATATTACTTTGTTAATAATACCTTATTTTACCAGGTGATATGCCTCAGCTGGTCAAAGGAATGAAGCTTTTAAACCAGGCTGATCCATGTGTCCAAGTCTTAATCCAGGAGACAGGAGAGCATGTGCTAGTAACAGCGGGAGAAGTTCATCTTCAGCGTTGCTTGGATGACCTGAAAGAAAGGTTAGAGGGGCAAGGAGGATGAAATACTTCTAGTTCAGTAGCTTTCTGGGTTTTTTTTGTTTTTTTTTTTTTCTCCCCTGGTCAGATGAATGTGTATCTTTGATTTATAGTCTGGTAAAGTAGAAGACTCATCCACGAGTACTTTTTGCCTTAGATGATAAATATACATTTTCTTAGTTAAAAAAATTACTTGCAGATGGCAGAAGACACAAGCTCCCCACTTTCTATGCAACTTGTACACCTTCTGGGCCAATTATCTGTATAGAAATCAAACTGTAGTAGGTTCCAGATTTTACTTAAGAATGTAACTTAATTTGTACAAAATAAAAATTGCAAGGGGAAACCAGTCTGACAACTTAACCCTGTAAAGTTAGAAAGCAACAAGACCAAAATTGTTTTTGCACACTTTATTCTTTTTCTCGTAACATTGTTTTTAAATAATGGTAATTTGTGATGAAATCATCCTTTCCTATAACTTCTGTTATGTGTTCTGTTTCTTAGAGGTTCTATAATACTTCTGTCCATATGCTTTTGCTCAACTTTCTCTAAAACAAAAACCAGACCTGGTGAGGAATGCTTGCAGGTCTGTATTATGCCCATGTCCATCCCAGTTGATACCAAATACAACTCTCTTAGGGGAATTAGAATGCTTCACTTTTCTTGAGATATGTAAGTTAGTTATATAAAAAATGTTGACAGTGTATAAAATACCAAAGCACATAGATATTCTGTGCTTGTAGTATAGTAAGTAGAGCAAGTAACTAGAAAGAAATGGTGCTTGGGAGTACAGAAAAGCAGGACTCCCACCTTCAACCGCCTTGAAGCTGGTGTGTGGTTCACTGATGCATGAGCCCCCAAAAGGAGCAGGGAGGAGAAGGGAGCTCATGCTCCTTCTAGCCCTATCTGAAGACTTACCACATCTTAAGTTAAATCTTAAATGCTGATTTTATCTTAGCTTTTCAAGTGTGCATTGAGAACTATTTTAAAGTAGTACTGACTGTCAAAGATGCAGAAAAGTTGTAGATAAAAAAGATCAGAGTCTTAAGAACTCACCCATTTTTATTTGAACAAATATAGTTGTTTCTACTTAATTTCCCTGAATTTATTTATTTATTTATTTATTTATTTTTTCTTCGTAATTAACTCCTGCAGAATAGAATAATAAATTGGACCATTGGGAAGATGCAGCGTGATGCAGTGCTTCAGTATTTTATTCTCTTGGTCTTACAGTAGAAATTCTCTAGAATTCTCCATCCAAAACATTAAAATACCAGTATGAGAGAAGCATCACTTTCTGTTATAAAGCTGCTATCATAGTGGTTCGCAAAATAAAGCATAAAATCCTTTCTGTTAATTTAATGCTGGGTGCCAGGATAAGGCAGTGCTTGGCTTCCATTTCCTCTGTAATAACCCTTCTGGGAGTTTTTTATTCATTTTCAGATGCATGATGAATCCAAATATAATCCTGATTTTTTGTTTTGTCTTTTTTTTTTCTTTCACTTTTCTTGGAGTATAGACTAATAGCTTTTAAAATACCTGTTTCAGAGCAATTTTTAGTGAATTGTTCCTCAGGCAAAGGTTTAGTGCAAAGTTTAATAATAAGACTTTATAGATACCAACATGACAAATCATAAATAGGCAGAGATAATACTAAGTGTAAATCACTCCAGCTTGTGAAATACTTGGACTAAGTTGCTCTAGGTCTCCTAAGTCTATACAGTTGATGCTACAAAAGACAGTGCAGTTAGCTGGTTGTTTTGCAAGGCTCAGGTGATTTGGATCAAAACTGATCATTTTTTGGAGCTCTATTTGCTTGGATGACAACAGCTGTGATTTCAGGTGGCACCAGTTGTGGTTGTTTTGTGCAGGCAGATAATCAGTTACTAGGGTTCAGCTGTAGGCACTGCGAACTGGAACTGATTCCAGGGACTGGCTACAGACTGGTAGTTATTCCAAAACCGATTACAGGTAAGTGTTTAATTTTGGGAATGAGGTAGAGCTGAAATAGAAGAGGGTTACTAGCCCTGCAAAGGTCCTTGCAAGTCATGTAAGTAATTCTTCTGCAAGTCATAGGTGATCTAACATGACTTTGTTAACTTGGCTTTGAATATAAACTATGCAGACATTCTTTTAAGATGAAACTCTTAGTGCTTCTCCTTTGCAGGTATCAGTGATTTATCCTTACGCAAGAATTAAATTCCTATTTGTATAATAGTTCTGCATAAAAATTTGGTGTCAAAAATATTGCATAAATAAAGGTAAATATAAAGGTAAATGAAATATAGAGTAGAGCTTAGCTGGAAATGTCAAACATTATTTTTATACTTTCATATCATAATAATATACCAACAACCATTCCCCACTGGCATGGTGCTAATTGTTTTCCATATAGCCATATTGTACCATGGGTTGTAATTCTAGCAGTGAGATGGGTGATAATCAGTAGGTTATAATTTTAACTTCTGGATTATATAGTTAGCAAAAGTTGTTAAACATTTTGAAAACACAGAATTGCCATTTTACCAGTGGTATGAACAATTTCTTTCCAACCAAGATGTTTCCTAGGAGATTTTGCTATTGGACTCTAGTTTTTCCCTTTCAGATGAGGTAAAAAACACAGGCTATTTTACAGATCTGACAGGAGGCTTTCATCATTCCCATATCTTTAAATGAGTTAAGTCCTGAATGTATATGAATGTGATGCTGATCATGTGTCTAATAAACATCCATTTCAACAGGAGGGTTGGCATCATGTCATTGCTTTTTTTAAGGCTCTAAACAGCTTGTAAGTCTGGAATATCTTGGCTGGGCAGTAAAATAACACATTGATACACTTGCAGATGAGAAGCTTTTACTCTTACAGCATTTTAATGACTAGTAATTATTTTTTTCTTATGAAATATCCTTTAATGTGTAGAGAAAGTTTTCCTGCAGAGTGCTAGTATCAAGAAAATTAATGAATGAAAACTGAAAATGCAATCTAGAAAAAAAAAATTGTTTAATAGCATTGCTTTGAAAATCTTACCAGCTACCTTAATAATCACGTTTTATTACTATTGCGAATGTCTTACAGAGATGCTATGACATTGTTGAAACTTCTGTCATTCTACCTGTTCTTATTGTGGCCTGCAGTACTTTATTCTACACATCTTTATTTTTAAGGCAGTTCTTTGTCATTGTATTGAGTATTTCCAATCAATTTAGTATAAAGGGTGAAAGAGAAGGCCTTCTGTATTGTAATCCAAGAGTTTAAAGTTGCTGGTACTCTTGGGAAATCAGGCTATAAATGGTGTGAAAGAAGACAATCAGTAATTTCACTAGTTCTTATGTATCAAGGACAGACCAAAATCTTAACCCACTGTTTCATAATACATCTAGCTTTGTATTTTCAAGTACTTTCAGAGACCCCTCAAAGGCAAAGACTGAAATCACCTTTTCTTAGTCCAAAATAAAGATTCAGGTTTAGTTGTGTGTTTTTTTTTGTTTTGTGTTTGTTTGTTGGTTTTTGTTTTTTTGTTTGTTTGTTTTCCATTATGAAATGTTATTATCTTTTGGGATCTTGTTATATAAATCCTTCTAACAAATAGAAAAAATGCTTAGTGGTCCTAAATATTAGCTTTTTAGTGTAGAATTGATGATTTATTTCTTTCCTGTAGTTAATGCTCAGTTTGTTTTAATTTCTCCCATAATTTTTTGTGTTTATGTTTTAGTCTTGTGTGAAGTTGTACTTACCCAAGCAATTAAAAGTAAAACATTACAGCTACTGTACAATTTAAAGCTACTTGAGTATACTAGGGGGTGTGTTTTTCTTAAAGCAGAGAAAAATTGCTACTAATAGCATGTCTATGTGTGAAACTAGTCAAGAAGGCCTGTTTGATTTTTAACTGCTTATATGTGATGGCCTGTGTGCATAGTTCTGTTAATCTGGCATAAATCTTTGAAGAAAGTCTATGTGGTAATACTTAGGAATAGCCATTTCATTTAAAAGTCATTCTCTTCCCTAATCCAGCGTTTTAAATGTAGGTAGTCATTGACTTCTCACTTCAGAATAGTGTGTTGTGTATTTACATTTTTAACAGATCACAGTTGTGACTGATACTTTAGGTTTGTAAGGCTATAGTGATGAAGGCTTTCACTGGCTAATCACAATATAAAGCCACCAAAGACCTTTTCCTTCATTAGTCCTTCTGCTTCCATACTGCTGTACTGGTTTCATGTACATGGGCAGCACAATATTGTGGCTGTTCAGTGGGCTGTTTTGAATCTAATGTGCCAGAAGTATGCAGGAAAAGGGATGTGACAACTTTCTGTAATAGCTGTAGAGACAGTAGTTATCTGAGCACCAAATGTTTTAAAACCATGGCTCCATGCTTATTTGCAGAAACCTCCTTGGCTTATCCCATGCTTCATGTTTTCAGAGCATCTCACTGTAACAAAACGTGTACTGGTTCAGATCAGCTAGTTCAGATTACTTCACTGTCTTGTCTCTGTCCGTGTGGCCTAAAGCAGATGTCGGTGAAGAGTACAAACAATGTAAGCATATGTAAAACCTCTGCTACTGCTTTTCCAGGCCTTGATCATGTTCAGTCCAGGGAATTTTTGGAGCTACTTGTGGTTTGCTTATCAGTTAATTGCTATCAACCTTCCCCATGCCTCTCATCATTTTATAGAGTTCTGTCACATCCTTGAGCATATGAAGACTACTTCTACTGTTATATCTTTGATCATCCTTATTCTTGATCTTTTGAGTTCTATTATACCCTTTTGAGAGGAGAGAACAAGAACAGCGTATAATATTCAAGATATGGGCAAACCACTAGTTTATACAGTGCTATAATGCTGTTTCTTCCTCCCCACTCCCGCCTTCTGTTCCTTTCCAAATCTTTCTGAAGACATAAGAATCTCTTTGTTGAAGTACATTCCCTTTTTAAGAGCTTGTGAGTTTTAAACTAATTATTTAATTCTAAACTAATTTTAAATCTTTGTTTTTTAGGTTTGCAAAGATAGAGATTAGTGTATCAGAACCTATTATTCCTTTCCGAGAGACAATAACAAGACCTCCAAAAGTTGATATGGTGAATGAAGAAATAGGAAAACAGCAGAAAGTTGCAGTCATACACCAAACAAAAGAGGACCAAAGTAAAATCCCTGAAGGAGTTGAGGTTGACTCAGATGGACTCATTACAATATCTACTCCAAATAAACATGCTACTCTCAGTGTAAGAGCAATGCCGCTTCCTGAGGAGGTAACTCGACTTCTTGAAGAAAACAGTGACTTAATTCGAACTATGGAGCAACTCAATACATCTCTGAATGAAGATAAAAAAACTCATGAGATAAATCAGAAGACTATTGATAGGATCAAGGAATTTAAACAAAAGCTAGAGCAAAGTCTGCAGGGAAGAAAGTGGAGAAATGCTGTTGATCATATCTGGTCATTTGGTCCACGGAAGTGTGGACCTAATATTTTGTTATACAAATTTGAAGGTTATAAAAAGTCTGTGTGGCAGTGTCTTGAGAATGCTCTGAAAGAAACAAGTAAATACAGAGATTTTGACAACAGTATAGTAAGTGGATTTCAGCTGGCTACACTTTCTGGTCCCATGTGTGAAGAACCTCTCATGGGTGTTTGTTTTGTAGTGGAAAAATGGGAAATGAGTAAAGTTGGAGAGGTACTGTCAGCAAGTAGGCAGGATTCAGGGGAATGTGATGCTCTAGAACATGAACAAAATAAAGATACTGAAGATAGTCATGTGGCTGAACCTTGTGGTGAAGATAAACGCCAAGACAGCAATTCAAGTGCTGCAAGATCACCTGAGAAAACTAATAAACCCAAGGCAGAAGTTTCACTTGTAGATTGTTATGGTCCCTTTTCTGGACAACTGATTGCCACCATGAAAGAAGCTTGTCGCTACGCTTTGCAGGCAAAACCACAGAGGCTTATGGCAGCAATGTACACGTGTGAAATTATGGCTACTGCAGAAGTTTTAGGTAAGACGGACAAAATACGCCAGTGTCAAGAATTTGCTTTCTGAATTAAAGCATGAGGTTTTATAAATTAGACTGGATCAAAAAGTATAATTTTATTAAAACTTTGCAGAAATATTTTACTGTTCTGCTATAGGTTTGTACCATGTCTCTCAGGCTGTAGTGTATGTGTTATTCAGAATGCAAATTTAGCATTCTTCTTACTTATCTGAAAAAAAGGGTCAGTAAGAATATAAAACCCCATAATAGAGAATATAAAAGTAGATAAATAACAATATTGTGCTTCATAATTTAAATAATTTCAGGAAGAAATGATGCCGAAAGCATTTTGGGAAGATTTGTGTGTTTTTGTTTTTTTCCAGTAGACTCTTGGCTGATGTTTCCCAGTTCTAGATGTTTTAAGTTAGTATAATTAATGTATAAATGGATACAAAAACGGGTGTTGATATTACTGTCCAGTTGTTAGGTTTTATGCTAGTCTCTGTGTCCTTCTGGTATGCAAGTTGCTCACTTTGCAAACCTACTGCATACCCAATTTGTCGCTAATATTACCTTACTGCTTACACCTACTTAAACTTGTTTTTATGACCTACTTAAAACACCACTTAACTCACTGTAATATTTGTTCTCAGAGTTTTCCGTGAATCTGGTCCAATATTTAAAACTAACATTCCATTGTGTTTAAGCCATCACCAAATTTACTTTGACAGCACTACTTATGACAGAAATTACAGCATATCCCTCATGGAATAATGAAAAAGTTGGTATTTTTGTCAAAACATAATTTGCTCCTCTCATGAACACAAGTGTACTGATAGCAGGTATAGGCGGGGCGGGGAGATGCTTTGAAGAGCAAAATTCAGGTGTTAAGGCATTAACAAAGAAAATGCTTTAGCTTGAGCAATTGCTTTGTACAGATGCGTGACCCTGTTCTGTTCTCCTTAGCAGGCCTGTTAAGGAGGCCTACAGTAAATCTATTGGCATGTGTTACTTCAAGTTGCGACTTTTTATGGAGTACATCTGCATTTTTTTTAAGAACTTGTTGTTGAATCTGTAAGAACGGTCATCAAAATAAAGGTTTGTAGTGTTACGCTTTACCGTTCTAGCACGTTAGCACAACACCAAAGAATGTCTGAATATTCTGAAAGAGGACATTCTTCCTTCCCTATTTCTTAATTTTATGGGTAATGCTCTTACATTAATTTTGAGCTCTTGTGAGCACTGCTGCTGTTGCCCTTTCACAATATTCTCCTGCAGGGTGAAGTTGGACCTTGGCAGTGTGCAGGGAATACAGAAGTTAGCTAGTGTTTGCACTTGACCTACCCATCTTGAAGAATACTGCAGTGCAGTAATATCGTAAACAGGACTTGCATTAATTTCAGCTCCTTAAAATATTTATCTTGAAAATGAGCATATCTGAATGCTGTAACACCACCAAGCTATTTTTGAAGTCTTATGATTGTTTCAAAATACTTTGTTAATGCTTTGTTGAAGTATTTTTTTGAATGGGGAGGCCTTGCATCATTAGTGCACTGCTGGAAGGGGAATTTCTTGGGTGTGCTACAGCCTGCCCTGCGGTGCAACTCAAGACTCTGTATAGTCTTTCAGTGATAGCAGTAACGTAGACTGTGCTCCAGACTGCTTGGATGAAACAGAAACCATTTAGTAAGCTGAATAAATTGCTTTCTGACTTTACGCTTTGGAAGAACTGTCCTCCATGAATTATGGACAGCAAATATGTGCATCTCAGATGCTTTGTGATTAATGTTACCACTAGTGTCTCACTTATGCATGTGCAAAGTTTCCCGAGTCCTACTTAACTCAGTAAATGCTTTGAATTATAATGTTAATAACCTATAAAGTGCTTTGGACTTGGTTTAACAAATAGCTTTAATATATACTGTATGGCACTATTAATAAGTACAGTGACCTTGCCGCGATGCCCTTGTGCAGTGTGTATGCTTAAGCTTGCATTTTAAAGCAGTAAAGGCATGAAAAATAAGCCAGTAGTTGTGAGCTCTCCAGAGATACAACTCTTGGATATGAGAATTGCCTGAACTCGCTGAAGTCTCTTTAGGCCTGAAATTGTTTCGTTTATGCTAGCAAAACTTATGAGGCCGTCCCAGTAATGGCTTGAGCAAATAGCGTTATTAGTGAGGGTGGAAAGAACCTTTCAGGCCATGTCTTATCGGAGAATTATGAACTCTGAGAAGATGGAGGCTGAACTCGAGCTTTGCTACCTGCCTCTGACAGGCAACTGTTCTCATGCTGACTTCCTGACTAAAAGCCCTGTTTCTGTCTGTAAAATAAACCCATTCCAGCATTTCTGATATCCCCCTAAAGGTTTGCAATGAATAAGTGAAAATCAACGTGTGTGGCTACAGTAGTTAGTGAATATCTTTTTGTCAAGACAAAATTGGTGACAACTATTATGAAATAGTGGTATATCTCTAATTATTTCCAGTAAGCATCAATTTTGCCTGGTTTTATATAAGCTAGCATTGTACAACCATGTTTTTTTCCAATTTAACTTAAAATATTGTAGTCTCCTAGATACTGTTATAAACTTGTTTTTTTACCATAAGGTACCTTTAAAGTTAAATTGTACATCTAATCTTAGTAATTCTTCACATTTTTAAGAATGAAGACATTTCTAAAATTTTTTTCAACATACAGATTTTCTTGTGTTTATATCAGCTTAATCGGTATAAATGTATTTGTTAGGCTTTGACTGTAGAATACTTCATTATTACATATTATCACAACATGCAAAAATACTTTGAATTCAATTTATTATAGTGCCTACTGTAAAGATGACTCTAGGCACTTTCGCATAGGCACTGTCATAACGCCCATGGTGCACTTCAATGAACTGGATGCATTTATTTTAGAAAGGAAAATAAAAATGATCTACTAAAAATATAAACCCAACCTAATTAAAAGACTAATTAAAACATTAATGTATGTGGTGTCTTTCAGATAAAGAAGCTTTCTGAGATTAGAACAGTGCTGCAGTATTTGGGACACAACTACCATATAGAGATATTTACGTCCATATAAAATTTTAATGATACTTAAGATGTTCTTAACTGACTGTGTTTCTTAAATACGTAGTTGTATGAAGTAAAGCAATTTAGGCATATTATCTGGCAAAGTACCTTTAAAAATAGTGGTGTGATAGTGTAAAATACATGTAGTGCAAACATTACCTAAATTCACACTGAAGTAATCCGTTATTATATATGTTAGTGCTATGGTTCTGCACATTTTACTGGCATATTATATTGCTTGTATGATGAATTAATCCACTAAGCCTTTTTCAGGGAAGGATTTAAGCCAATTAAACAATATATTTTACTTAATTCTGAAGCATTCAAAGTAAGTATTTACGTGTTTCTTTTGGGAAAGTAGTAGAATATATCAGAGGGCTAATCAAAATTGTGTCTTTGCAGGTCGTGTGTATGCTGTCTTGTCCAAAAGAGAAGGCAGAGTGTTACAAGAAGAGATGAAAGAGGGGACGGATGTGTTTATTATTAAGGCAGTCCTGCCAGTAGCAGAAAGCTTTGGTTTTGCTGATGAAATCAGGAAGAGAACTAGTGGCCTGGCCAGTCCACAGCTGGTGTTCAGCCACTGGGAGGTAAAAATATCTATTCGCTCCATCTGTTTTGGTGATCTATTTCCTGTAGATGTGGCAGACTGGAATAATAAGGGGAAGAGGTTAAGTATTGGTCAAGACATTTGATAATTCCTTTCTGCGATGAAGAGAAAGAAGTAATTTTGTATTAGTCTTTTTTGCCTTTTTGATTTTTTTTATTTTTTGGTTTTACAGATGTGCAGTTCAGAAAAAAATCTTATTTATGTTTTGTTTGGATGCTTTCTTCNCCCCCCCGTTATGTTTTTTCCCTGGGTATAAAGTAAGTGCTCCAGGAATTAAATTCATTCTTTAAAACATAAGATATTTTAAATAGGTTTGCTGGTAAACTTGTTGTGGAGTGAGTGTAAGGACAGGGGGAAAAAATTAACAGAAAAACATAACAGCAAATTTCTCTATGTATGTATATGGAGGTTAACCTTTCAGTGCTTAGCAGCCCTCAAGGTAGGTATTCTTTTGTAATTACATATTCAAAGACAACATAGATTTCCATAAAAAAGGCAACTGTTTTTAATCTTTCAAAGCTAGGTCTGGTGATAGTACACAAAGGTGTTTTCAGAATTGTTCCCTTCAGGTATCTTCAGCACTTAACTAAGAGATGTGAAAATGGAGATGTAAAGGACATGCAGGTGGGGATTGATAAGAAAAGTCATCCAGCGAGAGCTGCATTGTCTTTGATTCTGCTACTTGTGGATAGTAGATTTTGAAGGCAGAAGAGGAAAAGCTTTAATTCACTGTTCGTTGTTCAAGAGAAACAAGTCCTGCATTGTAGGACTCTTCAGAATACCCATTCAAAAGAGCTTGAAATGAGCTCAAGGATAACAATGAGTATAAGCTTTTTCTTAAAAATAGTTGAGGTCTAAATTTTTTTAATCTTTTTTATTTTTTTTTTTTTTTAATGTTAGGAGCATATAAACTTTAGTAAATGGATGACAAAGTCTTGTTTCATCTTCTGATTTACTTTATTTTAAATGTCAATTCTCTGAGTACAAATACTGCATTTTGTTCATTCAAGTAAAATCATCTGTGGTTGCTGGCTATGTCTGTTCACCCCTATTTTTCTCTGAATTATGTGCTGTTTTTTTTCGTATGGTGTGGATTCTACCTCATTTCCTGTAGTTAATTTGCTCTAATAATAGGTAATACTTGTTAAATACTTCCCTAGCAGTATTTCAGGGCTTAGTTATTGCTGTAAGTGCCTCAGGAATTTTACGGGAATACCAGTGGAAAAGGAGGAGGATCCCAGCAAACCACTTCTGAGTCATGTGCTATCAAAAGAGTTGGGAATCCTTGAAATAATACAATTAGAAAAGTACATTTTGTCATTTTTGGTGATGGTAATCTTATTGGTTTTAAAAAGTGCAGTGGACTGGGGGATTAGTCCTCCTCTGTGAATATTAATACTGTCTCATGTCATCCTGTCATGGCATGTGAAGTTGGGTCATGCAGTGAATTGTAGAGACAGTGCAGGTATAGAAAGATTGGTAGGTCTGACTGCCCAGAGAAACAAGAAAGGGGAAAATGATGCACTATTAAAAAAAAAAAAAATAGAAAAAATGCATTGAATGGAAAAGAAAACAAAAAGCTAGCAAACCCAAAGACAGTGTATACATGGGCGGGAAAAAAGAAAACAAAAACATATAGGCATTGAGGTATAAGTCAGTAACATCTCAGGAACCTCAAAGCGGAGTGTTGGCAATATTACATGAAGTATTTTTTTCTATATTGGATGCACTCATCTGAAGTGCAGCTGGGGAGGTTTTGTGGCTTAACTGGCCTTTTGTCTGACTGTCTGTGCTACCAGTGCCCTAAAGAAATATCAGTCAGAGGGACGTTAATTCCAGCTAACTGTTGTTCTGTGCCAGCTTCCTTAGGCTTTGCAACCACTGTGCTCCAACACCAAGCAGAAGCATAAACCCACTGTCTCAGTGACCAGACTGGGGCATATATGGTCCCTGTGTCACTTTTATCGGTTTCACACAGAAAAAATGTTTGCACGTAATCCCTGATACGCATAGTTCTGCCAACCTGAGCCGCAGTTTCTGTAATTACCTGCATTTCTACTCATTTCAGCTCACTAGCTTAGGCTCAAGTGTGAGTTGGCTTCTTTGGGCAAGCATTGTTTGTTATCAAATGAGATGATACTTGCCCCTTTTCGTATGCTTTTTCTGAACTTGATTGATGTGACAATTTATGTTGCAAGGCAAAAGAAATATGACAATACTTTTTAAAAAGGCCAGAACTGAGCAAATTCAATTCATTTATGAGGGAAAATCAAGTCTGGAATCAGATTTAAGATCGTCCATGAGAATATGGAAAAAGTGATTTGTATAGAACTTCTCCCTGTAATGTTAATGTTTTCAAAGCTGTTCTCCAATCCAGAATCAGAATCCTTTAATGAGTAATAGTTCATGCTGACTTTTTCTGTATTAGAGTGCCACAGAGAGAGAGAGATTGGAACAACTGGCAACTTGTTCTAAAATTTGACACTCATTAGAGATTTTAATTATAGTTATAGTAGGGCTATAGTGACTACAGTGGGAAAAGCAATTGTGTAAGCCAGTCACCTTTTCACCTGTCAAATCTGTCCATGGGGAGGTTTTTTTTGTTGTTGTTTGTTACATTGAAAGTCATGTTCACATATTTTTTCTGACAAAAAAGGCCTTTTACTAAGCTAGTAGCAATGTTGGCTCAGTGCAACAATGGGAGAGGGAGTGCATTTTACTCTCATCATCAGCAGAATTGCTAAATAAGTACCATTTTCAGAATCTCTCCTAGTGGTGTGACAGAGCAGCCAGAAAAATAACTGTTTGTGACTCAGATCACATGAGAAATTTGTAGAGCTTTTCTTTCTTGCTCTGTGTTTCTCTTCTGCTTTAAGCAAAACTACTAGATTTCATCAAGTTTTATTAGCCCTAGCAGTATTATATTACTGATGAATTATCTTGGTGCTTGGTATTTACAGGATAAACACCAGCATTTATATGAATTCCAATTATTTAATATGTCATGTAACATAATATAATGTGAACTGGAAGTAATCTTAAACTATTTTTCTGTACTACTAAGGATTGAAAGGGAATGTGGTAGGTGCCTGGTTTTCTTTTGCATTTCCCATGTTAGGTTACTACCTATTAACTACATACTATCCCAGCCCTTTCATGAAATTCTTAATTAAGTGTGTGCTTGTGGTGTTTTCTCAGTGTGCTTAGCTGATTACCAGGTACTGGAGACATGCGTGTTTTTATGCAGATTTTTTATAACGTGTTCTTATCCTCATTTTACAGATGGTGAACTAGTCATTTTTTTGAATTTAATTTCTTTTCAATTTGTTAAATTTCATTGAATTTACATGCCTGGAGTATATTTGAAGGCGTTAGCTTGGAATTAATTCAGTTTTTCATTCTTGTATTTAATTAATATGATTTATAGACAATGCATACAGGAAGGTCAATGATAGAGACTCCCTTTAAATGGAGCCATTTTGGTCTCAGAGGAAATTAAACACCATTTTTCTTACCCAGTTAATGAATGTATTTTGTATAGTTCAGATCACTCAAGTCCCGGGGGATGGAGTAATACATGTATTGAGGTTTATCCTGTCAGTTACTGCTTTTTTTTTATTCATTGTTTTTCTGTCATTTCTTTATATTTAAATAATTCATGCTCAAACAATTTATTCCTGCCTCTAGTGGATGACACCAAATAACAATTAACAGCATCTTTCTGTTTGGTTCGAGATTAAGACAAATTATACAAATTATTTTTCCTTATGATATCCCTAAGCAAATGATAAGTGTACTTGGTTTGCTTTGCCATACTTTTGTTAGGTTTCAGTCTAAAATTTCTTCTGAATACATAACTTTGGGGCAATTAGGACCTCCTTTTTTCTTTTTTTTAATCCTTAAATTAATGTATATTCCTTTAATGTATTTTTTTTTTGCCTGATCTGATTTCCTTTGTCCTATCCTGATTCTTTGTAGTTATTTGTTGCACTTGATCATGCTATTTTATCTTAATCATAAGCTCCTTTGAGCAAGAAGATATTTGTGATTGCACAATGCTTAGAATAATGGAACTCTAATCCCATTTGGGAGATCTGTATTATAGTAAAAGTAATGCACATTGCTCTGTTCAGATACTGAGTGAATTGTCAGCAACTGCAGAAATTATCAAAGACATCTGCTGGTTAAAAATTGTAAAATTTATTGCATTCGTTTTAGTGTACATCATTTGGGTTGTGATTGCCTATTAGACACTTTAATTCTTTGGAGGGGAAGGATGAGGGAGGTGCCATAAGCACATATCTTTATTTGATTTCTTTTTGAGTATTTAAAATAGAATAGTCTCTGGAATATACTGTAAGACTCTAGAGAAAGGTAAAAGAAGAAAGATTCCATGTAATAAGTGATAAGAATATGCTGTAGTTTGAATCACTGGAAGTTTATATATATTTATA
>VZSV01000026.1:4540015-4561784 GCA_013398735.1 Nothocercus julius | reverse complement strand
TTTCTTTCCTTTGATCGTTTTTATCCTGTTTCACATTATTTGCCATAATTATGTAAAGATTTTGTAAATGTGTACTCCAAGTTTTAACTGCTTTTTGTATTTTATATTAAGCTAGTTTTCGTGTTCCGTCCAGACACGCTCATGCGTTCTAAGGCATACATACATGTGGTTCTCCAAAAGTTTTAAACAAAACTCAAAAAAAAAAAAAAAGTTTTCATTCAGGTGGGAAGGATTCTGCTATACTGCAGTCTATATGCTCTTGGAAATTGTGCACAGTGGTGGTTCTGAAATTTTTTAGACAAGTAGCTGCTTGCATAGCTGTTCTGCTGGCATGCAAGAGCTGCCTGTGGCAGCACCTGAGCACTGACCTTCCTCACGAAGGAGTTTAGGCCGGCCATGAGGTTCCTCGCTCATCTGATCTCCACAGGACAGGATAGGGCTGCTCTTCCTCTTCATCCACTTCATCCATCTAGAGCATTTTTCACATCGATGATACTTGGCTCAAAAGAAATCTCTGTTTTCTGTCATTATCAGGCAGAACGGACCAACCGGGGAAATACTGGTAGACATGGTGCAGTTCCCAGGTCTGCCTGACCTTTTGGATGAACTAGGCAGATGCCTTCTGTTTGCTTTTGAGGTCTCTCTCAACCTTCTTCTGCATAATGAAGCCGCCTTAGGCAGAGACTGTTTCACAGCATCATTTTGGGAAATGTGCTAGACAATAGGACCCAGAGTGCCACTGGAACCATCTGGGTGCCACTGAAATGCAGATGATAAATCATCTTCAAGTTAAGGCTTAAAATTCCAACTCCTCTTGAATTGGGATTAACCTTTCTAGCTCAGATCTTACTGAAAATTTTGATTAACTTATTCAGTTGCAGAATCTAGTACACACTTTGTTGTCTTTCACTGTTAAAATAGTACTTACAGAATTTTATTTTTTGTGGTTTGATTATTTCAGGTAGTAAGATTGTCTCTGATGCAGACATTTGTTGTTTGAATAATGAACATGTGGGTTGTTACTCTAGAAGAAAATGAAAGATGTTTTCCCTATATTATTCTGCATGCTGTTAGTAAACAAGTCTGAAATGTCATTGTTTGGGTGTGTTGGAGTAGTTGTGATGCTTAATGAAACAACTTATTTCAGAATAATTTCTTCTTCTCAAGAATACTCTTGCAGTATTTGAAGTCATCTCTTCACTCTCTTTAAAATACATCATCACACTTCATTATGAATATTGTATTTTTAACAATTTTTATTTTTAATATTTGCGCTTGGCTTGTATTTCTGCAATGAGCTGTGGTGCACATTCTTCAGTATATATTTCACTGTGTCTGTGTGTATAATTTTAGTACGGTGGAATTCTAGTAATTTGCTTATGGTCATACATTTAAAAAATTATATTATCCAAGACTTTCATAGAGCAGATCAATGAAGTTATTGTTAAGCAGAATTATTAAAAACACTTTTATCACTTAAAAATTGCATTTGTGACAACAGATTTAAAAAGTGCATCCACTGTAGGCTAGTTCATTTTAATGTATTGTGTTTTATATACTACCATTAGAGAAGATGCTTGGTTTCTAACAAAGAAAATGCTAGTCTAATGATCCAGTGTACAAATCTTGATCTGTAATTCACTTTTAAATACTCATTGTTTTCAGAAGTTCCTTGTGGATGTAGTGTAGAAATACTCAGTTGTGTTAACTATTAAGCGTCAGGAGTCTTGTTGCTTTGTTGTGTGCTCTTTTGGAGAAGTAATCTTCATTCAGAAATAATTTTCATTCTGGGCTGCTTGCAGTTAAAGCTGTCATTGTCCCCTCAGATTATTCTGCTTTTGAATAATAAGTATTATCATCCTTTACAAGCCTGTGAAGACCTGATCTGACTTCTAAAATACTGTAAATGCTCCTTATTCTTTTTAAATACACAATCACCATAAATAATGTTGCTTTTCCTCATCATTGTGTGATTTGCTACCTATTACTAGATCATCTCCTTCATCCTCCTTGTAACTAGCAAGAATGTGAAGAGGACTTCTACAGATTGGCAAAGCTGGACTTTCTGCAGTCCTCCATTCAGCTTATATACTTCATCTATGGAAAAGCATTTAACTAAAACTTATAGCTGTTTTTCCCAACAGTACTAATTTGCTGGAATTTTTTCCTGTGAAACTCAATAGGAACTAATATTTGTATGTATATAGAGACTTTTGGGGTGAATAAAAATGTACGTTTGCTGTGCAGGATGAAATGAGGGAAGCTTTTAGAAAATGTGTGAGATAACTGTACACCTTTGGCATCTTCTGATAGTCTAAAAAAGTGCTCAGTGTGTAGGATGAACTGGAAGTAAAGACTTGTCCAGTTATTTCCTGATCATGTTGTACCTGAAGTCTCCTCTGGTGGAGGATTCAGGAAATTTGCAGACTTTGAAGTGCAAGGGCAGTTCTGCTGAAGAGTAGGGAAGAGTTCAGCTCTACTGAAGAGTAGCACCAAAAATCGGGTTTCATCTTGTCTGTGCTTTTCATAGGGATTAGAGAAAATAAGGTATAAAAATGAGCAGAAGCTTTCAGTTGTACTAAGTTCTGATAAAATCAGTGAGATAATTTCTACATAAGAAATTACTTTTTGAGAACTGTGCATTTTCTAAAGGTTATTTGTCTCTGCTAACTTGCAATTGTATTAAATGTTTGCTTTAACAAAAATCCATGTGCAGATGTAGCAGAACTTCAAAAGCTGCTGTATGCGTCTTTACTTGGTACAAATGCATACTATACCTAGCTTTTGTTTTCTGCATAAGCAGCTAGTTGCAGGCTTTCTGGGAAGCTCTATCTGCTCGGCTTTTATATTAAGCACTTTTAGAGATTAAGAATACTTGAAATGTTCCAGTAAATCTTTATAATATTTTTTCTTTTTTTTTTTTTTTTTTTTTTTTTTTCTTTTTATAGATCATTTCCAGTGACCCATTCTGGGTACCAACCACTGAGGAAGAGTATTTGCACTTTGGGGAAAAAGCAGACTCTGAGAACCAGGCCCGCAAGTACATGAATGCAGTAAGAAAGCGAAAGGGACTTTATGTAGAAGAAAAAATTGTGGAGCATGCTGAGAAGCAAAGAACTCTCAGTAGAAATAAGTAGCTGCGTCTGCTTTCAGTTCTCTCCTGACTCAGCTAAGTGCGGGTGGATTATTTTCTATGCAGCAGTTTGAAAATTTCATCTGGATTGTTCTTTCACAACAGTTTTCTTAAACACTGTAAAGTCTGTGGCTTATGTTTTAATAAACTTAAGCCTCTCCAACTTTTCTACAGAGAAATAGCTCATTTATTTAAGTAAAAGATAGGAGGAGTTTCTTTGGAATTGGTCTTTTAACTTTTCTGCCATATATTTGTCGCAGTTGAGGGAATCCTAACTTTTCTTCCTTTCTGATTTATCAGATGTAATTGATTAGAACTGGTTAGCTAGTCTGCAAATAAACTATGCAATCAATTTAGCTGCCTAATGTTTTTGACTCTCCTTTAGATTGATTTAGTTTTTTATAACATCTTTGTTGCTCACAAGTCTTTTTCATAGCTATTTATATGTAAGTAGTCATAAGGCTATGAGAAGTTTGTAAACTATTTCTTTCACTATATTCCTTATGCAAACAGTCATCTAAATCATGTGGTGCTTTTTCTGCTTCCAGGTTGTAGCAATTCTTTTTTTTTTTTTTTAATCAGAAAATAAAAAGATAGCACACGTGGAAGGTGTGCTAAGAAGCAGGCAAGGTTTGTTTTTCTTTCCTGTCTTTAGAATGCATCTTAGAGGGGGTGGGGAAAAAAAAAAAAAAAGGGGGGGGGGGGAAAAAAAAAAAAAAAAAAGTCGTATGGTTATCATCAGCTAGGACCTGATGTTTTTGAAGTGAGCGCATAACTACCCTTGCTGCTCCCATTTGCTTGAGTGCTTACCGAGGCTCTTTCAGAAAAAGAAATTTCTACCCGTTCAGCATGTTCGCTTGAATCCAAAGAAGGTGAACATTTTCAAAAATATATGAAATATTTTGCTGTTGGCAGGTGTCTGGGATGCAGCAAGCTCCAAAACTGAGACTAACAGGAAAAAATCTTCAGAAGGTGTTAAGTTACAGTTGAGCATAATGGAGACTTTGAATGGGCAAGGAGAAACGTGGTGTATAAACTGTCTCTGCATTTGGCTGTTGAGTGCTTAGCATAATAAAAGGGAAAAATTTGAACTGGACATTCAAGAAGGTTAATCTGAGTAAAAGGCTATGTGTCCTTGAAGGTTTTCTGATATTTAGTTGAATTAATGGCAAATAAGTTGTTGAATCTTGCGCCAACTGACTTTCTGTTACTTTTTGTCTTTGCTTTTGGGCAAGAGCTCTTCTCCCCCTCCCCCCCCAGTATATAACCACTTCTTCAGTTTTTGATTGCCTTTTGCTGTCCACTAGCAGCTATTTGTTTGTTCCAAATACTTTTTTGTGTGTGTTAGTGAACATCAGGCAGAATTTATTCATACTAGTTTTGCTCCTTCTCAGAAAGGAAACTTTGACTTGTTTCACAAGCAGAATGATTTTGAATACTTAACTCGTATTTTAAATAGCAGCTTTATTCCCATTTGTTTGCTTTCATTATGGAAATGTTTCCTTCTAAGATTGTGTTTATGAGTTCAAGTAAGTGAAACATTTGCTTTACTTACAAGATTATTCCATAAATTGCTGTTGTTTTGGAAGGGTCTGTTAGAGCTTGTGCAAGCAAACCTATGTGGCTTGGTCACTGGCAGCTCTGTATAGCTATGGAAAGCATGGTAACTTAGTGCAGCCTGCAGAACCCACTCAAGACAAATAAATGTTTTTAAGTAACTCCCTTTCTAGCAGAATCAAAGATAAAATTAGGGATGTCTGATCACTGTTGTTAACTTTTAGCTGTAATGTACTCTATCTGAGTGTGTAGAAGAAGCATTAATATAAATTTTAAAATATTCAGCAATAGCTTTAATACTTTGTTACAGAATATTTTCAAATTTAGATGATATTAGTTGGAAACTAATTCAGAATGTTGAGGATCATTTGTAAAGAGCAAAAGCTTCTCTAACTAGCAGAAGAAAATCAACCTGCAAGAAGCACATGCAGCAATATTTGAGATCTACTTTCCTTAGTAACAGAGAGATTCTAATTGCTAACGTGTCATGAATCTCTAACCATGTTTCTCTGGTTTATTCAGAGAGTAACTTGATGTCGCTGCTTTTCCCCTAGCTTCGTTACACATGCATAACAATATGACATAATTTTGGAAAATATCTGCAAATCATGATGAATAACTTGCTGATGGAGCAAGCCATGGAAAAGATTTAATTGAGAGCTGGCCATTGTATCATTTCATCTTCCATTGCCAGCTTTATTGCTAAATATAATACATGATTAAAATGACTGCACACAGCTTTTAAAATAAAGACCTTATCTGTGTACATTTTCAGTGCATTTTTAACTTTCTAAAAGCCGGGCACTCAGCTGATGTGAATTGACTCTATTGATCTTAGTGGAGTCAGGGCAGCTTAGCTTTGATAATGTACAAAAATACGGTATGCATCTGTGTGGTAATTGTTATTACAGAATGATAACTGTTCACTGAGCAATTCATCTGCTTGGTTTAAAAAAAAAAAAAAAAAAAATCACCAAAACCACCAAGCAGTGGCCAACAAGCCCCTTCCAGTCTCTGGCTACTCTTCGTCATCTTACATCTTTAAAATCCCTTCCTTTTCTCAGCCACTACTAGTCTTAGCTGATGAACCATCTTTTTTCATAGTAATTCTTTTCCTTCTTTCAACAAACTTCATCTACATCTTAAAGGAGAAGTCTAAAAGAGAAATCAAATTATATGGAGGGAATGTCATGATGTATTTTCTTTCCTAGCCTACTTTCCGTGTTATTTTTTGAATTAAGTAGCACTCTCACTATTATGATTGTTGAGGGTAGAGACACCAATGCAGCATAATATTCTTGTACCAATTTTTTTCATTCCAGATTTAGATCTGAATTAAATCTTTCAACTCTCTACGAATGCTTAGGAATTAGCTCTTCTTCAGATACTAATATTTGGAGTCTTGCTCGGTGAGAAATAGAGTGTGTCACTCATTCATGGAGTTAGCTGCTGTGCTTGTGACAGACACGTGCAACATTTGGATTGTGCAGTGTATTTTTGATATAGAACCATTTAGGCAAAGAAGAGTAACTTTGGTTATGAATGATTTGGAATGTTTTATTAAAATGAATATGTATTCTAATACTAGAGAGACACTTGCAAAAATACTTGGATTCAAAGTGCTTGTTGTTTTGGATTGAAACTTTTCTTTATGATTTTGGGTTGATTAAGCATTCACAATTTTATGTTCTCTACATTTCTCTCTCTCCATAACAGAACCCTGTGCTTTTTTTTTTTTCTTTTTTTTTCCCCCTGTGCATAGTATAGGATTATAAATTCATGGAGAAAGTTGTAATAAGAAGTCCACAGGAAGGATGTGAGCACCGCAGTTTAGGCACTTTGTGATCTTCTCAAGCAATTCCCCACTAGCACAAGGGGAGAGAGATGGGTGAAGTCAGTCACTGCAATAGATTAAGTTAAGCAATGTGATTCCTCCCATGAAACACTTAAGATATTTTATTTTTATTTTAAAGCAGGAAAGTTCTTCAGTGCTGCCTGACAAATCTCTTATCTAAGAAGATTAAAACGGATCTGTAAACTACTGAATTTGCTACAGCTAAACCTGCATGTTGCTATGCCTGAAAGGTTGTGTGTTTGTGGGAGCAAGGAGTCTCATTGGTGCAACTGCTTGAGCCCTGTGAGCATGCAAGAGCATCAGATTTTGTGGGGTGCCTGCCTGTTCTTTGTTTCCACAGACTGGGTGAGGGGAGTAAATGTCTCCAGTGTAAATGAGGAACTGGACACCAATTTCCTTCACTCACTTCAGGCAGGAGGTGAATATGCTGTGCTTGGTGATTCTGTGAGTAAAACAGCACTCTTGATTAGGGAGGTTTCTCTCAAATACATATGTCTGTCTGACATGTATTGCATTTATAGACTTAGTGCCAGGCAAGTGTCACTTCCAGATGAGATGACTAAGACACAGAAGATGCAGATCTGCTCAAAACCTTCTACAGTGTGACTGGGTAGCAGAGCTGGAATTGGGAATTCAGGTGACTTTTTCTCCAGGCCATGATTGTATCAGCCTAAAATCTCTATGTGGGTTACCTGGATGCCCATTAGGGCTTCTCCTTTCTAAATTTGGTTTGGTTCAACAAGCTGCGTGGACCTTTCTGTGCTTCTTCCCAGTTTTCTTTGGAAGCAGAAATAGAAGTAGAGGAGCTTGTGGAGGAGTTGATGTGAATCAGCTGGTTTATTTTGTCAACACCAGTCTTATTTATTTTATTTTTTACTTTTTTTATTATTAATGCCTGGTTGGAATTATCGCACAGCTTGTGATTCATTTCAATTTTTGTTCATACCAGGCTGTCTGTGAAAACTGAGAGTTGAAGGCAAGGAATTACAGCAGTCTTTGTTGCTTCATGTATGAGATAAAGGCAGTAAAGAAAACTATGATAAGATTATTTATTTATTTTTCTTAAGTACCTGTTGTGGTGTTGACACGCAATGCTTCAGAATTTATAAAATATTCTGAAATCTTTCCTCAGAGAGTGTTTGTAGCCCTGCAAAATACTAATCTTTTTTTACTGCTTACTGCTAGATTCCTGCTTGCAGGCTGCTTACAAGGAAATTCAATCAGTTGTCATTATTTCTTATATGTAAAATCCATGGGAATCAAACTCTAAAGATCAACAGATAGGAATCTTATTAGAGTATTTTAAAAATCAAGTTAAATACACATTTTTCTTTGAAACAGTTTTTAAATTGTTTTAAATGTTGTGTTTACAATTAAGTACTCTGGTTTGAATTACTTACCTGTGCCCAAAGGGTGCAAGACAACATCCGGGCTGATAGTATTACCAGGCACAAGGTTTTGTTTTAGGAAAAGCTATTGCCATTTCCACAGACGTAACTCAGGCTTCTTGTGAATTTTCCATAGAGTTTGAGCCAAACAAGTTAGGAAAAGGTAGGAAGAATGTGAAACAATCTCTTACGTTAAACCCTGCATAGATATGCCTATAAAATGGTAAAACATGCGTTTCTTACTATGTTATTCATTACTACTTTGCAGTTTCACTCCTCAAATTTGCTAGTATATACAATTTGTTTCGTCAGTGTAACTTGAGAAGGAAAAAACTGTTTAACTTGAACCGGACTGACTTTAGTGGTGCCTAGACTGTTAATTTAAAAGCAAGTTAAAGCTTGTTTTCTGATGGTTTGGATCTACTGAAAAGTACATAAAGAATACTGATTTTCATAGTCTCTGTTAATAAACTGAACTGAAGAGGTCTGAAGGACTTTGTTCTTCTACAGCTGTATCATTCCATGATTATAAAATTCTTGCAAATCATGACTAACAGGAGGAAAAAAATAAAAGCCATGTAGTGGTGTGGTTTGGGCTGTTTGGCAGAGACTTTCCTCTTCCAACAGATGCTGTTTTCCTCCAGGAGCTTTATTTAATTAATTAATTATTTTTAATTCTGCCTTCCTCCCCCTCTACCCATGCCTCCTACATCATTCCTTAATTCTGCAGGGATCCAATTCCTTAACTGTCCACTTACTGTTCTTTTCTTTATTATTATTATTATTGAAACTACTCATTTTTTTGAAATTCACTGACTTCTGAAATTTGAGGAAGGAGAGGAGAAAAAAAAAAAAAAGGGACAAAACTCAGTAGTGTTTTCTTGTTAGCATTTTTGACAGCTGTATGAAGGGCTTGTCCTTTACCCTGACGAAAGTGACATGTCTCACTGTTCTCCAGTGCATTTCTAGATGCATTTTTTTCCCTGGAAAAGCTGCTGGTGTAAAAGAGCAATAATAAATAATAATCTGCACAGACAGCAAAAATAGACTCTGTCAGAAGAATCTATAGCCTTTTCAAACCTGGCATTTTCTACATGCTCACAAACACATTTGCTGTCCTCAAGAGGAAAGGGAATTTAGTAATGTTATGCTGCTTTTTTGGGAAGTGGCCACAAAGCACAGATAAAATATGCATCATCTCAAGTGGAATTACAAATGGGAAGCAGATTGGTCATCATCACCAATTCAGTGCTGCCTTTTTCTTGTCTGTGGAGAGCTCTTCCAGAATTTTTCATACTTTTTTTTTTTTTTCCACTGTGATAAATTAAGTCAGGTAATGAATAAATCACTCTTGTTTCATTGCTTTCCAAGTGATTTATGCTAGCGTCAACTGCTGCTCTGGTGTATTCTGCCATTTGTAGCAAAAATCCTTGGGCTTGGGTAGTGGTTTTACGAGACTGCTTAGTTCAGTGGTGACTACATAACAGTCTTTTGCACCACTGTTTCCTCTGACGTATTCTGTGGGCATAGATGCTGGATGATAATTTGCTCAGGAAAAAGAAAAGCACACCTGCTTAGATAATGCAAAGAAAAGATGGCTCTGAAATAAAGAAAAAATTTTTGAGAGAAGGTTTGTACAAAATTATCCCCGGCCTTATAACTAGGTATGTGTTATGAAAACAATATTTTGCACCAGTTATTATTTCATAGCACGTGAAGAAGGCGATGTTCACCTATCTTGTAATTGTAGGATTCAAGAAAATGCTTTGGAATGGCCGGTGTGCAATGTCAGCCTGGACACGGTGGTGAGAAGAGCTGTGATGAAGTCAGACCTAATCACGCTTAGGGAGGGCTAGGCAAGATCCACAGCAGCTTCAGAAGCTTCTGCTCCTTTGCCGATTCTGAAGGCAGTTGCAACTCCTTGGCCACACGCACTGCCTCAGTGCTCTGGGATTTTACTCCTACCTTGTCCAGGAGCTGAAGGAGAGTGGGAGTGTGTTCAGAGACAAGGTCAGTCATGTAAGAGCAGAGGCAAAGATGACAAACTCCCCAGATTCTCATGAGTGATAATACCCTTAAGCAGTGGTTTCTGGCTTTCTCTAATGTATGTGTTTGACCATAAGTCCCTATTTTTATTCTTTTACTGCTCCTTTAAATGATGAGTTTATAACCATCCATGTAATTCCAAGGGCTGATTTATTTTGCTCGGTGATGCAGGCGTCACCAGAGCCAGCTAGTGCTGTATTGCAGTAACAGGTGATGGGCTATGGAGCACATTTGCAGCTAATTGTTTTCTGTCTTTCGTCTCTTGTCATGGTAGCAGTTACCTTCAGTAGGTCAAGAGAATGGCTCCTTAGAAGAAAAAAAACTGGCTTTGCTGCTTAGAGTGACTGACAGAAGGAGCTGTGTAAGTGGCAGCTGAAGCTGCACTTCCCCTAGAGACCAGGCACAGTATGTTCATGACAAGTGCTGCTATCGCTGGTCTGGGATTGAAAGCTGATCCTATTTATGAACTCAAGTCTTCTCCTTGCAATGTTGCTGTCATACAATATGAACAGCTTAGGGAAGGTTATTTTAAATTAACCTTCCCATATTAAAACAATGCCTAGTCTGTTCCTATCACATCCAACATTGTAAGCATCAAGGCCTGTGAGTAGTACAGCTGCAGCTGGTGTGAAAGGAAAAGGCCAGAGCAGAAATGTAAAAATGCCGTGGAGAAAATAACAGCACACTTGTAGGGGTGCCTTTGCAGCAACTGTGCTAATTGCATAATGGGATTGCCTTGTTTGCCCAGAGGTGCTCAATAATAGATGGGGCACTGGTGCGCGGTGCAGAGGGTGCCCTGCCTTGACAGGCAGAATGCAATTACCACGCGGAGCCTGCCTTCGGTGTCACTTCTGTACAGGGCAGCAGGAAGCTGCTCCCTGCCTCCCGTGCTCTGCTGTGGGTTTCCTATAGACCCTTGGCCTCCAGAGGCTCCTTATTTTGGGAGCGTGGCAGAGGGGAGAAGTGCATTCCCAGCAGCCATTCCCTGGGTACCCCTGTGCTGCCTGCATAGAGAGCAGCTCAAATTAACCTTGCCAGGGTTCTCTGCTGTTAGCTTCCCTTGTTTTCTTTGTGTAAACAGATTTAGCAGTTAGGACTTGAGCAATGTCACTGCCATGTGATGTGTGATTCACAGGCAGTCCAGAGAGGGAAGTTACCCGCTAACTCTTCCATGTTATCCCAGAAAGGGCATTTCCTGTGGGCAGGCTGCTAAAGTTAAAACGGGCCCAAAAAGTTGGAATTCAATGGAAGTTGTATATTAGATTGAACCTGGTATAGAAAGAAAGCAAAATAAGAGTTCAGTGAAGAAAAGTTTTCTTTCTCCTGACAGTGAAGTCAGCGAGTTGTCAGACACTGTCCAATGTGGCCACGTGACTGGCATGACTTCGTAGGAAATACACCCTCTTCCAGCAGCTGGTTATGTGGAAGTGTGGTGTATATACAGACTAACTGTATGGTTTGAGAACACATGGGTTGATGCTTAGGCAGAGGTGCTCAGTTTGGGTAAATTACTGTGTTTTATGTGATTTCACGTGAGTCCTGTTTGGTTTCTGTGAAGCAGATCCGCTTTTTATGCCATATTCATTTTGTTCTCAGCTTACAGAGTGACAGATATCTGGGAATAATGCTAGCTGAGCCTTTTTTCTTCACGGGTAGGTTACTGGAGAGTAGAAATACATCTGCATGCTTGTGAGCAATCCTATAAATAGCAAGCTACGGTGCGTAAGGAGACTGTCACTGTTGCCAATTCCATATTTTTATGACAAATCTTGTGATATTTTGTTTTCCTCCCCCAAAAAAGTCTTGTATTTCATCAGAATCTCTGTTTTCATTATAAAATCATAATAAAGAGCTTCCAGCTTGACATTGGCATCAAATTAGAGAAAAACATGAAAAACAAATAGAATAAGGTAGAAAAAACAAACGCATACAAGAACCCTAAAATATAGTGTTTTGTTTTAAAAGCAACAAACAAAAAATCCCAAACCACCAAATGAAAGGCCTGTGGTTTTGAAGGACAGACTCTTAATGTCTGTGTTGTGGTCTTTTACTGTAACTGTAAGAGTGACTTTTGTAATACTTTTAAAGTCTCCCCATTTATTTCCAGTGCAGATAAGCTTCTTGCAAAATTCTTATTTAAAAAGAAATGATGTTGAATCCTTTGGAAACATCGGTCACTTTATAAAACAAAGAGATGCTAATAGTCCCTGAACAGATGCCTTTTTCTCTAGATTTAATTCTTGTTCTGAGTCTGGATGATCCAAGCAGAAGGGCTGGAGGCTGGCAGTAAATCTGCTACAATATTGAGCTTCTGTGTGAGAAATATTGGTTGTGATTCTTCCCTCCTGCTGGATGTATGCTGGAGTTATTCCTGCTTTGTATCAGAGTAAATGATTGAAGATTAATTTAAGAAATATATTTATGTGTGTATGTGTTTTATATATTTATATAGCTATACTATATATATATAAATAAAATTCTTGCATTTTATTTCATAATGGCTTTCTCAGAATACAACCCTCCTGTGCCAGCTTTCTGTAGAGCAAACAGGTAAGTCTGTATTATTTCCTACAGAAGTCTCCAGCCTTCACTTTTGTCAGTGGGAGAGCTTAGGCTAACTCTTCGGGGGACTGGGCAAGTGATATAAAATGAGGTTGCAGACTGAACTAGAGCTTTCCTTCTTTTGCTGGTTCTTATGAATCAGCCTTTCTTCTGTGCTCAGTGGGTAGAGAGACACTTAATGCTTCATTCTTGCACAACATCATTATCCAGCATTTCAACAAAAAGGAACAGAAGTGACAAATTGGCATGTTTGATATTTTAGATGTAAAAATCAATTCGAAAGCAAGTATTTCAGATGAGCTTTAATCACTCTCAATAAAAGGGAAAAAAAAAATCAGTGTGAGCTTTTCACTTTGCTTTTCTTGGCAAAAAAATGCTGCTGTAAATGCAGCATTAGTCAGGACCAGAAGAAAGAGATCGTTACTGGATAAACAGAGAAACTTTAGTTTAGAAAGTTGTGCAACCAAAAGTAACAATATAAGTCATAGGATTGCACAGAAGAGAAAATATGAATTTGGTAGGTTCAAAGGCTTTTTCACTACAGCAAATATTTTGGAAAGGTTGATGGAGTTGTTTAGGGGAGGTTTGTAGAAATAATGATTTCTGTTACTTATAGATTGCAGTATTGGACCTCTTACTAATGTCCAAATGATAACGTGACTATGACTTGATCTAGGTTGATTTTGTATTATTATCCTCCGGAAGACATTATTTTAGGATTAGAACAAAGTAAGGGGATTGTTTTCTGTCCCTCTTCTTCTGGAAATTGAAACAAAAATTTCTTTCGAATCATAGATTTCAGTGTCTCATGGCAAAACTGGGGACTACCCTTGTTATGCTGAGTTTCCTCTTCCTATGCTTCTAAGTCAAACCTCTCAGCAGTGTCATCTACCACTTGCTTACAGTGATACTCCCAAAGACTATGCTGCTTTGGCTTTGAGATATAAAAATAGGGGAGAACGTCCCAGGAACTCATCTGGTTATCAAAAAGATATGCTTTCCCCTTTCCGTTCTCCCCAACAAATGTCTTCCTGAACACTGCATAATTTGCTGTATGATGTTTTTAAAAAGCTAAATGCATACTTGTAGGAAATGAAATGAATGATTGTGGATTTATGCAGCAAAGGAGGCAACTGATGGCAAAATCTGGGGTGTTTTTCCTGTGCTGATTGCTCAGGGATGTATTATAATGTCTAATCAGAAGTCATTACCAGTTTATGCAGCATTAACTCATACAGCCTTCCATACATAGATCCTGTTGTGTCCCTCAGGGCAGGATGGTTCCTCCATGGGCTGCGTTTCCAAGATTGACTGATAGGGCTGCATCATTCACCTTCACCCACGCAGACAGTCTGCAAGGTGAGCAAACACTTAACTACCCCGTGCGATGAGTCTGAAACTGAGTTTCTGCTCTCAGCACCTCCTGCTAAAGGAACAACTTGTTTGTTTGAAAGACTCTCTTGGCCTTCTGCAAGGAATTCCCAGAGACAACTTATTTCACAGGCAAGTTTTTCCTCATGATAGTTGGTCTCCAGCAGAGAGGTATTACATAGTAGTGAAAAGATCTGATTTGGGAATTTCTGTAGACACAGGTATTATGATAGCATCAGGCGGGCATGTCTGTGAAGACTCCTGCCACCTGGAGGAGCATTCATGGCAAAGTCAGGATGTACCACAAAATGTTTGTCACTTAGCCAAAACTACTAGAATTTTGGTACAGGGCAAATGGAAGGAGGATGAGGGCTGCTGCTAAGAGAGGATGGTAGCTCAGAAATGGGTTTAGCTTTACTGTTGTGTATAAAGAGAGCAATAAGTTAATAATTACTTTTCTAAAGAAGGATGTTTTGAAAAGTGAGAAGATCCTTCCCCACGGTTCTAAGATGCATTGAAATCAGCCAGCGGAAGCAGTGATCTACATTCATGTAGATGTGTATTGATGTCCTCTTAGAAGTTGTAATGAAATGCCCGCATCCAGAAAGCTATTTAGCTCAAGCAGGAGCACAATTGCCATTATTAAACAAACTATGTAGCAGTTCCCTTTCACTTCAGAAGCACTGAACTTCAGCAATTTGTGTTCCTCTGAAATGTAAGAGGCAAGCTAATAATTGAAGATTCTCCATTTCTAAACAGGAGAGACCTTGTGTTAAAACAACTCATTTTTTAAGTGTTGTCTTAATTTTTGAATGTGTTACTCTTTCTTCTTGCAAATGATTGGCATTACTCCTTGTTCTGTATGGAGCGTTTTCCTTTTTGTCATAATACCAGCAATGTCGACCCATAGCCGTAGCAGAATGATGCAGGAGGGAATGGAGACACAGCCAATAGGACTCTGTAGAAGTTACTCAAGCAGTGCGAGCAAACATGGGTCTTTCTTCAGCTACTGTAAACTTGGTAGCTAATGTTAGTTAACTAATATTGTAACTCCTTTAAATAAATGAATCTAAACTGATTCATAGTGGCTGAGGACCTACGAAAATCAATAGGGGTTTTTATTCTTTACACAGTTTTGGATCTTCACCAGCCTGTAGAATTTTATTGCAGGAAAAAGATTTGTATTAAATCCTATAGGAAGGTTCAAAGGCAAGCTCTCCATTTCCTTTGAGCCCCGTTATATCGTTCCAAGTAAGCATCAGTGCTTCTATTTGAAATGAAATAAGATCTCCTATTCAGGCTTACATATGTTTATAACATTCTTTTTATAAGAAGTTTTTAGCAGAAATAAATGCATTGGGGCCCCTGCAGAGTTAACTTTTTCATGAGGGAAGCTCAGAACAAAATCTACAGCGCTGTACTGTATTACATTAGAAATAAGTGCTGCCTTTGTAGCTTTTATCTAATGCTCAGCACAGTCTTTACATGTAGGTCTGCTCAATTACTGCCCCTTGGAGCAGACAAGTATATGGAATGAGCTCATTCTATTGTGAAGGTAATTTGTCTTTGGGGATTCTGACTTTCTTCGCATTTCAATGACCTCATCTTTTTACAGACTGTTAATCACTAATGTTGACTCCTGGCCTTGCGGACAAAACCTGCAGGAATATAGCGCGTAATATGACATGCTTATGTTAATATTGGTAGCGATGCAACTTAGCTACTGAAGACAATGTTGGCTTTTTTTTTTTTTTTTAAATAGTAAGCTGGGATGCCCATAGCCTCATTTAATATTCCTAACATGTTCATCATATGCTAACCCATATGGTATGCACATCTAGCTGAGCTGTAACTTAGGTATTTTCTTTTAATTCTGTAATCTAGAAGGTTTACTAATGAATCTGAAACACAAAAGCAGAGGGAAACTCTTCTCTACAATGACTAACTTGTAATTTTAGGAAACATAGCAAGGAATCAAAATGTGTAAGCCCACTTACAGCAAATGGCAAAATTTTCATTTATATAAAGGTATAATTTTACATGAACTAACAAACATAATTTATTCATTTAACGCAGCGTGTTTTTAATGGAAGTTCTTGAAAATGGTTCTTTCAAAATATTCCTCATGGTACATATCTATTAATTTATAGACATATCTTCATGTTGTCATCCAGAGCACTTCGTGATAAGGAGTCAAAGAAGATTTGCAGTTTTTCTGAATCTGAAAAAATGAATTTTCCTGCCACAGAATATTAGTGTTTTGAAACAAGAAAGCCTTTTTGTTCTTTGTTGGCCCTTCCATTTATTAGTCTGCGTGAAATTTTGCCTTTTTGGCTGTGTTCTTCTTATATGTTAGTGGTTCTGAACTTCAGTGCCTAACTAACCCCTCACCCAGTCACATTTAAGTCAACCAAGCGTGCCACTGTTGCACATGCAACAGGAAGAGAAACTATTCCTAAGACGGTAGGATTGTGAGGTACCCATGTGGGGCAGGTGGAAGACTACAGAAATTAATTTGGACCTTTTTTGATGAGCTCCATTTCAGGCTGGCCCATGTCATTTTTGGTTTATTAACACAAGCTACATCCTGCCCTGAGCTAAAGGGGAAGTAGACAAAATGGAAGTTGCTTTGCAAGAGCTGTCAATGTGTACAGTGATGGGTGAATACAATTTCTCTGTAACTCTTGTCTCTGGGATTGGTTTGCCCTGCTATCCCAGGAAAAACATAATTTCAGAAGCCCTGCATTTATGTCCAGAGCTAATTACAATTCAAATAACCACTTCAAGTTCCCTTCAAGTCATACATCAGGTCCAGGTTCAGTGATTCCATGTCTTTTAAAAAAAAACTTTACTTGCTGTTTGTGGAGTGGACAGCAGTGAAATCCAACTATAAATAGATCAGCTTTTTGCCTTCCTGTATTCCTCATTTTGAGCTTGTCTTTTTCTCTTTGCCAGTTTTCCTTTATTCCTTTGTTTTCTAAGGAATCTCCAAACATACAGCATAAGTCAGAGTAGCAAAATTGCATGTTCTTTGCAACCGGACAGCAGGTACTGTATTGACCAACATATTGGTTTATTTCGCAGCACTCCCCACAGGCTAAAACAAAACTTAAAGTCACTCTTGTACCCTTTTCATTCCAGTGTCATTCTTTTCAATACTTGTTCAAGTTTTCTACTTGAAACAGTCCATGGGAGGTATTTGGCTTTTTAAGCTTTTTTTTTTTTTTTTTAATGCTTTTAGAGAGATGTCTGTGATAGCCTATCTTTTCCTTAAAAGATTGTAAAGAAAAAAACAAGTGAGATTTTTCTCGTAAGTCCAGGCGTTTCCATTCAGAATTACATTTTCCCCGGAGATATGTTCAAATGATCTGTGCAGTTTGTTTTATTTATGTGTAGAATTAAGTGATGTGGGCAGTGACTTCTGGGCTTTTTAGAACTCCCAAGCAAATAAGAGAGAAATATTTAGGAAAAAGAACCAAAGTGTAGCCTGTGGTCAGCTCTTTGTGTTTTTCAGCTGGTTTTACTTTTAACCTTTAGCATTCCTCATAGGGTACTGATGGAAATCTGCATTCACTTTTTTTCATCATATAACACACGAGCTAAAGGAAAGCAATCATTTGCAATATTAGAAAATGTGATGTGGTGTCCCCATCCCCAGTGTGAGCACCCACATTTAAATATGAATGCAAGGGGGCCAGAACTCCCTTTAAGCTTAGACCATCGTGATGCACGGCCTGCCTGCTCTGTCTGGGTTAAGTACTGTACTTTTTTTCTTTGCCAAACAACAGCCCATATGCGCCAACCTTCAGCTAGTCAACTACTAAATTGCAAACTCTTTTGACTGTAAATTGAATAGAAAAGGATGTCAGTTATTGCTTTCCTCTTGTGGCCATACCACAAGAGCATCTGCAGTAAAAGAGCTGGCATTCATGCTCTGAAAGGCACCACATGGGTCTATTGTTAGCCAGCACAGTATCTAACCTTGGCTTTGCCTACCCCACTCCTATCACAGCTAGAAGATTACAGAGATAAGAGCCTCACTCTTGAATAGTAGCTCACGGAGGGACATGTCTGAGCATTCATCCACAGCATTTTGGTTCCACTGAAGGAAGTAAAAATATGCTTAGGAAGATTGCCATCTGTGGTATCCTTTGACTTAGTGGCAGTTGACTTAGGCCCATTTACTATATTTATTTTGAAGCCTGTTTTGGAATTTTATGTGCTTTCTCTGAAAGCCTCAAACCGTGACCAGTTCAGCTCACTTATAGGATTATCTGGTTTCCAATCTGAATACTGGGGGGGGAAAAAAAAAAGCGTAATTTTTCTCGCCTGTGCAAAGGTAGTCTGGAATTTGACCATTTTTGTATCCCCAGGGCAGGTTTGAACTAGAAACCGCACTGAAGTGTGCAAAGAAGATTTGAGCAGGGAGAAACTGATGCTGTCTGGAAGCAGTGACCTGGGCAATCCATGAAGGAAGGCAGCTGCTAAGCCAAGGGAGGTTCCTTGTCTCCCAGTATGTGAAGTGACAGCTGAGCTGGGAGCAGGCTGGGAGCGAGCCTGCAGCTGCTGCTGTTGAAGGCCTACCAGACACTGTAGTCAAGGAAGGTTGGTGAAATCCCCATCATCTGCTATGTCCATTAACTCTTCCTCTTCTAGATCGGAGAAGTTGTTAATGAACTAGCCAAAATGTTTGTTCAGTCTGATTTAAAGTTACTAGGGAGAGCTGTGGTTTAATAATTACGGAATTTTCTCTTGCCTTCTGAAGTCTAAAGCTGCATGGCTGGCCAAAGTGTTAGTGGTTTTAGTCCTGTTCCCCAGTGAATTGTGTGATGCATTATGTATTTGCCTTATGGGTTTCCTTCAAAGACATCTTCAAGTTCAGTGCCTACGAACGTGAACCCCAGTCATGAGGGATCACTAGAGGACAGTCGTTAGGTCAAGGCTCAGTGCGTCACAAAGGCTATTGCACTCCTAAAGAATTTCAGAGTGACCAAATTACATTCAGAATGTTAAGTTGTCAATACTGCTTATTATTAGAAAATACTCTGTATCTTCAGATTTTTTTTTTTTTAATAGTTTCTTCTGATTTGGTGTATAATACCTAATGTAATGAACGCTTTCAGATGGTTTATCCTTAGTCTCTCTCCCAGTCTTTGGCCTTCTTTTGGTGTTCATGCATATCGTGACAATCCTGACTAGCATGCCTGGAATTCCACATGTTCATTAGGCTTGGAGTTAGAAAATTCAATGTCTTGTGGGTGTTTTTGTTTTTTTTTGATATCCATTTTTGCCCCTGTCTCTTACCATCTGCGCAGGCCTGAAAACTAATAGCCTGGTTTTCCTTTACTTGTAACACTTAGGAATGTTTAACCTTCCCTCTTTCATTGTTTATGTCTCTAAACATTTTACAGGTAAAGCAGATGTATGTACAAAGCTTGCTACTTTATAATAGAACGTGTAGTTTTCCATTGTGCCATTTTTAAAACATTTTTGGAGAGATCCTCTGGCACAGCTGGCAACTGAAAGTCCTGTAGCTGTCTCACAGTTAAGGTTGCAGTTAGTATCACACAGTGATTTTAGTATCTTTCCCAGCTTCTTCAGAAAGACTCTAAATATGATACATAATCTAAGAAGCCAAGTCAAAACTTGGTAAAGGAACTGAAGGTCTGTATTCTAAGTGGCCTTTTTGTCACTGACTTTTCAGTGTTTGTTTCCCAACAGTTTCCCTTGAGGTATCTCCAAATGTCTTGACTGGCGAAACTCCAGCTGTGTTTTCTTCAGTTGTCTGGTCTAAATGGAGATTCCTTTTTGACCCTTCTATTGGAAGAGGAGTTGTTGCAAAGTTGATCTCAGGGTTCACCTATGTGATACAACTGTAGACAAAACAGGGCATGACGTAGCTGCTTATTGGGGCAGGCAAACTGGAGGAAATGGGCACAGGATTGTGCTGAGGCAAATCACGGGAGGACAGGAGGCTGAAAAATTTTCACTGTGGATAAAATGTTGTCATTTCTCCCTGGTTCTGCATCCAGACAGCTCCTTGCGGTCGCACACATGTCAAAATATTTCAGAAAGGGAGATTTGTCTAGAGAGGCCTTCTAAGATATGTTGAACCACAGAAGATCTTCTTACACGTCAATCTGACTTATCCCTTAAGGATTTCACTTAAAAAAGAAACGCTAAACAGAAATGGTGTGTATGGGGAGGAAGCGAGTATAAATGTGAGCTTTGGTTAGGCATAAACACATTATGGAGAAGTTTCTTTTGTTACATGGACTTAGATCTTGGAAGGTCCCTGAATTGTGCAGGTAGATTGACAAATAAATTGTCAATTAGGAAAGATGAATCCTGTTCCTATCAAGTGTCTTTTGGTGAGCTCCGTGCAAGCTCCAATTAAGATATCCTCATTCTGGATTTACTTCTGTTCGGAAGTAACTTGGAGTTACTAACGTTCATTTTTTGTGTGTCATGTTGTCATCACTTACCTTAGTAAAGCAGCTGCTTCCGTGTGCTGTTCGCCTGGCTCTTGCTGGCTGGGTGCCTCGTACAGGGCTGCTCCCTGAGCCAGGCTGCTTTGGACATGCAGTTACATAAACAGAGCTGGGGTAGGTGTTGCTTCCTTTGGGCTCTGAAAGTCGTGCTGGCAGCGTGGAGAGACTTGGGCTGAAGTGACTTGCTTCCGGTAGAAGCATAGAAGTCTGAAAACAGTGGAGGCCTGAATCACACTGAGAAGCAAGGCGACTGCTTCTTTCAGAATCTGAGCTTTGGATTGCGGCTTCTTCCCTCCCCTGAATTCCAGAAAATATGATTTATCTCTGATTATGGATGAGCTGAGTTTTTAGAAGCAAATAGTTTTAAATGGCTGGTTTCTTTGGTATGTGGAAAGAAAATAAATATATTTGAAATGGCTGAGAATTAACCCCAGGGAAGTGCTAAAGAAGAGCTAGATAAATACTTGAACAGATTCCATAAAGCTTTTGAGTGACGGCTTCAGCACAGCTTCCCCACTTACTTTAATGATAGAGTCATCACAGAGTTCTTTAAGATCTTGTTAGGACTGGTCTGTGGAAAAGAGACAAATACAGTAGTGCCGGGACAGGAGCTTTAAGTCAGAAGGCGTCTGCACAGCAAACTGCTGCCGAAGAACCCAGGCGCCCACGTGTTGTGCCCACGCTGGCACTGCCCACGAGGCCCTGCTTTTCCTTCTGCTTGCTCTCGTTGAGGATCTCCCAGCTCTTCAGTAACCAGCCCCTGAACAGTCCGTGGCCTCTGTCCACCCTCATCTACACCGAGGAATTTTGGCAAACGAGTGCGTAAGCTGCAAGGGCCCCTCGCTTAGCAAACCCTCCAGGGTCTTCCCGCATTTTACCAGGCATTACCTGCATCACCCAACTTGCAAGGACAAGTGTTGTCCTGGGATTTTTTTAAGCTGTAAGAGGGGGGAGGGAGGAATTTAAAAAAAAAAAAAAAAAAAAAAAAAAAAAAAAAAAGGAAGAAGCACCAAGAAATTAAGGAAATAAATCATATTTAGTACTTGGTCGGTATCATCCAACCTGGCCAGGAGCTGTCCCTGATTTAATACTTGAAATAAGTTCAGAGCTTCTGTTATGAATCAGAGACCTGGTCTTGGGAAGAAGGAAGGGGGATTTACAAAGGAAAGTGACTTGGAGAACTCTAACCCTCCATGTTTCCTAGTGGAATGTCGGTAGCCTCCAACGCCGCTACCATTTCCCAAGGTCTCTTCCTTTGTGTGACCCTGTTTCTCCTGACCGTTGAGAAGGAACAAGCTTCCAATGGCTTGAATTTTATTTTATTTTATTTTATTTTATTTTATTTTATTTTATTTTATTTTATTTT
>VZSV01000026.1:4517754-4539670 GCA_013398735.1 Nothocercus julius | reverse complement strand
AAAAAAAAAAAAAAAAAGAGGAGGGAGCACAGGGTATTTTAAAAACACAAACCTAATCAAGGCTTTGAGAAGGGAGTTTGGGGCTGGTTGTTGTATCGGCCTGGTCCCTGTGCCCCTCTCCTGCTGCCCGTCCTCGCTGGAGCTTTGCGGTTTCCCCTCGCCGTGGCCGGGCTGGCGCGGCTCTGCCTCCCCTCCCCTCGCCTCGCGCGCCTTGGGGTCCCTGCGCCCGCTCGGCTGAGCTCTGCTTCCTCAGACACCCGAGCGTGGTGTTTGCAGCTGCGCAGGGGCACCCTTGGCAGGCCGTGGTGCTCAGCCCTTGCTGCTCGGCCTTCGGTTTGGCCTGTGTGTTTTTGGTTTTTTTTCCTCTTCCCTCTGGCTGCCCTGAAGTCCTTAAGAAGCTGCTGACAGCCCATGGAAAACTCGGCAAAACATCCCATGCGGAGCGCCTGTCTGCCTTGGGCATCCTTGCCTGTGCCACGCTCGCTTTTACGTGGAGCAGCTGAGAAAACAGGGCCTTTAGGTTCTGGCTTATCTACTCCTGGTACTTTCAGACATAACATGTAGATTTGGGCCCACCTGCTCCTACCACAGAAGAATCAGATGGAATAGAGTCTGTCTTGGGTGCAGCCCAGCCCTTCAGCCCTCTGACTATTTTCACTTTTTTTTTTAATCAAGCTCCAGACTCCCAGTCAGATGTGCAAGCCAACTGCTTCCAGCTTTTCCTAGCTCTCTTTCTCCCCGAAGTTCTGCAGACAGCTAATTCCTCTCTCTAAATCGAGATCCTTCGTCTTTGCTGGTGGCTGAGTTCCCTGCTAGCTACTTGCTCCTTTTCTCCCCTGTTTTCATAAATATGAGGGCAGAGCCTCTCATGTTTTTATACCCAGATTTTTATTTGATGAATAGGTAACTAGAGATTTTGCAAGAGTTAAGGAGACAACAGTCATGGCTTTGTACTTCTGCTCCTCAACTTGGTGAGGAGCCACGTGGCATTAGACGCTTGATTTTAAACCACAGTGTGAGAGACACTTAGCAGCTCAGAGAAAGGTGAGGGGACAAACTGGGCCTGCCTGTCGTGGGCTGCCTTTTGCGACAAGCCTGGAGAGAGGAGGCTTCATTCCTGGTTCAAAAACTTAACTAGGGCACTGGTCCATCTGTAATGCTGGTGTGTTGGCACTTATTTGTTGTTTAATGCCACTGTCACAAGCACATCAGTAGGGCAGAAGGTGAGGACGGCATGTAGCCCCCCAACCCTTTTCAAATACTACCAAGTTTTTGAGGAGGAAATTTTTGTGACCTTGCTCAGCATCTGCCTAGATCTGTGGGAATTTTGCTGTTGAGTAGGGTGAGGTCAGCAATCTGAAACACTCCCCGGTTTCCTGGAACCACACAGGCTGTGCAGCTACCTGTGGGTGCTTGTTTGTGCCCTGTCATTGCGTACACCACTGTACATTGTAGAGCCTTCCACATTGACATGGAATATTCTGAAGCAAGAGAAATCAGTTTAAAGTTACACTGCAAATGATCTCAGAAGTGAATGTGATGATTTTCAAAGTGTGAACTGGTTTTCAAAGTGAGGAGCTTTGGTCTTGAAAGCCAGTTGGGTGCTCTAAATACCTCTTAAAAAACCCTTAACCAGGTGCCCTTGTCTGTTCTCTTGTAATATTCCTTCCTTCTCCTGTATTCTTCTAATAGTCCTTCCTCCTTCACCATGTCTAGCTGAGGCACGGGAACTGACCTTTGTTCTCTTATTTCTTTACTGCAGTGGTAGAACTTCCTTTATCCCAGCATTAATAACTATGTTGGATTTTATTTTGAAAATATTTTCTCTGTTTGCTCCCATTTCTCAGATTTTATTCCAGACCAATTTTAAGGATTGCAACCCCTGCAGGAGTCCCTACAAATCTTATGACTGGATCTCATGACAACAGCCTCTTCAATGTTGTTGATTAATCTTTGTTCTTTTGAAGGTTAAGAAGTTTGCACAAATAAGAAAGCCCTTTCTATTACTCAATAACCCTTCCAACTTACATCCTAATACTACAGTGGAAAATTTGACTGTTGTGGGCCAAAAGAATCTAACCGTATTACCAAAGACATTATGCAAGACTAAATGAAGTTACATTTTCTTCAGACTATTCATCTCTCTGCATAATTTACTTAGTATTTTAATCATCCTTTGAACAGTCCTTACTCTCTAAAAGGTCAAAAGCAGCCTAAAAATAGTTACCATCATCTTATGGCTGCTTTGCTAGATATGAGATTTGATTCCCAATAGACAAGATTTTCATATCATAAAATTGTAGTTATCAGCAATAATTAACATCCTTATGGATGTTCTGATACAGAAATGCAAAGCCTGGCTGTGTAGTCTTTGCTTTTAGGAAGTGCTATTTATATGGTAAGCTCTTTGGGGCAGGGACTGTCTAGTGTTATGAATGCTTCATACAACTGAGTCTTGATTCGGTTGAGGCCTGAAGGCACAAGTCTAATTCCAAGAATAGTATTGAACGGACATGGAGACTAAGCAACTTTCTCATTCCTAGACATTGCGTCAGAACAAGATTGAGGTGAAAGTGGGAGAACTCGTACTGCTCAGGCTATCCGATAGAAACAGGACTTCATTCTCTAGGTTTATCAATGGGTCACTGTTAATGGTACTCTTGGTTTGCTTAAGCTGTATGATCTTTCTGAGTACAGCAATCGCTCTTAAAATCTTGAAATGGACTAATTAGATCTTCAAAATGTTGATGAGAGAAAAGTTTGACTTGCTTTGATTCTGCAGGGAATGTTGCAGTTGCTGCTGGTTGTTAGTGGAGAAGGTACATGCAACAGCAAATGCTAAGCATTAAGTTCATTGCAAGTTTAGGATTAAAGCTTGAGAAGATATGAAGTGACTCAGATCTATTCACAGGAAATGAAGATCTTTTTCTATGCTTGTTTTGACTAGAAGAATAAAACACAATCTTATATAATCTATGCTGCTTGATCAGGATGTGCAGGAGAAGTGAAGACAGACCTGGCAGACAACCTTGGAGACATTAATTTTAAGAGTCAAATATCCAGACATTAGCTGGATCCAAGAAAGTGATAAATATTCCTCTGCCTTAAAACTGAAGCGTTGTTGATTCCATTATCCAAGTTCTTACTACTCACACGTTCAAAGCAGGATAGAGAATTACTCATGAGGAGCTGACACGACCCACAAACCACCAAGGTGCATGGGACTCTCTGCACCTCAAAATCTTATTCCTTATAATGAAAATACGTTTCATTAACGTATTTTCAGCTAGAGTTTGTGACAATATTTCTGATATTTATTACCTAAGCCTCATCTTTCTAAAGCTGCTATTTCTTTTCCTTCCTCTCTTTTCTTTCTTTCTTTTTTTTTTTTCTTTCAGGATGTAGGATGGTAGGAGGAAATCAGGAAATTTACCTTGCTTACATGCTGAACAGATGAGAAAATTGATGCCTGACGCCAGAAGTTCATGTGGCTGGTTCAGAAACCTGGTGTGGCAGCTGCAGTGCCACCGCCCAGCGGGCAAGGCACCTTTGGCAGTGAGAACCTGTGCTCGAGGAGAGGCAGGGGCTGAGACTCCCTCATCCCTCCTGCCCCATCAGCCCAAAGGTCTGCCTAGTCCAGCCAGGATAAAGGCCAGTATTTTAAAAGCATATGCACCAATAAAGGAAGTGTGGGCTGATTCTCCTCTGCTGGCATTCCCGAGCCACGTCACTTTCCAAAAACATGCTCTGCTCTTGCAGCCTCCTGAGCAGAAGGGCCGTATGGTCCCTCTATTCAGCCTCTTCAAATACTTGTAAAACTAAGAGGAAGTCCAACCAGAATGAAAACTTTTGGACATAGACAATTTAGTGTTTATACAGGAATCCACTTGGGTTGTTGCAGTTCAGTAACTAATGTGGACTGGTTGGGGGTACCACTGGCACTGGCTGTTACATCCCTTAACAGAAATCTGTCACCAGCCAGCAAGAGTAGGGTTAGGAACTTATTGATGAGAATGTGTCTGCAGTGCAGCCTGTGCATCCCTGAAGTAAAAATGAATAAGCATGTATCTGGAATTGAAAAATTAAAGGGTGCATGTGCACACGTATTTATGTATATATTGCAGAAGACTGGGTCTGTGCTGTTTGCACGCTCACCGGGGTGTGCAGTCTCTAGTTCCTGGAACAGCCCTGTTCAGTGCCCCTTAGAGCTATCATGGGCACTATTAGAAACACAGTGCGGACTTGTTACTTCTGTAAAATGGGTTATGTTCTAAAATGCATGAGTTAAGTATTGGTTAGTGAAGCCCTTTTCTAGCCCGGCTTTACTTTAAGACTCATGCTCATGCTTTTTAGCATTTCTGGAAAATATCATCTGTCTTCACCTGGAAGGGGACTCCCCTTCCTTCCCCGGGGGGATCATGGTGCTTTAACAGGGTTGAAACAGCTGGGCATAAGACTGTGTTAAACACTTTGTTTGCTAATGTGTTTGGATAGGACCTCTTCTTCTAGCCTGGACAGGACTACAGCAGGAATGAAATTTAATAATGAAGTGGAATCAGAGAGAGGATGGCACTATAGGTTATTTTTCTTAAACTTTCATCCAGCAGGATGGAATGTAACTCTTATTTTGGTTACTGAAAAACTATTTGAAATTTCTTTCTTCTGCAGCAGTCAAGCTGTTTTGTAGGCAAATGCTGATGTATTAGTTTTTGCTCAGTTTAAAAGGAAAGGCAAGAATGGATAGCAGTCCTTAACACCCACCTAAGTAATCGCTTCCTCTTGCAACCAGACCTCACCAGCACAGGTCAGTGCATCAACGTTCAGCTTAGAGCCTTGTAAATGAGCAGCCTTTTAAGTTCACACAGTTGCCCACACGCGCTGGGCCTGGCAGCCTTCACGGCCCTGCTGCCTGCCCCTTCTCCTCCGTGCGCGGCGCTTCCCCCTCCGGCGCCCTGGCCCGCGTGCCCGCGCCGCTGCGGCCGCGCCGGGGCGCGACGGCTCTGCCAGCTCGCTGCCCAACTGGGAACCATCTACCTGCAGGGAACCATCAGCTCCTCTTTCTGGCCGGTGGCAGCAGCTGGTAGAATATAGGCACATTTATGTTCATTTGATGCCCCTTTTGCCCTGCCTGTCCTGTGATTTGGGCTATGTTTTGCTTTTCCTCATCTAGTTTTGCTATTGCTGTTTGACAGAGTAAATAGTTGGAAAAGTCTGCACAAAGGCTGTCACACAGGTAAAGCTAATGATTCCTTGGATATGATCCTGGCCATCTTGACTTGATCTGGCAGCAGAAGAAACTTAAGGAGTGAAGAGTGTAAATGACCTCTACTGCATGTGTCTGCAATCAGTAATTGATACAGATTAGCTAGGAGTTAGTGTAGCCTTTGATGATAGAATAATCCTGGAATCCTGAGCATTGTTTGTTTTTCCCATGAAATGTTGCTGCAGCTGAACACAGATTTGGGATCAGGTCACACAGAGAGTCAGTGGTTGCTGTGGGCTTGCATGTCTCTGTCCTCGGCAACTTCCCTTTACCTCAGCTCCTGAAAGAACCTGCATGAAAAACTTTCTCTGAAAGGGACAGGCAGTGGGCAGTTGTAAGGTACCTTTTAACAGGAAATGCCCTCAGAACCATGACCTAAGACACATGAAAGCAATCTAACATTATAAAAAGGCAAAACAGCTCTTAAGTTTAGAGTGAGCAGAGTCTTAAATTCAGTTTATTTTATACTGCAGTGGAAAAGACTGCGCGGATGAGGGTGCATGCGTTTGTCCTCGGAGCCTGCAGCAGCAGCTCTCTGTGCAGGAGCGCTGCTGTTCCTGGAAATGCGTGCGTAGACCAGTAGAGGGCATGCAGACTTCATTAAAACTTCATTAAATGTGCTAATTAATAAATCTGGAGTAGGTAAGAGTCTACCTGTATCTGCAGGGCTCCCAGACAAAGTGCTCATTCAGCTGCAGAAGCTGCCGATGCCAACAGACTTGTATTATCTAAAACAGGCAGGAAGTGAGGGGGCATAAAGCACATGTTTGGAATTACATAATCTGTAGTCAAACTGTGATCATATTTCATGTTCATGCTTAGTCAGACTGTGGCAATGATTCGGGTTGACTGAACAGTTACTGCACCTCTCATTTTTTCCATTGTGCAGCATCTGCTAGCTCTGTTCATAGTTAAAGTCTCAATCTAAGCAAGTGACTTGTATTATGGATCAGACCCATAATCAACTAAAGGAAATCAAGGGCAGAGAGAGTCAGCAGTTTTTATAATATCTTAACACAGGATTATTGAGAAAATATGAACTTGAAAGGAAGGCTATTTACATTTTAGAAATGAAATCAAAGATAAACTGTACAGTAGAATCTTCTGTTTTATCCTACCCAATGCACTTGCAGTACATTCATAATCTTCATAAAGGAGCAAATGAATTGGTGAAATAGGCTGTTCCATGATAATATCCCATATGTTATCAGATTCATGCAGGCAGAATCACACTAATGAAGAGAAATTGCAGTTTATGTAGGGCTTGCAGGCCTCCTTTAGGCAGATTAACAGTGGCTGGGGTAAGAGGCAGCGCAGCTTGGCAGGCTGCCCAAGGACTAATCAATGCAGATGGAGTCAAAGGGACTGCGAGTCTGATTCCCAACAGTTTCATCTCAGAGCAGGAATGACTGTATCCATCAGTGCTCCTTGATAAGGCAGCCTTTAAGCTTGCGGTAAGAATGAACCCATTTTGGGAGGCAGAGGCTGAGCAATACTAAAAGCAATGACTCCACATGTGGTGCAGGGGAGAGGTGGGTGTTTAATTTTAGCTGCTGACCTGATTTCATGCTGAATGACAAGTATCTATAGGAATCCTCCAGGGCCAATCAGTTGCTGTGTTAGTGAAGCTTTTGGAGAAATGCTTTTAATTTTATACAAGTGATGCCTTTAAGGAAGCAATTATGATTTTAGCTCTCAGAAGTTCTGACTCCTTCGGGTTGATTTCAATTAGTACTAAACTGAACAATTTTTGTATTCTGTGTTGCTGAAAGCGAAGTGACGCTATTGTGTATTTGACATAGCACACTTTCATGTTCTGAAATACCCTGATTTTCCTCTGTGTCATTCAATTTTTTTTCACTAGTAGGAAAGCACATTTGATGCAGAATCCAGATGATTGAAGTCCCTTTGCATTTGCAGGCACATGCAAAAGTGAGGGTTAGAAAATGAAGCAGCTGCAGAATCTCTTTGTTTAGGAACTCATTTGCAGAGTGTTCTCCCTTGTGGCTTTGTGCTTGAGGAAGATGCACTTGTGGTGACCCAGGAGAGGGCTTTCTTTTTTCAAGAGGAGGATTGGAAAAGGTGTCTCAGTGCAGCGATCGAAGGCTTCATCATGGAAGCTACTCATGAAAAAATGTGAGAGTTGGGCCCGCACGCGGGGCAGATGCTTCACTTTTCACTGGTGATAGAATCCTGGCCACTATGAACATTAGTCACTTGGAGTATTTCCCTTGGCGTAGCGTGTTTCTAATCAAAAATTAAGGCTGCTTTCAGTCATTGGCTGAACATCAATTTGTCCGGTAATATTCAATGCTTAAATAAAAAGAAGTAAGGTTGTTAGTGCCGCTAGTAACATGTGGCCGCAAGCTCAATTGCTTTGTTCGTACTCAGCGCTGCTGCTCACTGATGTAGGTAGGGTCTGGATCCAGGTCTAGTTCATGCCCATCTTCCCATAGTTGCATTGATTAATGGGAAACTTCACGTTTGAAGATCACTTTGCGTTATCTGTCCTCTGCTTTTGACTTCAGTGGGAAAAGCTAGTCCCAAAGGCCATGCTCTGTGGATTTGATGTGTTTGTTTTCGATGGCTAGCTGCTGACTGCAACCTCATCTGCACGTTTCTATTGGCTTTTTATTTCCAGTTGTCTCTGAATCTGTCCAGTGATTAGTTTGTTGACAGATGGCTTTTTCCCTTGAATAAGATACAGTGACTAGATGTTCTGAATGTCCCAGAAGGGCTCTGGCGTTTGTCCTCGGGACAATGAAAAACACCCTGGCATTTTCTGCCTTCACTGAATCTGCCTTTCATTTGTGTATTGTATGGATTCCTCTAAGGATACAGAGAGGAAATGTTAAAAAACTGTTACACCAGGAAAAAAGGATAGTACAAAAAGGCTCTTTGCAGAGTGTACCTGCTCTTCCTGTGTCTTGCAGTTCACACTAACTTGCTGTAGTAAGTAAATACGATTTTTATGTTTGAAGCTAACGTTGCAAAAAGAGAGGTATGATTCTGCTTGCTCTGCTTTGACTAAGTTCCCATTTCTTGCACCCCTGCAAGTGGTCAGAGGCTCGGAGGTTACACAAGCAATGCAGAAGTGCAACAGAGACACAACAGGGTTTCCCAGGGCTGGAGCAGGAGCTGCCAGGCACTTCCTCTGTGGAGATGTTCAAGGAGAAAACAGCTTAATCTGACTCTCAGTCTCCAGTTTAAGCTTCAGTCTACAGGGCTGGCACCTAAGAGGGAGGAGATACCTCTCCGTGTTTTTGATGTGTTAACTGGTTGTGAAATGCAATCACTGAAATGTACTCAAACATGGCATCTTCTGATGCTAGATTTGGTCCCATTTCAGAAAGGAAAAGAAGCTCAAAATTCAGGTGTTCTATATAATCTAATCACATGTCTCACGAAACCACAACCTTCCAAGGATTTCCTTTCTTCTAACAATTACAGATAAAAACAGCCTCGCCTAAATAAAACCGTGACTGAACCTACTCTGCTGCCATAGCTGGGCACCAGGAGCAAATTCCCCCCTTTTCCCAGGGATGCTGCTGTGCATAAATCCACCTTGCATTTTCCCACCCAATTCTTCAGTTTTGCAGCATATGAGTCAACTTGTAAAATGACTCACAAGCTTCATTCCAGCCTTCTGAATTGGGAACCCGATTAAAATACTACTTGTGATGCACATATTGAAGCGAGTGCAAGGTGTCTGTTCCTGAAGTGTCAGCCATTAGCACAGCGTATCTAAAGGCCTGTCCCAAGCTAGCCGAGTACTTGCTAGCAGAAAACTTTGTGTTTGCTTAAGATATAAGTAACAGAAAGGAAAAAAATTCTAAATCTCTTTAAAGAAATATATAATTAAGCTATATATCAATAAATTTATTGATCAAAATTATAGATATACATGAAACAATTGTTGGATAAAGTGTTTTATTTATAAGGGACTGAAAACATTTTTCTCTTAGGTTTGCCCTTTAACGTGGCTGTGTGGGCAGGTCTCCCTGCGCGTGCTGCAGGCCCCGCAGCGGCGCGATGGCTCTCAGCTCTCCTGCCACGCTTCCCTTTACGGAGGGGACTCAGACAGGCCGCAGGTCATGTTGGCATAGTCCCAGCATTGGGCCTGTATTTTGACTGTTGGTAGGTCCTCTGTAGTTCAACACCATCATCCGCATCTGCCCTTGATCACTAGAGCGGCTCCTTGGGCCAGCTGGCAAAGGTCTCCAGAGGTGGAGTGCGCAGACTGAAAAACGTCACCACAGTGCAGCAGAGACGGTCTGGGATATTCACGGGCGGCCCTTCAACTCACTTTGCTTTCCAGCACACACAGCACAACCCTTTACCTTTAAGTTGTTTCTGTGGCATCACTGTGACCCTTGGGGCAAGGAGGTGAGAGCTGCAGCAAAAAGCAAGGCCCCTGCCTGGGTGAAACCTCTGAGGACATGTCTGGGTGTGATTGATCCCTGTGCTATCTCCTCTCTGCAGCCACGGCCGGTATTTCAGATGCTTCTGTGTGCTTCTTGCACAAGGAAGGTCACTTTCTCCTCCCTCGTCCTACACACCATCATAATTTATGCCTGGTTTTCCAAACAGTACGTATAAAATGACAAGGTCTGGTGATACCCTGCTACCAATCTTCTCCTGCTGAACAGCAAAATTAATCTCTCATTTAACTCTTCTGTAAAGAGTTACTTAGTTACTGTTACTTTAAGTTCAGTTTAAGTTACTGAACTAAAGAGTTAAAGTTCACTAACAAAAGCAATAACCTTAAGCGAGGAATATTTAAATGAACAGTTATAATTCCTTAGGTTCTTACTGAAAAGAAGAAAATAAAATGATTACACCGTGTGGAATTGTGTGTACAGGAATACATTTTTCTTCAAATACAAGTCTAATTATTGTAAAACCGAAACCTGATCTCTGTCCTACCACACTTCACACACATCAAACGTGCACATATTGTTGCTGCTTACCAGTATGTAAATAACATATATGAATAATTGCCAGTAGGTGGTAGTGTGTGTTTTTCAGAGAAGTTTGTAAGTTAGTATGGTAAATGTTTAATGTTTGAGGTGATTTAGAAAGATCCTGTCATCTTCAGTGTATGATCTCAAGACATCATTGCTTTGAATTCAGTCCCTGATCTCACTGAGTTAATGGTTCTGTTTCACAAACATCAGCTCATCACTGAGAGGTCTGTTTGATTCTCCTTTTCAAGCTTATGGACAAACCTAACTGGAAACATTTTCATCCGTGCCAATTTGCATGAGCCCAGAGAATTGCAATGCATATATTCATTGGACTGATTGGATGTTCTCTAGTGTTTCTTTGCAGGAGTTGAGCTTTTGATAAATAAATGCATTATTTTACTGATTTATAAACTTAGACTCACGCTGTTTTGAGAATTCCTGGAAGAGCTCACGGCAGAAGGAGCAACACAGCCGTTGGACTGTTGTGCACCGCAGCATGCCTTGCAGAGAGGGAAGAAGCGAGCGCCTGGAGAAGACAAGGGCTTCCGGCGGCAGCCGTCGCTTCGTTGCCCCTACGGCAGTAGCCTGTGCGGAGCTGGCGCCGTTCCCCCGGCTCCGGCCGCGGGGGACACGCGTTCTTGCCGCTGAGCGCGGTTGCTGTGCGCGGGCCTGCAGCCCGGTGCCTGCTCGGGTAAGGACCCGCGCCGCGCGCCCGGAGCGCGGGCGCCGCTGCTGCGCCCTGGCAGCGCGCGTGTCTGTGTGCCGGAAGCAGGGGATGCCGGTGGTAAAGATTCTTGCTGTGGTGGTGACTGCCAGGAAGCAAGGCAGGGGTTGGGGAAGGCTCTATAAATACTTACGCAATAACTCAAAGGCAGTTGGGGTTTTAGCTGGTTTGGTTTTCCTGGGCTGTGGGAGACTGCTCTCGTCACACAGGTGTCTGTCGCGTGGGGCTTCCGTTTTCTTTCTTTTTCCTACTTTGTTTCCTGCATCTGCAATTGTTGCTCACGTTTGCAGTGCAGCCTGGCAGCCCCACTGAATGCAGTCAGGTTATTTGTGCAAATGCTTTTCATGGTGAGTGTGGTCTGCAGCGTCAGACCTTTTGCTTTTTCCTTCTGCTTCCAACCTGTCCCTCCCCAGCTTCCTTTCTCATTGTTTTTCCTTTCACTTGTGCCTGCCGATGTTCAAGCGGCGAAGGAAGTGGGGGAGGGAGGTTCTGCAGGGGTTTCAGGGCAAATAGCTGCACCACTCATAATTTCTCAAGCAGATTAGGCCCTTCTTGGCACGCGGTCAGGCTGAGAGAAAATCACTCGTTGCCAGGTGAAGCAGACGTGTTTGTGCCGCGAGTGGCCGCAAGCTGCCATGGCAAGAGGTGCAGTTAGAGCAAGGCCAGGAGCAGTGAGGAGCTTTCCTGGGAGTAGCAGCAGCGGAGCCGGACGGGCTGTGCGGAGGAGATGAGCGGCTGCTTCAGGCTGAACAGGTTCCCGGTGAGCTACGGGAGCTGCGCAGTCCTGCCGCGTGCGGAAGGCTTGGCCGTACCGGCGAGCTGTGTTACCAAAACAGGCAGCTGCCATCTTCGGTGGTGAGTCCTGGCTTCTCTTCGTGGCAGTTTGCTGTTTACTTTCTTGCATAATGTTTTTTTTTTTTTTTTTCTCAGGGTGATACTTTTGCCCTCCATTAATGAAATAATAATTACTGATGAAATTAATGAAATAAAGTGCAACGTGGTATAAGTAGGTGTCGGAGGTGAGCACGTGAGCTTGCAGCCTGCTTCCAGTCCCATGCCCCAGGTCCCGCGGCGCTGGAGCAGAGGTCAGCTGGAGTTGATCTTCCCTGCCTGCCTTCCTGTATTCCGCATTGTTTTCAGCCAGGCCCCTTGGGATGCAAATTGACTGTGCGCTAGAAAAGCGGGAAGGAATTGGATTTTGCTAAGAAAGAATTCTTACTGACTGAAAATGGTATCAAATTAGACATCCATATTTGGAGTCCGTTTGGAAAATACCCACTTTAAGATTTCTGTTCTACTTTCTTTGTCTCAAGTAGTAACTTAGAGGTAAATTCAAGTGCGAAACATCCATGTTACCCTGGTGTGTTCCTCCCACCCGCACTATATAAATGTAGCCATTAGTATAACAATAACAGAAAACAGATTAGTGAGAGCAGGTTTCATGCCGGGAGATTGACTTTCATGAGAAATGTAGAATAGTGAAGGGAGGGTCTTGGGGTGTTGACTGCTGGTTGTGTCATGTGGAAGGCAAGAAGCCCTGAACTCACTAGTAGACATGCATTACAATAAAATAAGAACAGAGATGTTAATTAAGCAATTGAAGGTTGCAATGCCTGAGGCTTTTTAATTGTGCATTATCTGTATAGAAACAAATGGTCCATCCCCGAGCAACCTCTGCTGGATGTTTCTGTTCCTTCTTATTCAGTGCATGGTGACACTGTGCTGTGTGCTGATAGGACTCTACACTTTAGTTCTCTATTCGGAATTAAGGAGGGGAGTGGGAGGTGGCTTTACCAATACACTGTGTATATAATCTGTGAATGAATGTAAAATATGAGCCAGTTAGAACATTATTGCTGTAACAGAACCTACTCATCAGCATTGCAGCACTTTAAAAAGTATATTCCTTCTGGAACTAGGTGTCAAATGGGGTTCTCTAGAAATGTTCCCCCATCTCATATATACTTGTCTGCTCCCTACAAATTCCCTTGAATACAGCTGCTGCCTTTATCCTTGTCTAGAACAGTCCAGAACAGAGGCACCATACTAATGGTTTTTATCCAAGCCCTAAGTGCTTTTCCTCTGTGATCAGTTTTCCTTTTAAACTAAAATGGTCTGAAATACAAAAACGAAGAACATCGTAACTATTCTTTCCGTTCTCTTTTCAACATTTTCTTTCTGTCTAATGTTAAAAGCACATTCTCTGTGCTAATCTGTAGAAGAAAGACCTTTGGACTTTCAGTCTCCCAGTAAGTTTTTCTGAAGTGCTGGTTTTCCTTTATTAACACCAAGTTATCTGCCTACAAATTTAGCAGGTTTTACACTCTGAAGCAGGAAAGGTCCGAGGGTGACCGGCTTCAGTTCATACTGTCCCCTGTGCCGACAGAACTGCAGAACCCGGGGATCTTTAACAGGCCGATTTGGTGGGGCTGAGCGGGGAGTTGCTCCATTCTCCTTTGCCAGTGTGTGCTCAGCTCTGGCTCAGAGCCTTTAGCATTGCTAGTGCTGCAGAAGCTAGAAAACATGTAAACACCTCCAGGTCACTGCGCGGTAAGTAGAAAAGATAGTACCAAAAGAAGCAACTTTGGTTGACCATCTTCTCTTCCTGATACAGGCAGAATAAGCTAAAAGTACAATTGAGGGTTTGGAATCTTCACACTTATCTGAAGGACAGCTAGGTTTAGGAGTTACTAAAAGGCAATAAAAATAGAAGCATATTATGCCTTTTTTTGGAGGCTTAACTCAGTGATTGCCATCTGAGGAATGAGGAGGTTGAATTTGCTACGTTGCACAGTTATGGCAGCTGTTCCATATTGCTAGGTTGGAAATTAAAATGGATATCTATTCATATTGTCTGACACTTCCAACAAGCTCTGAAGCAATGCTTTAAAATATAACATCTCTGAGCTGGGACTTGAGGGATAGCCAGTACCACTGAAAACCAATTCTTCAGTTTTTCCAGGTGGTCCTGAATTATTTTGTGTCTCTTTCTTTTCCTTGCTGTCCAAGTTTTGCTTTCTATGGCAGCCAGGTGAACCAGCTGAAGTCAACAAGATTGCTGAGAATATGAAAGACTGAATCTTAGAATGCCATATTTCAGTAGCTCTAGTCTGCTACAGCAGTAAGTATTTACAGGAATTAAGCTTAAATTGTACTAACCTTTTAAGAAGAATTCACATTCCTCTTGTCTTTTTTTTTGTGTATGTGGTGTCCAAATCTTTCTAATACTTTCTTCATCTAAAGATAAGACTGGATTTAACTGTATCTATAGAGGGTAATGCACCTTTTAACATAGGAATTTGTACAGATCATATTTTGCCTGTCCACACACAGTCAAGTCTATATTTTGGTTCTAGTCATGCTGCTTTAGTAACATTTTTTTAAAGGCTAGAAAAACTCACACAATTGAGAAAAGGAAGTACTTTGAAGCAGGCACGATTCCCAACCTGTGCTTCAGAGGTAGAAACAAAGCTTAGTCAGCTTTACTTTTTGTCACCGTAAAATATTATTTTAAACTATTAATGTTTTTATGTAGTTGTTCTTAATCCACAGAAAAAAAATGCACTGTTGACATGCAAACATACTGACTCCAAAACAGCATTTGCTTTGTTATCCTGAATATGCCAGTTCTTCACTTGTACTGAATATTAATCGCTATGGTAAATCTGGCATTATGATCTGTTCAGGAAATACTTGACTAGGCTCTCCAGAAAAAAACAAAACAGATGAAAGTAGCTTACATTTTTCTTTGTGGGTGAAGTTCACCTGCCCAAAGCTCAAATAACTGTGTGACAGATGCTTCTCTTAACACCACCCCAATTCCACTGCTGTCTGTTCTATTTTGCATCCTACACACCCTGTAGTGGTCTTCTCAAATGCCATTTGCTTTTTCAGGGTGTCAGTGGAAACTATTGAGGGTTCAGTGGGCACTGGAAAGAGCAATGTGTTATTGATTAATCTGTCCTCTGAATGAACTCTGCTGCAGAGCAGTATTTCCAGAATTCTAGATGAAAGAATCTGTGTACCAGTAATGTCAGGGTGAGTGCTCTCTGGGATGATATGACTACATAAATAAGCACTTCTTCAGCGCAGCATGTGGTTTTCTAATTTCCAGTAAAATAGAATGAATCACACATGACAACATCGTTGCCACTAACCAGTGTGGCATGGCATCTGAAAAAGATAGCACTGGAAGGGTGCGAACCGGAGAGCAGATGATGGGGCTTGAGACATCTTGTTTGCTTTGGCAGAATAACCAAAGTCTTGCTGCTTTCCCACAATCTGCTCCAAAGGATATAGGTTTTGCTGTGCTGTATCGGGTTATTACTCTGGGAATTTGTGTGTCCTGCTTTTGCCAATGGATAGCTCTTGATGCTTTAGATAAATGCCCAGATTCCCCAAAGGGAAATTCCAAAGTTTGATGGTGTTTCTTTAAGTAGGGTTTACATTACTGCAGAATTACCAGGGGAGGTTTTCTCCCTCCCGTGGCAAGTCATAAAGGGTACATCTACTGAGCTGGACCAACAAAGGTCCACGACTGCTCTCAAGCCCAGGCTCACATACCATACATATTATTTGTATGTAAGTACACGCTCTGGTATGGGCCTTAGGCTGAGTTCTCTTCAGAGGGGAAGTCTAACTGTAGTCATGTTTTAGCACAAGCCCAAGCCTTTCTTCCTCATGTTTGGGAAGGCGAGACCTAGCAAAGTGCACTACAACCCACACGAGGAGCAGCTTTTGCAATCTCACCTTTTTCTCAGCAGAGCACCAGTGATTTGAACCCCAGTCAGGCCAAGCGCCGGCTCAGTGGCGTGTGGGTCATGGGATTTGACAAGCGTGAACAGTCTCTTCATTCTGTAGAGATAAGAGCGATTCTGAGGAGATCTGCCGAAGCTGAGCAGACAGCAGCCCCTTTGACCTCCATACCAGGGCTGTGTTTCTCTTGAGTTGCTTGACAGAGGCTTCGCAGGAGCAAACCTCCCATGCCCATGGCTGCTGTTGTGGAACCCCAAATCAGAGAGATGTTACAGAGTCTCAAGAGATTAAGGCCCAATATCAAAACAAAACAAACAAACAAAAAACAGGAACTCCTCTTTATTTCTGCTCTCTTAGGCCTCTAGAACTGGGAATGAAATCTGATGCTAATAATTTGGAAACCCCAGCATTTTTCATAGAAACTATCTCCTGCAGAACTGAATGCATCTGTTCAAATGAAAGCTGCAAATGAACTAGCACACACAGACTTGGTTCCTGCAGCACAGAGTTAAGGTTGTCCACTTAGTAGTCATGAATGACTTGTGGATGTTGTAGCTGTGATACAAAAAGAGCTTCAGACATTTACTCCTTTCAGTATTTCTTGAATTTAATATTTGTTAAGGGGGGGTAGGAGAGAGAAAGTCATTCCTTCTGTCCTCCTGAAGCACCTCCAACCCCAGCATTGCTGAGCGCTGCCTTTAGGCAGAGTTAATAATGATGTTTGAGGTGTCTAGCACTGCATTTTCCCTGGTTTGTTTCCTCCCTGTCAGTCTGTCCATACTAAGGGCTCCGGAAGAACAGTAGTATGAGTTGCAGTTTAATTCCCTGCAGATGGAGATTTGCTGTGACAGAAATGCCTGTCGCCCTGGCAGGCTCCCACATCTGCTGGAGGCTGCAGAATGTGTGCAACAATAACTCCTAGCAGATGTGGTTCTGTAGGGACAGTAGTGACTGTGGTACGAAAATTCTCTCCCAAAATACAGATCTGTGGGGACAGTGAGTGTCTGTGTCATTGACAACTTTGCACCATCTGCTGGGACAGTAATGTCTGTGATACGTAAATGCACTCTGCATCTGCTGGTCAGTCAGAAAGGGATGTATTGTATATGTCCAGTTTTAGATGTGAAAATCTCCCTCAGTTTCCTCTTGCTTTGGTGATGTTTGTTTCTTCTTCCTTCCAAGTTAGTAGGAACCATCTGATGCAAGCAGAGCTAAAGGTATTAGCAGCCTTTTCCATGTAGCACAGGCTGCCACATTTCAGCTGCCAAGAAATGCTGCTACATTTTCTCTTGCCACAGTATTAATCATTAATGGCACCATTCTCAGTGAACAGCCAGAATATCTTCAATGATGCTCTTGTGAGTTCTAATGCTTTGTGGTTGCAGTGAGAGCAGCACAGGAGAAATTCATTTGTTTAGAAAGGAGCTGCACTATGAAGACAGCATTATGACCTAGACCAGATTTCAAACATTCCTAAATACAGGTGTGCACAGATAAAGATTTTTAATCTGGGCCCATCTCTGGTTTCAGTACCAGACCTGGGTTAGGAAGGATTTCAGGGGGATGAGTCAATTTTCCAGCAGAAGGAACTCCACTTAAATGCCAGGGTATCTCGCTGCACCAAAGGCTTGGACAGAGACACATGCAAGAGCTTCTGCCTCAAGGTTATCCATTATACAGTGTATTAACTAGATATTTTAACACTGTGCATCCTGTAGAGACAGAAATGAAGGCCAATTAAGGCATGCCAATTAAAATCTAATTCTCTTGTATGTATATATGCACTGAACTTCAACCTACAAGGCACTTCTGTGGCAAGCACAATGTTCTATTGGAGAGCACTGGAATTATAGTCAGGGATATAATATGAACTGAAAAGTGTATTATACTGGTGTGTAGATTTTGCCTAGATATCATATAGAGATACAGTCTCTGGACAAAGGAGTTAATACACAGTTAGACTGGGGCGACAATTAGTTCCTCTTGTTCCTTTCACTAGGAGTGTGAGGGAGGGATGAAGGAAGGAGGGAGCAAAGGTTGTACAAGTGTTGTGACCATAATTATAATTTGCTATTTCAGAGATTAAAATCAATGCAAAAATGCTCAGAGTTACGAGTTATCTCACAGATCTGTAAATTATCTAGCTTAAATATGCAGATGTAAATCTTAAAAAAAAAAAAAATATATATATATATATATATAGTCCCTATTTAATGTACGATGCCCACAAGCGTGATAGGTGCTTTGAAGTCTTGAGAACCGTGCGCTGCAGCACGAAGGGATGGGCGCCGGTGGCAGAGCTGCGCGCGGGAGGAAGGCCTCGCTCTAAACACAAAATGGGGAAGCAGAGGAAACCGATTTTCAATTTCAACCTCTGGTGTTGACGTGATTATTAAACACCACTTCATTCAGATATAGTATGTGATAACCTTTGTTCTTAAGCAAGAACCAGAAGGGGCAATAAATAAAGGAGGCCACTTAGAATCCAGATGGAGAGTTTTAAAGTGGGCAGGTAATCTGGCTGGTTAATTCTGATTTATTATAAAGGCATCTTTATGCTTTTTGAATTAACTTCCATCAGTCATTTTCAACAAAACTGCATTCTTATAAGGCAGTTAATCCCCTGCATGCGTGCACACACTAATCACTGATGCCAAACTAATAGCAAATGCCTATAAAGAAAGTACAGTATGTGAGGACTATTACAAAAATCTTCCATCTTAATAAATTGGAACCAAGGAACTTAGTGGAGCCATTAGCAACTGGAATCATTTGCATTAATATATCAACATTTTTGGAGACTGTGACTGTTAAAGGTCTACAGATTTTTTTTGTTTTGGGACAAAGATTGCTTTTAACAAGATGTCATAGATGATTTTTGTTTTAAAAATATATTGTAAGTTAATTCTATAATATGGAGAAGTGTGGAATTAACAGATTCAAAATGAATGTAGAAGAAAATATCATCATTCTTCTCCCTCTTTCCCTCCCTGCCCCCCCTTTCTTTTCATGAAACATTACATGGGAAAGAGGCATTTCTGCATCTGGCTGCTCTCATCTCTGGGAGATTTTGCAAAGCTACTAACTACTCCATCACCATACTATTTCTTGCAGTTTACTAATACAACGACACAGTTTTGAGAGCTCTGCCCAGCCCATAGCGTAAGGGATCCAAAAAAGTTGGAATGACTGGTGAAAAATATTAAACATTTTTAGCTGTAGTTGTTCAGATTCTGGATGAGTTGTTTATAAACAATCCATCTAGTACTGTCAAGAGGTGGAGCTAACATCTTTGAAAGATGATAAATTCTGACACAGTGCTCTGTGATTTCGCTGCCACTGAATGTAGGTTAATATGGGATTCAATAGGAAATCTGGCTTGTATATTGCTACATATTACAGAAATGATGGAACTAGCCATTTGTCTGCAGATTGCTAATTGCATTTTATTACACATGCAAAAGGTTAGTTTGGGTATGGTATCACAGTAGTCATATACACTAGCTCAGAACAAACCAGGCTCCTAATCTGATTGGTAAACTGGCCTGTGGAACTCAGGGCAATATTTTGTAAGATTTTGGCAAGTATTAAGAATTTTACAGTAAATGCAGTAACAGTAGGTAGTGTTATCTCAGCAGAGCATAGGCAGCTGGGATAGAGTGGGGAGAGGGGTGTTTTGAGTATGAAACCTTGGTCCTTGATCCTTAATTTAGGTGTTCTCTGAGATGCATTTAATTTGTGATAATACTTTGAAAGCAGAGATCCCATCTATTCCAAATGAAAATTATATCCTATTCTTTTTTTTTGATAATGCTTTGTATTTAAAGTAGCTTTTAAAGGACACAGATTAATTTGTGACCTCTTTGTACTAGATGCTGTATGTATACGCACAATAAACTCACTGCCCCAAAGAGCCTACACTTCAGTTAGATAAAGATTGAAGGGAGGAAGTTTTATTACCTCTCTTTCCCAAGTGGGAAATGGTAACAGAGAGAAACTAAAAGCACTGAGAATTGCACTTCTGCAGTGAGCCCTGTATTTGCCTGCAATACATCCTCCCTTCCTGCTTTTGTTACGTTGCTGTAAATTGGTAGATAGTTGGTCTTTTCCCCAGAGAGGGACAGTTTACTGTAATTCTGCATATGTTTCAAGGTTTTATGGGATGAAAGGAGTTATAGAGACAGAAAACACTATAGATCTCATTAAGCTGTTTTGAAGGAATGCTTCTGCAGAGAAAGTAGATTCCTAGGAACTGTGTGTGCGTTGTATTTTGCTACATGAGCATGCTGTGCATGGAGCCTGCTTTCCCAGGAGCCCCGTGCTCTGGGTGCATGCATGTTTCAAGGCACATCAGTATAACTTTTTACTGTTATTATTATTCCCTGTAGTTTGTTCTTAAATGTTTTCTAGAATAGTTAAAAAAAAAAAAAAAAAAAGCAATAGCCATCAAGATGAGGGACCATTCCCCAGGATTCATGGGAGGCTTGAAACACCAGTATATCTGTAGTCTCCCAGAAACGCATCTCCCTCCCTCTCCCCCAGAAGTATCAAGCCTGTTCTATAGAGAGGGCTGAAGTGCATTTTTAACATTTTTAATGAGAGCTTCTAGGCTAACATTAAAAAATGAGATCCATACAGAATCTTGCTTTGAGAGCGATATTTTCCCTGTAGAGGAACATAACCCTGGAGATAACTTGTTTCCCTTTTTCTCATTAGTCAGTACATGGATGTTCAGAGGTATGGTATTTATCTCCTCACCCTGGTTGGAAATGCAGTCAAGAGTGTAGGTAGATAGTGGGGGAGAGAAGGAAGGTGATGCTGTAGGACAGAGGCAGGAAAAAAAAAAAAAAAAACAGGTAAAATCCAAGCATATCCCAACCATTATCGTCATATCTTTTTGCATTCCAGTTTTATGCTTTGTTAAACTCCACCAACAGTGGAGATACTGAGTCGTCTTTGCCTCATGCATACAGTCTCCTTCATCTCTGTCCTGCCCTGCCCTGCCCCGAGCTGGTCAATGGGTACGGTTATTTTCTGCCTCCAAGATTTTGGACTCCTTGAGTGAAGAAGACTGCAAAGAATTCGTTTTTGTTTGTTTTTATTGTATTTAATAACAACAAAACATTATTTTTATTGCTGTCAAAGATTGTGTCCATCTGTTTTTTTTTTCCTTTTTTTTTTTTTTTTTTCGGTTTTAAAAAGATGTGCAATGCTTAAAATGGCTTAAGAGCGTTTTTTAAGTAGTCCCTGTTTATCCCCTATGGAAACCATGACCCCTGTCTATGGAAGTGTAGACTTATAAAATTAAGTTATCCTTTAAGTATGAAACTACAGAATTTCCTTAATGAACTTGCTGATGGGACAACCTAAGCACTCAGCGCATCATCAGTGTAAGATAGAAAACAATCCACTGGAGCTTTGTAATAAAACAAGCTAACATCCAGAGGAAGTGACAGTAATTTGCAATAAACACTCTGTGTAAACAATTACCTGTGACTTGTTACACTTGTTTGTACAGGCAGCTGGCTGAACAGACCGCATGCACTTGTAAATGTCTGTCCCCATCACACCTGATACTGGCAAACAATTACTTGGTAGCTGATTTCTCTGAAGTAAGAAAAATCAGTGTTCTGCACATGATGGCTGGCGAAGACAAATATGGGTGTTTACAAAAATATGAAGAGAAGCTGAAGAAATAAGTTAGTCATGATGGCATTTATTTATGAATGGTAAGGACAATTTGGTGAATGGACATTAAAGGGAAGGTTAAGATTTTTGCAATAATGTGCTTGGTGAAAAGCAGTTTAAATGACTGGTTGAGGGGTACTGTGGGGCCAGAGAAAGTGCTGTGCAGACTCCAGCCAGCACACGTGATGTTTTCTTTTGACCGAGCCGAAGGGCTGTTAAGACGTTGGTAAAAATATACCAGTTGTTTGCTGAGTGTTCTTCCTATTCTGACTTGTGTGAAGCAGAACTGCTTTTGCTGCGCAGGAAGCTCAGGACCGCAGTATGTGCCAGTCACGCTGCAGCCTGTAAGGGAAAGGTGCCACCCTTGTTTGATCCCGGAGCCCGCCCCGCCGTCAAAAGGGTGCCAGGGGAGGAAGGCCTGGCTCGGGGCCCTGCGCAGCCTGAGCCCCAAAGCACTCGCGCAATCCCCATGACCTCCGGCCTGCCTGCGTGTGCACCGGGCGCGTGGGAATGTTGCGG
>VZSV01000026.1:4488712-4513373 GCA_013398735.1 Nothocercus julius | reverse complement strand
AAAAAAATGAAAGTAGAAGATGCTTATGATGATGACAATGGTGTGTGGACTGTTAGTAAAACGTGCTGGTAGTTCCTAGGATGCTTATTACGAAATTATTAAATCTGTGGGTGGATACTTTTCTGAATGTTCTTGAAAGGGCAAGAAGTTCCTGTGAAAACCATGATACTGCAGCTTTATCAAAGTTAAAAGAAAAAAAAAAAAACTGTAACATATCTCTTATATATATTAAAAACGTTTAAAGGTTTTAAAGATAAATTGCATTAATACAGATTGAAGTATTTTATTCTTTTTTGACTTGAAAAATTATATTTCATATTGCAAAGATGTTTACAAGTATTTTAATTTAAGTTCAGTGAACTTTTTGTAGCTGGGTTAAATCTTTTTTATTTTAGTATGGCCTTATGGCAAAGAACACTGTATTATTTTAATATCACACAATTGTGAACGGAATTACAAACCATAAAATGTGTAATGCTTTGAACAGTATTCTGTTGGGATGGAGATTTTATAGGTTCAGAAAAAAAAATCTTTTAAATCTGCTTCACCCAGCATATTTTCTATTCAGTGATATAAAGCATATTTTATTCTATATTATTACAAAAATGGAAATGTATAAACATATGTCAAAAGGAACTGTTGAAGCTTTCTAACATTTGTATAAATAGAATTCAGTGGAAATTACAAAAAATTCTGTTGCACCACTATAGTTTTAGTATTTCTATTTTAATACATTTGTTTACCACTTGTTTATGTATATGTAGGTGACGTTACTTGAGCTTAAATGTACTTTACTGAGCAAAGTTTAAAAACAAAGTATATTTTATTTTATGATAAAGGGCCTTTAACCTCATGGTCAAATACTAATATTATATTTGCTGAGACAAGATTTGAAATTGTATCAAGAGTTTTATTTTTCTGACATTTAAAGTTCTACATAATAAAAGTAAAACTTAAGTAATGGTGCTACTTCATGTTTTTTTAAGTATTTCTATATAAATAAAATATTACAGAAAAAAATGCTTTGTGTGCTGATTTGACTCGATGTGCTGAGAGTTTCTTTTGTCATTTTTCATCCCTGCTTTTAACACCGAGACATTTTGTGTGTTTAAGTAATGTCATGTTAATGTTACTGGAACTCTTTGTGAAGGCTTCCAGAATGATCCTTCCAATGGCAATACGTGGTAACATTTTTTTTTCTTTTTTTAAGAAAATTCATTCATGCTTTTTATCTTCTCTTTTTTTCTTTTTCTTTTTTTTTTTTTTTTTCCCTAATGTGGAACAACCCCAGGGCTGTTCCACAGATTTAAAAAATGGTGATTTTCTATGTAAAAATTTTACAGTCAAGGAAATAATGGCTTTGCATTGATTGCTGCATTTAACAAATGAAAGCATGTAGAAGGAAAAAACAAAATCAGCAACCTTCTTGTATTTCTGATCTAAAAGCAGGTAACGTGGGAGGTTCCTTTGTTGTAACACTGACAGAGAGGCGAGTCCTGCGCTGCCTGCTCAGCTCTGTGTGGTTTCTGAAGGAGATCCCAAACTTAAGTGTTTTCTGGAGCAGGACAAGGGCTTTAGTAGCTTTCCTGAGTTCATGCAATTGCTTCCTGGTATTTGGCAGTTGTGGAGTGGATAATTGGTGTTGACAAGCTTATTTGAATAAAAAATGTATTGCTGTGTAAAGCTTGTTGGCTTTTGATGATGCCCACTCTAGCATTGGGGTGAAGGAGGTTTACGAGATTTCTGCCTAAGGAATCGCAATCCTAGCTGGCACTCGCTGCAGTGTTTTTGTTAGTCAGCGTAGCCCCCGTGTTTAAGTGGACTTGCTGGACAAAGCATGGCAGCGGATTTGAGAAGGTAGCATCTCAAATGCTTAGTTCTGTGTGTGCCAGGGCGCTTCTCAGCAGGCCAGCGAAAACAACAAAACAAGCCCAAACCGTGCAGCGTATCTCATGTGTCTCACGTTGTGCTCAAGGGTGTATGTCGGGGCTGCCGGGCTCCGCTCGGCTCTTTCATGGAATCCAGAGCTGCTGGTTGGGTGGGAAGGGGGAGGAGGGAAGATGCGGCAGAGGATGATGGGATCTCTTTGATTTGATTTGATTTTTGCTTCTTTCATTTAACTGTGATTGTGCTATCATCTGATTTATAGAGTTAAAATCCCTCGCTGTCTCGGGAAGTGTGTCATTTTAAATGGTGAAAAAATCAGCACTGTGGAAAAGAGTCTAGGGGGAGGCAGAGACAGTGTGCTTCAATGCAAAAGTGGTATGGATATTGAAAAAAAAACCTTGGCGAAATGGGTTGCTTTAAAGGCATCAGGAAGTTTAAGTCGAAGTGTATATTTTCTTAATGATGGGTGTACTCAAAATGCGTCAATCAATTTTGTGTTTCAGTGTAAACATCCTGTGCTAGCGTCTGGGAAAAGTTGTGAAAACGTCTATAAATAAAAAGGTGAATTTGATCGCTTTGCTTAGTCTTGGAAGCTTAGTGAAACCAAAAGGTAAATAGGGAGAGCAAGTAGTGAAAACTAAATTCTTTGCTTTTTTTCCCTTAGCACACAATACTCCGGAGCTCAGGGGTATTAATAAGAGTGGTACAGAAGACTGTAACCAGACATTGTGCCTTTAATGAGCAGCAGTTGTGCAGCAGGTCAGCAAAGGCCCCGCTGACCTTGGCAGCGTGACAGGGTCCTTGTTCAGCGCTGATTCACTCGAGCCTCTCCTCTCCGCACTTCATTAAACATAACCGGGCTCCTCGGCCATGCTCGTCTTGTAGGATGTGCAATTTTCCTCATCAGACTGTGGTGAAAGCAAAGGAGCCCCCACTCTGCGCTCGTGCCCGAGGCCCCTTCTCGGCTGCTCGCCTCGCGTGCACGCATCACCTCGAGGAGGGAAGACGGCCTTTCTGGCCTCCTGCGGTGCCGTACAAAAGCTGGTTGTGTTCGTGCCTCTTGGACGCTCATTTCAGCTGCACCAGGACTGCTCTGGGTAATTCTTGCTTTGGCAGCTGATGATCCAGAAAGTGCCATTTGTCCTGGCTCCCAAACGCGTGCGTGTGTTGGCAGCAGCGGAAGCTGCGGGACGGACCTTTCCCGCACGGCGCGGCGGCGAGGTCAGCAGCTTCCACCCCATGTGGCCTCACACACGGGCTGTTCTCCCTGTGGTGGCCTGTAAAACCCACTGCCTTTCCCTGGTAGAGCTCCAGGCACATTCGTGGCAGTAGTATGGGGAGTAACGGGCGGGCTGCCTGCGGGTGCTGCCCCACGGGCACACAGCCGGGCCCAGATTTACGCTGCAGGTCATGCCGTCAGCTCGCAGCGGCTATAAATCAGTGCAGAATTTGTCTCAGGATTTGGGGCCATATGGTGTGTGTGAGTGTGGGAGAGAGAGATGCCCGCACTGAAGGAGAATAAAGGCCTGTGTTTGGCGCAGGGAGATTTCAAAGCCTGAGAAAGGGGCAAAGTTCAATTTGTAATTGAGTGCTTTGAAATATATATGTATATGGTCAATGTTTATCTTCCAGAACAAAGATCACTCTGTTTTCCAAATGTTTGTGTGATGGTGCAGAGAATTGTACGAAGGAGTCGCGACCGCGAGAGGTTCCTCTGAAATCTATGGCAGGGCCCGGGAGGGTAACGCTGCCTGGTGTGAGCACAGGCTGCAGGGGCAGCCCGTAACTCCCAGACAGTGTGATGGAGGAATCAGTGAAAACTTAAATGTTTGGTGTGTTTTCCTTGTAAATTCATATGTAGAGTTCACATAATTAGCTGAAAAAAAAAAAAAAAAGATGCAGTTATATTTGTAATAATTATTATATACAAAATCCTGAGCTTAATTATTCCTTTGTCTATATCTTGTAGTGGGTAGAATTTGCATAACAATCAGGACATCAAAGCTAGAGCAGTTTGGTAAGAGAAAGGTCTTTCTGCTATGTTTTTTTTTTTGTTTCCAGATAAATTAGAATGATCGGTTTAATCTAAATTTATTCTCCAGATTTCTTTTTTCAGCAAATCAGCTGAAATGGGAATTAAAAGCAAACTTTAAAGCTAGTAGTAAGAAATTAGCACAATCAGGTATTCCCACTGGATTGCCTGTTGTTTGATGTTTCTTACTTCTTTCTTCCAGCCCCCTCTCCCTTCACTTCTCCCCTTCCCCCCCCATTCTCCCTGTCTCACCATTTTGGAAATCTAAGTTACGCTTTTGCTGTCCCTGAAGTGGACGGGAATTCTGCCACTGGTAGAGCTGGGAAGAGAGCTAGGAAGTGAGTATGGCTTTTAATTGATCATGCAGACGGAGGGAAAAGTCATTATTCATTCTGCCTCTGCTTATTAGTCTTTCCTGTGCTTATTGTCTTTTAAGAGAGATAATTAAATGAAATTAGAGAGCATGGGCTTCTTTAAATCCAAAGGAGGAAAGAGATATCTCAGTCTGAATAATCATTTGAGTTTCTGATTTACCTTTTTTATGATGACCTACCTGGCAAACGCCGGAGGGCTCAGGTGTGTGGGCAGATAAGCACTCCAGCCGTCCTGTTGAGTGCTTCATGGGAGAAGACACAGCCAGTGCGCTCGCCTCCCTTTGAACGGTGTGAGCGCGACTGCGTGCTCAGCGCCTGCTCAAAACCCACCACAAAAATATGGATTAGAAAGTGGTACATTGTTCGTTATTTTGCTATTAATAAAAAAATCACTGAAATACTAGAAAATGTTTTATTGTAATTTTATTACTTAAGGGTTTTAATGAGCTTTCCTCTGTTATGTAGAATAATTTGATAGCATCTAATTTCTAAGTTTGATTAAACCTTTAAAAGTTTATTATGTCTGAGTGTTAGTGAATTATTATGATGTTGAAGGATAAGGACTGAAAACACCTAAACATTTGGGATATGTCCCATTCTTTACCTGAATGTTGTCAGCACACATACAGCTTGAGCAACTACGATTACGACATATGATTACGATTATCAGCAGGTTTCTATGTGCAGTATGGTGAATATGATGTAGCCCTGATCTGTGCTGTTTTGGCAAACGGCCTCTTTTGTGTGTCATGCTGACTATGGCATAGCGGGATCCGGGCTATAGCAACTGCCTGCACTGCTTCTGGACTATCTTGTCCTGAAGTCTGATCTCCATGAAACCCTTAGCAGAAGTCCCACTTGCTCAGGGTTTGATTCTCTGCATAAAAGAAACTCTCATAAATCAGTTTTATTTGCATATAAAATCTAATCCAAGGCACTTTGGTAGCAAAGTGATTGTTATATCTTTTTTAGCAAGTTATAGCTCTTCATTGGTAAGTAGATTATTGGTGAAAACAAACAAACTGAAAAAAAACAGTTAAATGCATTCATATTAAATGTATCTTACACCTTTACCACTACAAATATGATTGATCAGCTGGCTCTAGAGATTTTCAGACTTAGAATATTTCTCCAGGAGAAGTGGCCTTGTTAGTTTGAAATGGAGTAGAAAAAGGTATTTTCCACTTGTGATGGAGCTAAAATACACCAAAGTGCTTTTTCCTCTTATGCACAAGAGCTCTTCTGCCTTTCATATCTGATAGAATCGGGTGGCTCACTTTGCATTAGTGTGAATGGCAATTGCCTTTGTAAATTTGGCTGTTCGGAATGGGTGAATAGTCCCTTGTCTCTTAGCTTGTCCTTTGTCTTTATGTTTCATTCACTTTTAACCTCTACAGAAAAGCCTTAATTTAAACGCGAGGAAATAGTAGCAATGCTCAAGTTCATCATACAGCTAGTGGCAGATTTTATTCAATATCAATGTTCTTTATATTTTGATGGGTGCACTAAACAATGGGAGCTATTTTAATCAAAAGAAAATTTCAGCAAGAGCGTGACCTAGAAATAATGTTTTTGATGAAGTCGCCAAAGTTTCCGTTACACATTTGGAAATTATTTCCACCATTCAGCTGCAAAGGGCAAGTAAATCATACTACTTTATGGGTTAGAAAAATGGAGTGCTTTTCAAGATCTTAGTTCTGCCACTGACTCATTGAATCATCTCAGTTAATTAATTTCACCTTTTATGTACTTCAGCATTTCCATCTGTGAATGAACTAATGGCACCTACTTAAAGGCAGTATTGGGAAGATTACTTAATTGACATTACCGAAGTATCCTGAGGTGGAAGCCTGGTGTAAGTATAAAATTTTATTGCTGATACTTCCTAATTAATCAGTTCACAGTAGCCAGCATGTGGTAGTCATGCTGGTCTAGAGCAAACAAACACAGAGCTGGATATTATATAAATCTGTGGGGTTTTTGAAGTTCTGTTTTCATGTGCTGTCTGAATAGGCTTGTAACCTGGGTAGAGCGGACATTGATATTATCCTTGAATCCTGTTTCTTGCTGTGGCGCTGAGTGGTGTGGGGTCCTTGGCTTTTTAGTGAACTGTGTGTAAAGAGAAATATGCGATCATAGTATTAAACCTACAGGCGTGATATGTTATGTTGCAGATATAGAAAAGCAGCCCTGGCTAACAAACTTCTTGCCTCTATTAGTGTATAATCACTTATTATTTAAAATCTGATGTCCTATTTTTTTTAATAGAAATGGATATGCTTATGTTAAAAAGAAGCACATAGTACTGATCGAGTAATAGGTATGCATGTGACTGGGTATTACTGAGCAAGCTTTTCCTAGATGATGGGATGGGAGGAGTGATTTTTTGCATCACAAATAATTGGAAGGCAGTCGATGTTGTGAAACTCTTTGTTACTTCTCTGGCTAATAAGATATACTCTTACTACTCACGTCTGGACTGTTTGCATAACGAGATGGCTGCAGCTATGCAAGTCCTAGACCACGTAATTTGAAATAGCTGGAAACAGTGGAATCTGGAAGAGCCTTGTTGTAACTAAATGATATGAAATATAAACCTAACTTTTTGCAGTGTTGAATACACAGCTGCCAGTGGGGTGAATGTAGTTGCTCTGCGTATCACTTTCCAGAGACCAATCCCATTCCTCAAGCACTTTTTGCTGTTGAAAGTAAACCACAAGATATACTTAGAATTGTTAGAATTATTAGTTGCTGCACAAATGTAGGAGGGAGGTTTAAAGCTTCACAAACATTGCATTTTATCCTTAGTTTTGTTTTTTTTTAACTTTATTTTTTTTAAACTCAATCACATACAATTATGAAACAACCTCATGTTTGACGCAGTTGAAGATGTTTTCAGGCCACAAAAATGTAACTTTCTATGACTAATTTGAATTAAAAACCCACTCCAGCAGAAAATGTCCTCAGCCTTTGGAAATGCACAGTTCTTAGAAAGCTGTTCCTTGGCTGTGCAGGAAGGCTGTCAAAAAGAGACGCTGCGCAGAAATGATGCACAGCGCCGCTGATGAGGGGGATTTCACACTGCTCATCCTGACATAAGCTCTACGTCCATCCTGCCTCCGGCTCTGTGTGAAGAGACGGCCCCGGGAAGGTAGGGTTACCCTCTCTGCACAAATAAAAAGAATTAAAAGTAGGGTTTCCTTTTTGTCTATTGGTGTTTCTCTGTTATATGGCTGCACTTCCTTTTCCTCACTGGTGATTTTTTAAGACAGATGGCCTTTCCGTCATCACTCCGGCTTAGCAGTGATGTTGCCTGTTGATAATAACAGGCTTCACTTCTTCCCTAGTTAAGTGGTAGTCAGACAGTCAAAGAATGGCCAATCCAAAACAAGGGTAGGCTCAAAGCCTCATCCACTGGTGGTGTTCCCATAAGCCTAATTATATGACTTTGGGGTCAGACAATGTCTCATTGTGTGGCCCTTGGAAGCTGGGGGATGCCTAATGCCACATGAATGTCTAATGCGGAGTTTGATGGCTATGACCGAGGCTGTCGTTCCACGGTGGAATTGAAAACATCCGTGTAGCTTCCATAGAAAACCAGGTCAATGGTGCTTCCATAAAGCTCTAGCCCCAGGGACAGCTAGCGGTTGCTCAGTGCCTATACAAATCCATGCAGGGAGAGTAGTTTATGGTGCGTTTCTCATTCAGGTAAATGACAATTAAGGAGTCAGATTGATTTAGTCCTTAGTGACCTATTTCAGAATCTGTCCCATGATATTACAGCACTCATTTATCGCAAGCACCACCCCTCATCCATTTATGGCTAGCTTTTATCCTATTTTGCACGGTTAAGAACACTTATGAGGCATCTTCCAGATGCTGTAAGCACAATGCACATGCTTTTGTATCAGCGGGTTTAAAAAAAAAAAAAAAAGCTACTTATGTTTTCTTTGACTTTAAAATTTTAGGTGGAATTATCCTATCTTTATGGCACATATTATAAAATCTTGCCTCTTTTTACAGGCAAAAGCAAGGTATGAATATAAAAGGGAATGCATTGTAGATGAAGGCTGTACTACTCATGTTCATTTCAAAGTAGAATGTGCCACTAATTACATTTTAATTAAATCTCTTAACGTCAACAGCTGTTTTTAAGGGATCTCTCTAAGCTACATTTATTTTTAGTATTGTTTAAGATCCTCTTTCTTTGCATGCATCTCTTTTCATGTGTTATTGCCTTTTAAAAAGTTTTTCCTCTTTTAAAGTGTCATCTGCTGCTGGTATATATTAAGGGTTAAGCACTGGCAAAATTAGGTCTTTAAGTGACTGGCTGCCGCATTTCTAAGCGGAGAGCAAAAAGACATGAAACCACCAAAATACCATTTGCTCTCTCTTTATTTCAGAAACAAAAGTTTCCAATTCCCAACCCCATGTTGCAGAGGGCAGTTTTCAGCTGGTGGTGGTTCATGTCCTGTGTCTTTTATCAGTCAATTCTCTGACAAGAGAACTGCTAATTGTGGTGATAGCACAACTCTCTCCTCAGATTGAACGAGCCACACTGATTTAACCCTTCTTTCCCTAAATCAGCAGCAGTGAGTATCCTTTATTTAACTTCCACAAAGAAAAGTATCTGATGACTTTTAATGCACGAGAGGAGGAAAAACCAAGTCCAATTTAGGGCTTTGAATATTAGGCCTCTTTAATGGCACTTGTGCACAATTTGGTTGGTCTGTAAAGCTTCAGATGTCACCACAGTGGCAAAGCTGCAGCTGGGTTAGGTTTGGCTTGTGGCTAACAGCTGTTTCCCTGGAGCTGTCGGACTTCCAGTGCCCATGGGATCAACCCACATTAAAGATGCCCCCAGTTTTAGGGAGCAAATCTCCTTTGCTCCCTATATCACCGCTCCTTTACTGGAATGCATGCTTTTGCTTGATGCAGAATCTTAAGCACTCCAGGAAGAGAGGGAGTTATTTGAGATGATAATGTAATGCCTGAAGAAATGTGTAGCTTGTATCAATTTACTTTCTAAACTCCAATTTTCTCTAAATATCAAAAACTAGTAATCATGAGAGTTCTGTGTCAGTTTGGGGAGGTACTTATACTATAAATTGGAATGCCAATTTATTTCCTAAAATTGTATAAGCAGTAAACACCAGTTTACCACTTCTTTAATGAAACTAGCCAAGAAGCTCAGAAAGACTTGCTAGTGGAGGCTAATATCATTTTACTGCCATTATATCAATTATTATAGCAAATCTGAAAAACTGGTGAAGCTTCCAATTGAGATCTACAAATGCATGGTGTTTGTCAGCGCTGGAAGATACTAATAAGCATGCAGAGGTGAATGGATCTATCCCTGGTGTAACTCCCAAGATGCAAGGGGAATTATTGTTCAAGATTAATTTTACTCAGCCTTTGTTGTAAAAACAAGGCATTGAATAGTGCAAGATTTGTAATTCTCTCTTCATGTATACTTGTTTTCCATTGCTAAATGAATTTGAGAGCAGAGCAGAGCTGAGCCTTTGTGTTTAATGGGAAGTCTCTTTTTTGTGCTTTTAAGTCCACTGGACCTAATTTTGATCTTGGACAAGTGTAAATCACAACACCAGCAACGTCACTGTAATTGCGTGGATCCCAAGTCAGCGTATTTGAGAGAATATCTGTTCCCTTCAGTCACATTCCTTGGAGGGGTAAATCTCTGAGTAAATTCTTGGAGGTGATATGAATTGCTTCTAGCTGCAAAGGAAAAGTGACTCTGACTAGCTTAGCTTGGTGTCTTAAATAGTATTTTTGATGAGATGCAGCTTTCTCTACAATAAAAATGTCTTTTATTTCAATAGCATAAAGCAATCAGAAATACTAATATGTGTGATGAAGGCCACGGCTTTGTCTGCTTATGATCGATGGATCAGCCATCCTTGCAGCAGCAGACAGCTCAGACTGGTTTAATGAATTCATGGAGCAACTGGGCCAAAAAATGATCCTTGGGACACCTGCAAGCATTTCTGAGGATCTCATACCAAGGCGGGAGGAGGGACATGAATAGGGGGGTCTTGTGGGACATGAATAGGACAGGGAGTTAAAGTTTGGCTTGCAGCTGTGCTTTGTGATGTGACAAAATGACTAGATCTCTGCTCTCGATTTAGTCATTATTCAATAAGGGAATAGTCTTGGCACAATCTTGGCCAAGACTCTGTGATAAGTCAATTTAGATTGTTCCAAATAGCTTAAAAATTGGGATTGGAAATCATAATAGAAATGTGAAGCATCCTGTTAAGTTAGGTGCTGGCAAATTAGCAGGGGTGGTTAATCCCTCATGTCCAGCAATAATTGGATAGTAGGACAGGACAAAAATGTGCCTCTAGGAGCGTGCAGCAGCCGGACCGACAGCGGCTGCAGTGAAACGCAGCACTTCGGTTTGCTAGGCTCTCAGAACGTTGCTTAATGTGTTACTGTTGCATCCTGTTAGAGATGATTGAATTGCATAAAACTGAATTCTAGTAGCTGAACAGCTACAGAGCATCGTATCTGGAGATGTACCAATCGCTCCAGGATTGCTTTACTGATATCAGCAGCACATACCAACATCCACAGCCTGCTAAGGGTGCTCCCCTGTATGTCTGGAAAACTGCATGACAGTTTGTGCAAGATGAGCATCTTGCATGCTGGGCTATTGAGAAGCTGAGTAACTTGTGTTATTTTTAATAATATTTACTGGTAGACTCTGTGCATTGACTTTTAGGCATAGTGTCATATCAGATTAGAATTCCTGTCAGCAATTGCAAAATGCATCTTTTTTTTCATGTCTTCACAGGTAACCCCCTCTTTAGCAGAGAGACACATAGACTGCTCTTGTATTTTTCATGCGACCTCTCTCTTACCTTTCACCTCTCTTGTCATCCCAGTTTACAGACAAGCTGCAGCAGATGAATTGCGAAGAGATGGTGAGGATTTGATCTGGTGCACTGAAGCATACAGGGTTTTAAAAGACCTGGTGAATCCTGAGCTACCTGACTTGACATGATTTGTTACTGACCTCAGTGAATCCAGGATTTTACTGCAAGGTATGTTTGGTGCCTGGGAGGCAGGTAGAGCTTTCTTCGCCTGTGTGGTCACACACACGAGGCTTCGTGGAGCAGCTGTGTTGCGAGCGGCCCGCAACTGGGAATGCGTGTGACTCCCATCAGGCATGTGATTTTTCTCCTGTTGCGAAGGGTTTTCAAGGTATCTGTACACAGTATCATAAAATGAACTTTGACTTGTGCCCTTTGAAGGAGCTTCTCCAGAATCTTCACCATCTCCTGGGTATGATGCACCAGTATTTACATTCTTGCTTATCTCTTTTCTCCCCTTTTGCTCCTTCCTTTTAGTTGGCATCTTCCTTGGGGTCTTGTGGGAAGAGGCAGGCTTTAGTTTCAATGTGATACTGGATTTTTGGTTCTACAACAGAAACGAGTCTGTCTCATATTACCTTATCTTTGCATTAGGCTTTGACATGTCTCTTCTGCACTGATGCACTTATTAAAGTTTAGTTATTTATTCATTTCCTCTTTACTATCTTTAGGTATACAGCTGGACTTTGAAAAGATCAGTCATGTTTTTTTCATGTTGCTTTTTTTTTGTTCTCCTTTATCAGGATTGAAAACCATGGTGGTGGTGCAGAAATGTGTTCTGAAAAGTGACAGGCTGTCCCTACCCTTGGTCCAGGAAAGACCCTGGCAGGAGAGGACAGTGTGCTGGCTCACTGCTGGAGAAGGAACCATACACTGGGATTGCTTGTCCTGGTTTCCACACTGAGGAGGATCTTGGAAAAAGCCACCTTCTAGTCCCGAGAGTCCTAGAGATGTCCAGGGATGCAAGGATGGTTCACTTTTCTTCAGGTTTCATTTCTTGTGCAAGATGTTGGTGCTAAAATTGCCCTAAGAGAAGGGGAGATGGTTTTACGTACCAGCTGGGAGAAACTCTCTCCAAGCTGCAGCTTGCTATACCCGCTTGCAAAGTCTTCTCATCAAAGACTGGAGATGTAAATAGCACTTTGCTGCAGTCCTCACAGACCAGCCTGAAGGACCAGCAGGACAAAAGGGGTCAGAAAGATTTCTCCTCTCTTGCTGCATTGGATAAGCAACTAAAAGAAGGCTATGAATTAGAGATTTCAATGGGGAACAGCGAGTAACATCAGCAGAAGCCACAAATAACTATTGGATACTGAACTTCCACATGACAAGCAGTTAACTGAGCTATCGAACACATACATAGTACAAGCAAAAGACATGAAAGAAAATCAGGTGGAATAACAGCCTTGAATGCAGTTCCTCTAGTAGCACATTGAGATGTGGTTTATTCCAGGAAAAGGAACATTTGTAAGCATCTGCTAATATCTATTTAGAAAACCCTGTCTGAATCTTCTGAATTCAAACAGTTTAAATTTGGGGGGGAAAAGCTGCTTGTATGAACCAGCCTGGACACACTCTTCTGCCTGCAAATGGAAAAAGGGGAGGCTTCCTTTAGAAGCACGAGTGTAACAAGGATAGGAAAACAATAAAAAATGCAGGTGTGCTGAGAAGGCAGCACAGCGGGGTGAAAAATATCAGAGAGGTAAGGAAAGGGCCTTTAACAGAAAACTCTCGATGGTGAACTGACTGCAGTGGCTTCTAAAAGTTGCTTGGTTATTGGAAATAAGAGGAAATTCCCTGTCAGATCAATCAACACTTTAAAGTGCTCCAAAACAGGCAATTTCCATGCTATGTTTTTCATTTTTATTCTTTTACCAGAGGATTTGATTAGACTCTAGGAATTTCCTTAGATTTTGAGGAAAATGGATGTGAGGCAGCAGTGGTTTTCAGTGGTGCCGTCATCATTAACAGGGGCTGTTGAGGATCTAGGTCATCACGTGGTAGTATCAATTTGATCTGACTTGGGAGGCACTGCACAATCTCGCTTCTGTCAAATTATCCAGGGTGAATGAGGCAAAGTTTATGCAACTTTGCGTTTTCAGATTAGCTTTATGCCTGCTGCGGGAGGATGGCAGCCAGTGAGCCAGACAGGGTTAGAAGCTGATCTGGCACAAAGTCTTTCAGGACAGAGTTACCCCATTAAACGTTTTTAAACAAATTTGCACAGGCAAAGTGCATTTGCATTGGCTCAGTACTCTCCATCAAGTGGTAACAACATTATGTAATACCACAAAATCAGATTTAGCATCTCCTCAGGTTGCCATTGCAGCTCCCTGAGTTTTAGTTTTCCAGAGCACAGGCCCTGTGCGCCCAGGCTGAGGAGCACAGCAGCTCAGCGCTGTGGAGTGGCAGCCTGGTGGGCACTGTAAAAGCAAAGGAGAGGGGAACAGACTGGTTTTTAAGTTAGAGCTTCAAATTGTGCTTATGGTTGGAGGAAAGTGACTTTAAAAAAAAATACATATCCGAATACAAGTTAATTCTGTAAATGAAAACTGCAGCTGTCTTCAGTACAACAATGAATGAACTTGCCTGAAGTGGTGGGTTGATGCCTGAGACTGTATTACAGCTGGCTGAAATCCCCAGAAACAACTGTTAAAAATCTCTGCTGGTTGCCACAGTGGCACTAAGGGCTTCCTCTCCCAGCTCCGTCCCCCTGCGTGCCCCCTCCCCAAAACTTTTGGCTGAGAAAGGGGCTCCTCCACCTTTCCACCTTCTTTTTCAGCCCTAATTGAGGCATTGGTACCGCCACGCGTTGTTCCTGTCCCGCACCCTGCTGCAGGGGGCATATTGTTGCTCTGTGGGCGTTGGATGGAAAGAACTGGGGTAGTCCTGAATTTATCGACTTAAAACTCTCTGGGGCTGTGGCATCAACTAGAGCAGCTGTCTTGTAATCTTAACCTCTGCAGGGACTGAAGTGCCTTCTTACAATCAACAAGCCTCTAATGCTCCTTTTTAAAGTGCTTTTCTCCCTCTTCTTTTAAACAAATAAAAATTTTGCTACCATTCAATTAGGTTTCCTCCTCCTCTAGCTACACCAATGGCAGTAGACAGGTCCAAAGTTGGCCAGTGTATTACTATCCCTTATCCTGATTCTGAGCACAGACTGGTTTTTCAGTTCTGACTAGCAGAAGCTGCTTGTCACGGTATCGGTTTAACGCAGTATTGTATAATTCCCTTCCTTAACAAAATGATGAAAGATGCATGAGAGCAGGTGCGTGGCTCCTGTCTCTGTGCAGCTATGATGGAGACTACATGTTTTGGGTAGCTCTGCCATGTCTGCAGCCGGAGCGCGGGGAATGGGGGTGCCCTTCTAGTCACCTGGCAGCATTGGGGAGAATATTCCCTTGGCTGGGTGTGCACAACACTTTCACTCTGGACAGCCCCAGATTGCAGAGAGAAAGGGCTTTTGCACCATGCTGACTGCTGCCTCCAAACTGCAGCCGCCCCGTGCTGAGGGTAAAGCAGCAGGAGCGGGGCTGTGTATCAGACTGCTGCAGCCTCGTCCCGCACCACATGCATGGCTGCTGGAAAAGGAAACAGCACGGCTAAAAACAAACATTACTTTTCACTGAGTCTCCCCAATATTAATGTAATGTTTGTGTTGTGTTCTGCATAACACAAAATTTGGAACTGGAGGAGCTAGAACTATGTTTACAAGACTGGTAAACATGCTGTGTGACACCACTGTGACTTCTCCCTACAGCATCTCCCTTCTGTCAGTCCGGAGGTGACCGAGGGACGGAGCTGTGCTCGTCACACCGGGCTGCGCCATGGGCTGGGGAATCCCGTATAGACAGCCCTTATCCTGGAGTTATTCCTGCCGTGCTTCCCACATTGTTCATGCTTCATTACTGACAGGAGTAATTCTGAACAGGTGGCTTCACAATCTTCTGGTCCTTTAGCTATGGTCAAACCGTTCCATATGTGGATTAGTTAGAAGATGTTTAGCACAAATTTTTTACAAAAAAAAAAAAAAAAAAAAAGAAATAGAAAAGGAGGAATGATTGCAAGAGAAGTTTCTCCTTATGGTTCCTCTTGGAAAGGATTACCAGCTTCCTGTTTGTCACAGGACTGCTCTTGTTCAAAGCGGTAAAGGGGAAATTATTGCAGAGAAGGCGACAGTCTGGAGTTACAAGGCTTTGGGGTTTTGCTTGGTTGCCAAAGAGGAGTCCTGCAGCAGACGGCTCCCTCCACCCTTGCGCCGAACGCCGCCTTGCTCCAGGGGGGCTCTTCCTGAGAATCTACCCGACATCAGTAAAGTCTGCAGAATTTACCTCTGAAAGAAAACTTGCTGACCTAAACCAAATGCAGGAAGTAGTAGATTATCCTAGGTGAAAGAGGATTAACCAGCCACCCCAGATGAGGATGAATTCCATAGGAAAAAATTCCATGTGGCTATTAATCTATAGATGAGCCTTCAAACTGATGTTTAAAACTCATTATCTACAGTCTTTGAAGTGAAAGGAAGTCACTCATGCAGGAGATGAGAATGAGTCCTATTCTGTTTTCTGCTGCTTGGTTCAAAGGCTACTTTCTCTATGCCCATCCAGAGGCTGCGTCTCCCTTCCCCCTTCGGAGTGAATCAGCACTGGTGCTGCCGCAGAAGTCCGAATTCCGGTTTCCTGCTGCAGCTGGGTGACCCTGCTGCCCGCACTGCGCTCTGGAAACCGCCTTTCCTCCGTGACCCCTCGATTAGCTGAACGGTGCCAGGGAAGAGCCCGGCCCTGTCGTGCCCCCGCTGCGCCGGACACGGTCGCTGGCAGAGCAGCCCTCCGGGCAACTTAGCTTTTCCGGGTCTTTTCCGACTGGGAGACTGTACATAACCACTGTACGTAACATAAACTGTACATAACCACATGAAAAAGCAAAAGCGAAAAGCCAGTAAAAGTCTCTTTCCTGGACAAAGCGCTTATTTGATTTATGGCAGATCTGCTTTCAGTTCTCGGATCTGTTAGAAACATGATTTGTGATTTCTTGCAGGTCACAACTTCTCCATGTCTCCCTTCTGTATTAGGCCGGTGTGGCTGATAACAGTGTTTCTGCTTCATCCAGTGCCCGTCCTTCACCCTGTGACCGGCCTCTCTGCCGGGTGTCCTCGGCAGCTCGGCCTCCGTTTGCTCATGAGCTCCCAGTAGGACAGAGAGAGGATCTTGCTCGAGGCCTCTGTGGTCTTTAGTGACAATAATTCAGGCCATCAGTTAACTGAAACAGGAACAACTATTTGAAGAACATACCTATGAGGCTTCTCTTGCTATTCGATTTTATTATGGTATTTTTTGTTCGAATGACTTACACTCTAGGAACATTCGTTTAGCTTATCTATAAAATTGAGGTTCTGTTAGAAAATCTGAATTTGCATCTGAGGAGTCGGATGGATAATCACTTTGTTATTGCTGCGTCTCAAGCAGTAATGTGTAGTCTTGATAAATACCTACTTCAGACATTAAATTTATTAAAATTCTTCCATAGTTTCTCCTCTCTCAAACATGACAAAATACTTATCCTGAGTTGGCTGGTTCCTGACACCCTATGCAGGTTGTGACCGCCACGCTACTCCCTGATCGATTCCCCTGCGATTGCCAGATTGCTCAGTGTGAGTAAGAGGCTCTGGTTAACAGCACCTCTATGCATTTTATTTTTCCCTTTCAAAGGTCGTATCTAGTGACTGTGTGACTAGAGCAACAAGACCAACCTCAGGTTTATAGTAATAAAACAGCTATGAGTTTTCAGCGTAAAGTATATTTTGACTGACATGCAAGTAGCTGTAGTTTTGTTCCACAATGGAGAAAATGACTTCATTTAACAGCTTTTTGTGCCAAAAAAGAAATAAAACAGTTCTAAGAATGTTGAAGATTTTTTTTCCTATTTTAATTTTAAACCTAAAAGAAAGAGCAATTGCCTTATAAGTCCAAGTCAATGGAATATATAAATCTTTAAAAAGGTTTCATAAAGTAATAATGACTTTAGTATATGTACGAAATGAGATTAAAGAGCTACATTTGATTCTAATACAGTCTCACATTTAAAAGGACCATCAGTTTCCTGTTTGAAATCTACTTATAGTGAGCTGAATGGAGTTCAAACGTAATACCATTGTATTTCAGGCATTTATCTTAATTTAAAACAAGTGCAAAACATTAATAACAGAACAAGGAAATGTAGAGCTATAGGCATTTCCCTCCTCCTTCTCCTCTTTTTAAAATAATGCACTCAGCTGTAGTGTACTCCTGCCCTTACTGTGCTGCTGGTCTTGCAGGAGACAAGGTGTACAATGCCAGACCCATTAAAATCGTAAGGAAAGGGATCTTTTCAAAGGGGCGAAGCATACGAGTGAAATCCCCTTCACAAAGTGTCCATTTTTGAACTGGGGGTGGAGGTTTTACACAAAATGCTATATTTCTGCAGTTTTTACCTAGGTCACCTTCACAAAGCACTTGGCATGCAGGCACACTAAAGTGAGACGCACCGAGAGGAAAATTTTCCCATTTTCTGACCCTTATGTCCTCCTTCTTTCCAGTGCAAACTTGCCCTTTGCCACAACTGTCTTTAAACGTATAATGTTGCAAATCGTACTGTCATGCATTTTACATGTGCCTCCTATAAATTTCAGCTCCTGTAGTGCAGCTCCTGTAGTTCCACAGGATTGCTGATAATACTTGGTCAGACAGCAGCTTTTCAGGACTGTTCCGCTCCTTGAAGCATATTGTCAAAAAGGAAAAAAAAAAGAAAAAAAAAAAAAAAAAAAGAAGGTGAGTTGGGGGGGACTGAATTTGAAAAGACAGCGAGTGCAGAAAGCACATGAAAAGGGCACCAGAGATCAGTACTAACATGTTAATTGGGCTGGGGCATTACTGTGCTAGGCGCTGCACCAACAGATCAGCCTTGCCTTAGAAGGTTTATGATATAAATATGAGTTACAATAATTTTTCACCGAGTTTTCAAACTGCAAGAAATTACTTCCAAACTCCTTCAAGGATGACAAAGGAAGGTTCAAGTTAGACCTTTCACTTATGTGGAAGAACCTTTTCCCCAAAGACCAGATATCCCACCAGTGAGCTTATATGTGTAGTGGAATGACTCTAGTTTTTATCATCAGGATCTTCCCAGGGAGATTTGGGTGCCTTGCAGTGCTGTATTCTTTACAGCTCTCTGAATCCTATGCATTTAAGGCTGCTTAACAGCTGGTGAGTCACAGGACTTGTGCTCTGAGGTGGAATGATCCATTAGGACAAAGCCACTAGAGGTATCTTAACCTTTGGAAAAAAAAAAACAATACGAGTGGCTTAAGTAGTCTAGGTTAAAAAAACAAACTAACAAACAACAACAATCTGTCTGCATGGTCTGCAAAAAAATTAATCTCTATTCTTATAGGTGAATCTTAGGGATGTAAAATCTGCCAAAGAGGATCAGACCCTTCTGGATTAAAACAGACACTGTCTTGGGCACCACGCAAAGCCAATACTTCAGAAGAAGAGCACTTGGCCTTTCTAATTTCACTGAAGAGCTGGTTCTTGTCTGAAACGATGAGCTGTAGTTACGCGCACGCCTGCATGTAAGGTCACAGTGCTTGACTCAATGGCAGAATGAGGAAAATTGTGCAGACAGTGTCTCTGTGCCCCTAGTTTCAAGGCGCCCAGTGCTATACAAGTTCAACTAGCCCTGTTTTAGCCAAATTTCCTAAGGAAATAAAGTCGATATCTCCAACCTGCCAGTCAATGTCTGTGCCTCTCCTCTGTGATATAACTCCTGGTTGAAGAAGGGTGATTTGAATCTAATTTGCCTGTGAGATCTGGAGGTCTGAAAGATATTGCCCTCCTCCAGATTTCATAAGGAGAGGCAGTCCAGCAGAGGGAAAAACAAATTAGGGCTCCCTTTAGGGAAAACACCACAACATTAGCTCAGTTGCTTTACGAGTCAGCAGAAAATCCACCCCACCATAGGCATGCATGCATTTCCTAATTCAAGGAAACTAGACTTCATAAATTCTGTTTGTGGAATGAGTCCTTTGCATAAAAAAGCAGTGGTTTCATATTCTCTTCCTAACTTAATGGTATATTGTTAGCAACTTCATTTCTCATTAAGTCTCCTCAGGAGAAATAACACCTGAGGATAAATCACTATGTCGAGTTAGTGCTGCCACTTCAGCTGGCTCCTGGATCTGCCTGGTTTGGTGTCTCCAGCATTAATTTCATTCTGAGTAGAAAGATCAGGGTGAAAAAAGTGTCCATGTGTCATGCCCCGTGTCCCAGAGGGCTGATGTGAGGGTGCCAGAGCCCTGGCACAGGCTGCCCAGGGAGGTTGTGGAGTCTCCTTCTCTGGGGATCTTCCAGACCCGCTTGGACGCAGTCCGGAGCCACATGCTGTAGGTGACCCTGCGTGTGCAGGGGGTTGGACTAGATGATCTCTAGAGGTCCCTTCCAACCTTAAGCATTCTATGATCCTCCCCACTCTCACCCCGGTGTCGTGCAATTGCAGCTCTCTGTACTGCTCTTCGCAGCAAACCGGTACCTGGCAATGTGGATGTTCCTTAGGGGAGCTCAGAGTTTAAACAAATTTGCTTGAAAGTGAGCAAAGCGGCTGCTTAAATGTGTGGTTTGTAATTCCGGAGTGCCTCGAAACTCTATGTAAACTGAGGCCTAGCAGCCCCTGGGCGCTTGTGCCAAGCTCTGCGCTGGCTGAGGGCACAGGGCCGGATGCCTGGCTCCGGTGGGGACAGGCAGGACACGCCACTCAGGTGGCACGAAGGAGGACGTGTCACGTGGGGGCGCGGGAGGTGGGACACGTCGCTGCAGGAGGGAGCTGGCTCTCGGGGAAGCCCAGCCGTGCTCAAGGAAAAGGCCATCGCAACGCGCTGAGCTTCGCTGCAATTGCTCTGAAGACACAACACAGCCGGCTTGTATAGAACAGAAGAATTTTCTGGTACTTAATGCCACCAGAATGTCAGAAGAGTTAATGGCAGATGTGGCTGTGAAAACGTTCTGTATTTTTAGACAACCTTTAATTAAGACACTTTGTATGTAGCAGCCACCAAATAATATGCTGCCACTTGAAAGCTGTCAGAAGGGGAAAAAAGTGTACAAAGCTTCTAAATGCAGCCCTCTTTATTTTTATCTGAAAGTGAATTAGGAAACCTTTCCAGTAACAATAACTGTCCTCTCGCATGAAATGATTTATTTAATGCACACTGTAAATACTTCGGGCATCTATATGGATTTATACTTAACCCCTTTCACTTCATGTTGTTTAATCTAGCCTCATATTAAAAAGATTACATCTGAAGGCTGAACGGGTTTGTGATCCCAGTCTTTTCTTCTGAGACTAATGTTTTATATAATTATTTTGATACAGCAGATTTTTTTCATCCTTTCATGCAGCTTTGTAAGGGGTGAATAGGCCTCTCAAGGTTTTCATGTGGATTGGATTAAGAAAAAGCAAATGTATGTAGTAGAATTCCATTTTGAATTTGAGGCTGCCTTTATTAATAGATTATTTGTTTGCTTATAGGATTAGAAAGATGCTAACATGATAGAGGATTCTCTAATATAGCATTAATTCTTACTTTGTTATAGAAGAAATGTAGCATTTATTACATAAGCTTAGACTTGGATGCAAAACAAAGAGGTTTCAGTTAATTAACTTACAGAATATCTGAAAGACCTACATGAGCATCATTTTGATGTCTCCAGAATTTTGAGCCCCACCATTGCCAGTACAAACACACAGGAGGTAGCAATTAGATTATTAGCTAGCAATATATCATGCTCATTTACGGAATTAAATTGGTTAATGTAGTTAAACTGTTCTCAGCCTACCTGCAGGGGCTGTATTTTGGGGTAATATTTTGGGCTGTATTTTGGCTAACTGAGCGTTGCTGCAGCCCTCATTCTTCCGGCTGACCGTATGCAATAGGATGGAACTACCTGCTCAGGATATGAGTAGAAGATATCATCTTTGAGAATTTCAGCAGCAATAAGTCATGCATGTGCAGGTGGGTATTTGTTCCATTTACAGACCCACTCTGTTACCTGGGGCGTTGCAAAATCTGTATCAGACAGAATCAGGCCCAAACGAGCCCAGGACAATTTTGCCTTCTGCAGGACATGCAGGTGGGTTGACCCATGTGCAAATGGCTATGAATTTTTAAGAATGTCCTACATGTGGAGAGCATGCAGAAAAACAGAAAAACATTTTCTATTGCTAAAAACACTGAAATAATTTCATTCAAAAGCTGTCTGTAGTTCAGGAAGCTTTCGTACACCTCAAAGCCTTATTTCCTTGAGAGGCCAAGTACCCGGTTATTCTGATTCCACAAGTATTTTCTGACAAAACGCTACTTCGCAGAGGATTGGCAACCAGGAGAGGAAGAAAAGGGAGGATCCATTTTTCATGTTATTTTTCAGAGAATTTCTTCTAATGCTTCTGGGAACGATGCCACATATCTCTAATACCAGCATCTGAAACAAATCTGATGTCTTTGCTCACACTGAATAGCACTCTATTCTGCTACTAGGCCTACAAAAACACTTGAAAAGCTGTTAGTTACAGAAATGCTACTTCCAAAATTGTGCTTCAGGCAATGACATATCAGGGACATAAATCACTGGGATTAATAGTCCTGCAGGTGATACTGATTGTTGCCAAAGACATGAGAATTTTCCTTGAAAGGCTAGTTCTGGGCACCACATTTTGGTGGCTTATAGCATTCATGTGACTATTATTTCAGAAAGACAAATTTTGCACTAAATGTAATGTCTTTTATTAGACTGGCAGATATAGCAGAAAGCCATGATCACATTTCGTAGGCCCGCAAGCCCTTCCTCAAGATGGAAAGGGGAGGGGAGGTATTGAAGGATCAGGAAATTGAAAAAAAAAAAAAAAAAAAAAAAAAGTCTCTGACACTTCCAGGTTTGATAAAGTTAAATATTTTTGCTGTGCCCTCCCCCGGACTGCTAATGAATTGTGCAACACCAAGAAGTCCTCTTTATTTTCCTGTGAGATTGAACAGTGCAGATCAGATGCTGCTGTGTTGCTTTGGTATATGTACGGGGTGTTACCTCACGCCCTTATTCATGAGTTTTAACAGCAATATTTGGACAGTGAGTTCACTGTAGCACACTCAGTTGCCTAATAACTTTGGTGATTAACTTGTGCTACTACCACGGGGTTGTGTGGGTTGCAGTGTGTAGATGCACTCCTGGTTTGAGCTATTGCTACTTGTTCATGAATCAAGTGAACATTACAAAGGCAAGAATTTTTCATGCTGCCACCTGAGTGGTGAGAGCTACACCAAAGCCGAGGGATGTGGTCACGCATTGGATTTTGGCTTCTTTAAACAGCAGACAGTCAAATCAGGAAGCAGCAGCCACTCTGGCACACTCTAAACACGCATCACCTAGTTAAAATAGACTTGCAAGCTAACAGGCATGTCTGGTGCGATGGCACTGATAAATAAGCTGTTGGCATCATTTGCAGTATTGATTTGGTACTCCTGCATTCTCCGCTTTGATTCTGGCTCCTTTTGCACCTGGCTCAAAGCTGAGGTGCTGGTGGGGCCTCCACGGCTTGGTCGCTTCACCTGCAGAACTGCCAGCGAGCGAGGGGAGCTGCCCTCCTGCCCCAGGTTATATATTGCAGCTGTGCCTCCCCACTCTCTCTGCCTTTGCCCAGGCTGCAGTGCGTCTCTTAGGATGTGCTTTCTAGAAGCTCCTTGTTGGTTTTAGTAGGACTTTGTTTCTCAAAGGGGTTCTCCGCTGGCACCGGAAGGCTGCGTGTCCTTGCCAAGAAATGTCCCCTTGCTGCACGTGCTGTGCCTGCCCGGCGGTTATCACAGCCTCCTGAGGAGAACTTGACGGGTGACAGCATTTCAGAGGGTAAGTTAGAAGCGCTACACGCTTGCTTGGCTGGACTGGAAATGCCCTTTTGCATACAGTACCTGCTAACCAGAGTCGCCATGATGTTCCTGTAGAGGCTGCAGCCCTCAGAGGCTCTAGAGGCTCAGCCTGTCACTTGAAATATGTCTGCAGAGCCTGGCAGAGCTCAGCAAGGCCCTGGGTGATGCCAGGCTAGTGCCCGCAGGCACCATGGCCGCGTGGGGTCCGGAGGAGCCCTCCGCCCTGCGTGCTGAGGGGTTTGAAAAATGGTGCGTGGCTGTGCCCTGTAGCGTGTGCCCGGGGTTCGCTGAGTGCCGGGGCTGCAGGGCTTCGTGCAGGGGGCCGCGGGCGGGCTCGGGCCAGGTCCTTGCTGAGCACCGGCCCTGCGTCTGAGGGTCTGGTGAAGGTTGGTGAGGCAGGGCGAAGACACAGACCGGGCTGTCTGTGAACTAGGCCTGTTTTCCTGTGGAAAAATTTCCCCGCCAAAGAGATGGTTTCCACCTCTTTAAGACAGCAGCTGCTAGAAAACGCATCCGGAGCCACGGGTGCCTTTACTCTGGCCCGGTGCTCCCGCTGTGTTTTTAAGGGACACGAGGCTGGTGGGTGTTCGCGCTGGCGCAGCGCCTGCAATGGCGCGCGGCGGCGGCGCAAGCCGTGGCGCGCCGCTCCTGGCGCAGGGACACGCGCCCCTTCGTCGGCGTTCGCGTGGCCGGGAGGACAGCGAGTGACGCTGACAGCTGCCTGAGCAGAGGGCTGTGCCCGCGGGGGCTCCGCTGGCGCCGAGGCCGCAAGGGAGCGGCCATGGCAGGGAGCGAGTGGCTCCTGCCACGTGCTGCGCTCTCGTCTTCCATTTTTTCCCCTTTGCACAGGCAGCTCTGGAAGGCGAAATGCAAGGAATCCCCACTAACAACTGTTATTTATTTAGTTAAATTGTCTTTTACCTGGTAGCCAGATCTACCTGCCTGCATAAAGAAAGCCAATTTCACTGGTGCTTTTTTTTTTTTTTTTTCCTCCTGCCTCCTTATTTGATATTTATTTACTTCTACCATTTTGTGACGATGCCTAAGCATCTCATTCATGGACTGGTACTCTGCTGTGCTATAGACAGGCAGTAGGTAAGGCAGCCTGAAAGGATTTACCAGATAAGTTGTATCTGTTAGGTCTTTCCTAATGCAGCCCGAGAGCCTTCTGTTCGGAGACGCCTCCGCTCTGCCCGGACCGCAGTGGGGGCCTCGCTGGTGGTTTGTGTCTGCCACGGGATGTATCCTGCAGCACAGCTCTGCTGAGCCCCTTCATGCACCTCTTGATATATGAATTCCTGATTGAGACTGATTTTTAATTGCTTGAAAGAGATTTTAATGCTGTAGCATCTATTCATGTGACTCTTCGGCTTGCAGGCAAAATATCCATTATCTTTTTATTATTTTTTTATTATTAATTATTTATTTTTTTTACCAGTAGTTACACAGCTAGGATTTTAAAAGAAGCTGAACTTTCTAGATGCATTTTTTTTTTTTTTTTTTTTTTTTTTTTTTTTTTTTTTTT
>VZSV01000026.1:4465096-4488667 GCA_013398735.1 Nothocercus julius | reverse complement strand
CAAAAAGGATAGTCAGGAAATAAGTATGTAATCACACCGCTTTGGCATTTCCAGTGTTACGTGGCTTGTAGACACCACATGGGCTCCGCAGAAGCAGTGCAGGTGGAATAGCCCATCTGGGATGTAAGAGCCCAGGGATCCAGCAAACATGCTGGTAATGGGACTGGTTCTGGAAGGTTGCTGTCACCTTTGAGAGGTGACCGTTGATGTAAGGAACTAGAAATTTTGAGTTGCTTGGGGATGCTAAAAGAAAGCAGGTTTTTAAACAGGTTTTACTAGAAACTAGTTATGAATGATTATCTACGGAATGATCTGAAACATTAAAAGAGAAAGAATAGATATATAATTTAAAAAAGAGGATAGGATCAAAAGGGATCTAGAATTAGCATTCCTCATTATTTTAATGCCAGAACATGCTTCTGTACTATTAATAGAAGTTAAAGCTGCTGCAGATTTTTTTTGACTGTTTCTACAGCTTGAAGAATCATAATCATGCTAGGGCTGAATATCCCTTTCTCAACAATAGCACCTGTTATACCTTCCTCAGTTTGTCTCCCTGAACAAAAAAGGTCCTGTAAGGTCATCTGCACTTCTTTCCAGAACCAGGATATTTTTCTTTGGTTTCCTCATCATAGAGGAGACACACAAGCTCTGAAATCTTTTGAAAATTGAATAGCTCTGTATTTTTTTCCTCTCTCATAAGCATTTTACTGTATTGTGTTTTATTTCTTATCTCTTTAAATGGTATTTCCTTCCAAATACATTTCTTCTCCCTATGTAACAAGTCATTAAACTACAGAGCAATTCAGCTTGGACTTTCCCCCAGCATTGTGGGACATTTGCAGCCAGTGCTATGAAGTCAGCTATTATTCCTCATAGCAGGGTTTAAAAATAATTGCCCTGTTCAGTTTAAAAAAAAAAAAAAAAAAAAATCATAATGAGTTGGTCTATAGGGTGTATTTAGTCATTGCAGAGATTGGTAATGATAAAGGCATATTTGTGTATCAGGATGCAAAGAGTAGGACTGTTGGTATCTGCCTGGGCAGAGGGCCTGGGTGGGGGCTCAGGGCTCGAGGACCCGGGGCGGCCGCGGGGGCTCCGGGAAGCATCCGGCTTCGGGAGCCGGGACGCTGCGTTGCCTTCAGCGGCAGCATCGTGGCGCGGCTGCAGCCGTGCGCTGACTTGTCTAAAAGGCAATTTCTTGCCAAGTGGTTTGGGAAGGGGCCTATCCGGAGGTGCACTCCTGAAAACATTTTAGAAGGAGGATGAAACGATTTGGGAAACCAACCCTGGTTTGTGGGAGTGCTGTTTGTTTTTGTTGTTGTTTTTTTGTGTGACCACTTAATCACTCTATTTTATATGAATTAAATGAGTGCAATTTGCATCTGATGTATAGGCCCCTGAAGATGATGGGAAGGCTGCTGCTGCTTCTTATAGTGATCTTTGGCTTAGGTGATTTTAGGAGACTTTTTCTTCTCTGTTCATTAATTATTTTTTTTAATTGCTGAGATGGAAATTTGATGGGCGGAGTGGCACCATATCATTCAGAAGGTATTTGAATGCTGAGCTTCCACATGGAAGGCAGGTGATATTATTCTTTTCTAGTTCACTGAATTACTTCTGGAAAAATAGCAAAAATTAATGTAAGAGGAGAATATAACCAGGCAGCCACAGTTGAGAACAGGTTATTTTACTTGCCCTGTGATTCTGTGGTAGAACTATGGGGTCAGGTAATAAAACCAGAACACACTCGCACTTAAATGAATGGAGCCATTCATTTCAAGGACAGCTTCAGGGTTTTTAGTCTAGCAGTGTAACTAGCTGAATTCCCCGAAGGCAGATGAGCCAGTGAAGGAAAAATGTTCAGAATAAGGATTCCAGGTTATCTGCTTTAGAGGGTTTTTACTTCCCCTCCCACCTTTTTTTTTTTTTTTTTTTTTTTTTTTTTCTCTCTCTCTCAAATGTTGAGGCTAATTATTCTGCTGGGGCTGGGAGGTGACTGCGGGGGGGAAGATGGCTTTGGCAGAGATGGTCTCCGTGATCACCTCCAGGCTGCAGCAGCCAGTGACCAATTAGGTCTCTGCCATTCTAAAATGCAGCTTGATTCAGTAAAACACAGGCTGCTGTTTTCTAGGTTCTGTGAACAAGGCAACCAGAAACCTACTGCTCTTACTGAGGCCCAAAGTTCTAGAGACCTCAACAAAGAGACAATAGAACAATATTTTAAGACAACAGTAACAAGCTGATTCCTCTAATAGAGGCAGGTCGTAAAGCCAAGCTCTTCTGGAGCACCTTGCTCCTTCCGAGCACTGAGCTGTTAGTCATAGGGCCTGTGATGGTGCAAGCAGGTCTGCAGGGCTCCCGGCGCCTCTTTCTTTCTGCAGAAGGCTTGTCTTGACTGTGCGAAGGCTGAAAGGTGCTTCGCATGAGCCCTTTACCCTCTCAGCACAATGGTGTCGTCTTCAACGGCCCTTTAACGAAGGGGAGAAGGAACATGTACAGTGGTCAAAATAGATTATTTCAGGTGGAGAAAAAGAGTCATTTTGAGTGAGTACATAGCAAGGGTGGGACTGTCCTGTAAGAGTGTTTAGCAACAAGAAACATGCCCTTATCCTTTGCAAGCCCCAAAGACAAGCAGTGCAGCATCTATGCCCTGTAGGATCTTACTTAAATTTGCATTTGTTTGTGAATAATGAGGGGAGCGGTGGATAAGTGGTTATTGCTTTGAATTTCTGTCTCTGAGCCAGTGATCTGGCCCTTTCACAGTGAAAGGCAGAGGGAATTGGCAACTGCCTGGACTGTTTTTTTTTTTTTTTAAATCATCCAGAATCTGAATCAGGAAGGAGGCGTCATGGTCCTTATCCTGAAGTAAAGCAGAAGATCTTGTGCAAGAGAAGTGGAGAACAGGAACCAGCAGACAGGCTCCCTCCTCCAGTTAGGTATTGCCACCTATTAGCTTTCTTTCTGTCCCCTCCCTTCAACTTCCCTTCTTCTCTTTGCCTCTTGGTGAGCGGGTGGGGGAAACCTTCTCTTCAGCCAGGAAGAAACCAATCAGAGGAGAAAAGCCCGTGTGCGAAGTGATGTTTGCAAACCCTTGCATAGCATCCCAGCCCTTTGCCCGTGGTCTCTGTTTAGACAGCGAGCTCTTCAGAGGAGGGGCTCTCTTCCTGTGTTTGTACAAGTGCGCAGCAGACTGAGGCCCTGATAGGCTTGGGTTCCTTAGGGGCTGTCGTCATGCACAATAACAAGGAGCCATATGTTGGTTTAGCCAGGAAAATACTACAGCAGCAGGCCAGTCGGCAGACTTTCCCGTAACGGACCAGTTGTTTCTTAGACAATACAGACCATTTCCCCTCCTATCCCAGCAGTAATCTGCTTCATTTCTAGAGGAAGCAGTCCTAGGGATGATGCTGTGGTTTAAACCTTGTGTGCCTTTACTGTGAGTCCAAGTACCCTGCAGATATTTGGAGGTGTGTTTCTGCAGCGTGTGCAGACCAGGAGTGCAAGATATCTGTGCCCCGGCTCTCAGGGGGCCACCGTTGTCCAGCACCCCTGGCGTTGGGGGCCAGTCCTCACCTCGTATGTGGCCTTGATGGCAACGCACGTGAGTGTTTGCTCAGCATCCTGCCAGGCTGCTCGTTTTCCTGTGATTTCGATCACTTCTGGTTCGGCATGCTGCATCTGTGGTGAAGTATTGCATAGGTGTCCTCCCTGGAGCTTTGGCATAGGCCTGGAGATATGTGCTCATTTCACATAAGGACTTAGTAATTTTAAGCAGCGATGGTTACTTGTGCAGCTGGATTGAAATTCTCTGATTTAGCACTTTATTTTCCAGGTTTCAGTGAGAAGTCATCAGCATGTTTTGTTTGACTATTACCATTTCTGACTTATCAGCAAAATATTTTGAGGACTTGGTGCCTGGTGAATCTTCCTCCCGGCGGGCAGATTTGTGATACTTGTGGCAAATGCAGTTGCTTCAGCCTGCAGTAACAACCAGGGAGCTGCTCTCCTGCTCAAAATTGCTTTTCTGCCCATGGGAGAGGGACAACTGTTTTTCCTTTTATCATTGGGTTTATTTTTGAATTCTTGTGCCAGCTGAATATTCCAATATATCACCAGCCCGATTCTTTTCAGAGTAACACATAGAGTTGTTTTTAGGTGGTAGAAGGGACATGCAGAGCACTCATGAGTCCTGAGAAGATGGGAGCAATATTTATGACTAATTTCAAACTGAGAACAATCTGCACAGTGCTGTGAAGTGCAGGTCTGTTTGAATTGAAAGAAGTATTTTACTGGATTTATTGTTGCCTTTGATATGCTTTTTATGTGTTCTTGTCAGAAACTGAATTTAAAAAAAGGCACTACAGTTCAGTGTTAGCCTGTAAAAACATAAAAATCTGGCACAGAAAGACCTGTCATCATAACTTTCATCATGTTACAAATTCTTACTTTGCCACATCTGCTCATTACATGAGATGGGCAAGAATTCAGAGCCATTGAGCTTTGAGAAATTCAGCTGCAGAAGGTAACAACTGATTAAAAGGTCAGAAGGTAGCTCCAGAAATCCTCCTATGGTCTCTTCGGTTCATGAATTTCATAAGCGAGATGCCAGCAGACTACATTGCTTATGTTTAGATGTAGAACAGACTGGGAAATGAATTACAGCGAGGTGTAAAATAAGTAAAATGTAAGCTGTACAGCAAGAGTGCTTTTTTTTAAAAAAAAAAAAAAAAAAAAAAAAGTTGGGTTTCTTGTGCAATGAAAGGAAAAATACACCATGGCCACTCTAGGAACACAGTGGGCAAGATCAAGTGTGAAGCAGCCAAGTTAATGGTGCTGCACCGATTTATCTTACCCGATGATCTTGCCTACAGGCTGTAACTCTGAAACTTGGTCAATAAATGGGATTGTAGTTATTATGTTTAAGAGTAGCTATGGATTTTCAGTCAGAGTGATCTTTGCTTTTGCTTTTACCATTATTCTCTTTCCACCTGAAATATGATGTCCTTGAGGGGGCACTGCTTTGGCTGTGTCTCCCTCTCCCTAAGCACCAGCACTGCTGTTTGGCTGCGTCTCCCTCTTCCTGAGCATCTTCTGGACCTGTGCACTGGGTGGTTGGGACCTGGGCATGTGCGTGCCTTCCTGGGTGTCAAGGGACAAACAAAGGGGTGTCTGCATCCTACCCATCTTGCCACAACAAGTTTGCACCAGAACAGCTTTCTGAGTGAGGCTTAGGTATTCTCCAGTTCTGAAATTAAAAGGATGATCATCTCAGTTCTACCTCTGTTTTTTTCTGAGCTCTTGAGGGATTTTATTAAAAAGAAAATACATGTGAGATTCTAGTATAATATGATTCCAGAGGTGGGAGATTTAAGAGAGCCCCAAATACTGTGATATTTAGCAGCTACCATGAGAAGGAATGGGAAACAAGGTGTTAGCTGCACAGTCCTCTGGCCAGGTGTTTTTGGAGGTTTCATACCCTGAGCAGTGTTTGCAGGGAGGTAAAAGGCTTTCTCCAAGGAAGATAGCTAGCTGGATTTTAAGGTTTTCTGCCTTTGAGTCACCTGGGCAAGTCACTTAACAGCTGGATGGTGTACAGGGATACACAGAGCCCTCCTCTAGCTCTTGGGTTTTAACTGACAGTGTACATAGCCCTGTGTTGCAGTTGCAATATTCTCTAATAGATAACATTTTAAAATGTACAAAGAGATACATTTGGTATAAATATAGCTCACAGCATGAGGCACTGAATAAAACATTTCTCTTCACTCATCGGGGAGGATCATGCATAACTTACTCTTGGATCTGCTTCATTGCTCAGGCGTTGGAGAGTCACCCCTAATTTGTGAAAACATATGGCTTATTCCACCCTTCCTCGCTGAGGATTCGTTACAGGCCTCCTTGCCTCCAGACGTGTGTTCACCATCTGGATCAGCCTTCTGCAAATTGAGGTAATGGGGAGTTAAAGTGAGGGGGAAACAGGGAAAAACGGACTCTCCCTCTGCTCAAATCAGAAGACAACTCTTAGCTCTTGGCTCGGTTATGGTCTGATGGACTGAACCACAGAAAAATTCACGGGCTAGGCAAATAGCCAGGTTACTGCAAACACATTTTTGACCAGTAATTAAGATTAATTTCAGGCCAGCTGTTTAATTTTTTAGGCTATGTCTTGATTAACTATCTAGGTAAGATGAGTCAGGGAAAACCAGCTGTGGTTACAGTAAGGGAATATGTGGTGTGTGGCAGGCTATTGCCATCCTGAGCCATGGATTATGAGTTCTGTCCACCCTGAGCTCTGAGACACCATTACTCTTGCTTAAACTTGCTAATATAGGCAAATCTTAAATTATTGTCCTACCATTAGGCAGGAGTCTTCTACAGGCTGCTTTTTTTCTAAAGCAGAAATTAAGTGTGGGTTATGATGCTGTAAAACACCAAGTCTGTAGGTAAAGCTGGGTTTCCTTCCAAAGTGCTCCCAAGTTTGGTCTTTTAGTACCTTGAATTACCAGGAGTCCTGCCCATGTATTACTCAGGTAACAGGAGCAGTGTTCACCTGAGGTCTTTGCATGTGAATCAAAAAGAAGTTTTCCGATTTCCCCTTAATGCAGGTAGAAGAGATGGTTAAGGAGATATCGTGCACACAGGGCCACCTGACAAGGTGCTTGAAGGTGATTCTTTCTAGATGGGCCAATTCTCTCGTTTTGTTGGTAAGTGTGCCTGAGGCCATCTGCATGTCAAAGGATTTCATATACCTTAATTTGCTGAAGATTTGCCAAACAAAAGCTGTCCACCTCTTCCCCTACCCCAATCTAACCCCAGGGTCAGCTGGCTGGGGTGGTGGCCTGGTTCCCATGAGGACCCTTAGTGTGAGGGCTCTGCCACAGCCCAAGGAGACTCGTGGCTTCTGCTTCTCAGAGCTTTTCTTTCTTTAAAGCCACTCCTGTGCCGTTTTTGGGGGCTTGTCTGTCTTTGTTACTAGCTTGTGCTCAATTCAGGTTTTCCAAGTCAGGGCTGGCTTTCAGGCCTTCTTGGTTTTGGGAACACTGAGCATGCACAAAATAACGTATTGCTTGCTTCAAAGTTTAGAAAGCCATAAAAATATTCTGCATTGGCAATGCCTCTGAATAGCTTTCACAGTTTCCTCTTCCTACCACTCCCACATACTTTTTTTTTTTTTTTTCTTCTGTGCATTTCTACAGTACTTCTGGCTAAAATCGCCTCTGTCCTGCCATCACCCAGTTACTCATTTACACAGTTGTGCGTTGCAATGAATCACCCATCATAAGCTGAAAGACAGGCAGAAAAGACAGGTGGAGTGGAAGTATTTGGTGCCTCAGATTGGTGAGGTCTCTGCTACTGTTTTGGGTATATCTTATAATGCCCCTGCATGATTTTAGCCTGGAAATGAAAGTGCAGTTAAGGGTAGATGTGATGACGTTATGCCTGTCTTGATCTACCCTCTTCCTTCCTTCTGTTGTAATCATCATGTTTGCAATGATTAAAAAGGATTAAAATGCAAATCAGTACCATAATCAAACAAAATGCAATAGCTGGTTTTCCTGAAGAAACATTAAAATAAAAGATAAATGATTCATAACTAGGTCCATGATAAGTTTGGGTGGATATAAAATCATGTTAAGCTATTGCCCAAACCTCAAAAACTCATCTGTCCAAGCTATGCTGCTCTAGCTTTCTTTTCCAGGCCCTACATGTCTCAAACTACACCATGTTCACTATGCTATTTTTGAAAATCCTTGGAGCTTATAGCCTATGCCTTTTACATATGTAGTGCTTTCTTTTTAATTATTGCATTTATATCATTCCTTTTAACCAAAGATTTTCAGTATCTTACAAATGTTTTTTTAATCAATTGAAGCTTCCTAGTCTGGCCTGTCAGCTCAATCAATCATTCTTTGATTTACAGAGAGATAAATCAGAGGACATCAAAGAACAAGAACTCAGGCAAGGTATAAAGCAAAACTCTGGTGTGAATAGGACCCAGGGTATCAAACTAGTAGATTATGGGTTATTGGTATTTTTGAAAGGTTTTGGCACCAGCATCTTCTCAATTTAGGCAATACCTCTGAGACAAGTAAGTCACAGCAATTTAAAGCTGTTGGATTTTTTTTTAAAAAAAAAAAAAAAGGTTGAACTGAGCTATAAATAAGCATATGTCCCTCCAACATAAAAATGAGACTGGATACTTTTGATGAGCATAATGAGTATTATCTCTAAAATGGGATGTGAGCTTGCTCATGTAAATGCAGTGTGGCAAATAGCCTGAGAACACTTCAGGAATGCTGGAGGAGATGCTTTCTGTTCAGATTACCAGTTCTTGCCATATGGATGGGTGTAAATGGAGATTGATGGGAGCTGTTGTTGTTGTAATGTACCCATTAGGATGTTTCCTTTGTTTCAATATGTAGATTGCTTTTGAAGATGTGAAGCTAGTTTAAACAAAATGAGATGTATAGAAACTTTATGTCCTCCTTTGTGTTCAGTTCCTGCACAGACCTATATAGTTCTCAGGAAAAGGTTGGATGTTTACAAGGATTTTAGTGCATTGAAGAAAACAATTTGGTATCCACCAATATTTTGAGTGGAGAAGCAATATTCTGATGAAAAGATGCTTCAGAGAGAAGGCTCTTAATTTTCTTAATGTAACAGCCCCCCCCCCCATTTAAAAAATGATTTCTGGTCTAAAATGTGCTATTAGTATGTGAATAATTCCTTCAGCTCTACTTTGTGAGACGTGGAGCTGCCATGCTTCTCCACCTGCCCTGGTGAGCATCCTCCCATTTGCTGTACAGAAGGATATTCACTTGCTTAAACCCCTCCAATGAAGGAATCTTTCATGGATTGACTGAGACAGTAAATCAAATGCTGCTTTAGCCTTCTTTGTGGTGCCTTGGACAAAACAATTTTCTGGACATGGGGTTAAAAGGAGGAGAGTCACCCCTCCCCACCTCCCTCCACTCCATCCTGATCACCTTATTTTCTTCAATTTGCATGCTGCTTATATACTTGCAGGTTAGTACTTGGGATCTGTTTACTTTTCCACTCTGGCTCATCTGCAAGCTGAGGCTAGATGTTGCATTCTAAGTTTGGAAGCTGATTTTGATTCAAAGGAAGATCGATTGCAATTCCCAAGGCAGGACCACTATTACTAATTCTGTTGGATAGCTCAGAGCCCTTTCTTTCTAGTGAAAGGGTTGTGTCTTTTCTGCTGTGGTGAAGTCTATATATTTTTATGTGAATATAACTACACTTTTTTTAATTCTATCTCCTTTAAATACTTCTAAAAAAATGCCTGTCTGTGTTGGAGTGTGCCAGCCAGTGCTGGATTTCTTGGCACCAAGGTGTTATTCATGCTATGCATATTAGCTCTGCATTGTCTTAAAGGGTTTGTGTATAGCTGGGAGAGATAAGACAGGTATTTGTCTGGAGAAAGGAACTATGCACTGTTCTTCCTGTGTGATTTCAACGAAGAACTGGGTTTTGGAGCCAGCTTAGTTTCTAAAGGCAAAGCACATTTGAAAATCTAATAATTATTTAGATAGCACTAATTGTAGTCAATTCTCTATAAAAGGTATAAACTGTCACTTAATTACATTTGAATTCATAATACAAAAATGTATCTTGATTAGAGCAAGAAATAGATCAGGTTAATTCTTTTCTTTGTTAATGAGCAAAATTTATACAGAAAAAAATTGCATTATCCTGTGGAGCTGTCACTGGCTTCTTCCTGCAGTTGGTTTTCAGTCTTCAAATAGATGTTCAGACACTAAGCTGTCATTTAAGCTTTGGATATTTTTTATTCTCAGACAATAATTCTCTGCACCCAAAATTGAAAGCTTTCCAGCTTTATGCTCTCTATCTTCCATGGGGGATTTGGTAGGAAGCAACTGTATAAATTGGCATGTGTAGTTCTTTGTGGTATAATTTCCAATCAAGGGGAAAGAAAACTATTTGGGATTGTTTTCCCTTTATTTTTCATGACGGATGCAAAATCCTGCCTAAATATTCCAAGTGCTAGTCCAGGAGGGGCAGAGGAGGAAGGACACATCCCCAAACACTGCTGGAGAGAGAGGTGCTGAGCAAAATTATTTTCTGCAAGATTGAAACCTAGTGTGTTGTGTGAAGTCTAATTTTAGACCACATTATGCTGCAATATGGTATCAGATTCAAAGAGCAGCAGGTGTCAGAGAATCTGCTAGCTGACTCTCCCCGTTACTGCAGAAAAGCTTTATTAAACTCATTTTCGAAGCTGCAAATAGGACGCTGACATGGTGTGAAATTCAGCTAAACTGCACTTCGGCGCCCGTTCCCGCATGTCACGGATTTACTGCGGTCGCCCACTGTGATCTGGCCATCCCAACGCGGGAACCGCTCGCTCTCGGCCTCCGCGGGGAAGCCCTGTGTCCTGGACCCCCGCGCTCCCGCCACGGCCCCGCGAGTCCCGGGCGCTGCGAGGCCGTGTGAGCCCCCATGCAGGCCTGGCCGGGGCCCGTCTCCCTCCACGTGCATCCTCACGAGCTTGCAGGTGTCTGGATGAACCCACTATTGCTGTTTCGAAGCTTCAGTATATAGTCACACCCTCAGGTTCTGCAGTGAGACCTCTTCCTCAGAATTTAAATAAGGCTGTGAGGGCAGAGCCGCAAGCTCTGTGGCCCCGTCTTCCCGGGGCAGCGCTCACTGGCCCCTCTTTCCTTGCTGCCAGCTCCCTCTGGCTGCTCAGCTGACCCGTCTGGGCGGATTGAGGAGCTGCAGTGATGGGGACAGTATTAGGAGAAGTGTTACAGTTTGTTTTAGGCTGTGTGTAAACATCCCCCTGAAAGTGTGAGGAAGCAGCAGAGAGCATCAGAAAGGAACTGCCAGGGCACTGGGAAGCCGCTGGGATGAATGTCCAGAGCACCCTCAAACGGGGCCGTGTTGGGTGAAGGTGGCACCTCACACAGATCGTGTGCGATCAGCCAGGCATCGCCAGCAGGCCTAGGAAGAAGCGGGCCCTACTGGAAAGGACAGGTTAAGGCTGTGAGTTACAGGCTTGCTCTTTTTAATTTTACACCTCCTTTCTTTCTTCTCTGCTGACGCTGACTCTGCTCTCCTAAAGAGCAGAAATGTGAAATGCCATTTTACTGGGGCCTCTACCTGAGGGGATTGCTGGTCACAGCTTGGCCCTTGGTAGGAATCTGTGTTGCCTTTGGCTGGCTTTGTTCGGAAAGGCTGTTTCAGAGCAAAGAAAAGGGGATAAACATAAAAATTGTCAGCGAAGAAACAGGATTTAGGTGTAAAGTGTTGTATACCCACTGGATATGGTCACCAAAACGAAAAAAAAAAACTTGAAAACTTTTGTTCATGTTTTGAAATATAGTAGTTGTATTTTATATAGATTTGCTTGTTATTTCCCTGCAAAATGCAGCTAAGCAGTGATTGATCAAGGGCTGTGGGACCTGTTCATAGATGGACAGATACATGGAAAGCCCTAACAGGGTGGATTTGGTGTCTGTCATCTCTTGTTTTTAATGTGAGGTTGACTTTGCATTTGGGTGAAAGGAAATCATGCTCTTGTGGGGTAAATCCCTGCTCTGAAGTTTCCTGGGCAATATTTTTCTGCAAGTTTCTCTCCTTTATGAGCAGTACAGGGATAGAAGTTGAGCTATCTGGAGCTGGAGTGGCTTGGAGGTCTTCAGAAATTTGAAGTTAGGGCAAAGCCGTCTTGCCCACTTTTATGGGCAAAGAGAAGTGGGTTCATGGCAGCCGATGGAAACCACCAAACTTGCCTTTCAGTGAAGCTGGGTTGTTTCATATCGATCTTTTTTTTTTTTTTTTTTTTTTCTTTAAATGAACATGAAATTCTAACCAAATTCTAGAGTGAGGCTTTAAATAGCAATGGATTTGAGAAGGACCTTGCTGGATTCTGGGCAATAACTTCCAAAATTTTTCTTTTGGACAATGGAGGGGGTCTGACTGCAGAGGGTGCATTGGGGCATTTGGGGCACTTACAGGAACAAGTAGCCAAAATATCCAGCACCCACCCTGTGCTCAGGGCCTGCAGTGTGATGTGATCTGCATTGCTAGAGAGCAACTCTGTGTAAATAATATCAATAATATATTATTGCCGTTCTCATAGGTAAAACTGCTTGGCACTTTCATGTTTGGTGTAGGAATTCTTATTCTGTTCATAATTTTTTACAAGGAAACAAGGCTTCAGACCGGGCGTTTCATCAGTACATTGGAGATGAAGGCTGGAATAGTCTAATTCAATTTCTGGCACTGCTATTTTCGTGCAGAAACCATCAATATCATGGTAATGTATTTTCAGACCATATTATGTGGAGGAAATGTGTGACTTCATCTCAAAGGTGACCTGCAAAGGAAACTTTAAAATTGGCTTGTACTGTTTCTTTTTTTTTTTTTTTTTTTTTTTTTTTTTTTTTTTTTTTTTTTTTTTTTTTTCTCCCCCTTTGTGTCTCCCTTTAGGTCTTAGTGTTTTGAAAACGTCTGGGAAGCTTTGAATATTCCCAGCCTTCTGCTTGTGCATTTTTCTGCTATTATATTTAAAAATAACAGGAATGCAAACTCTGATTTTGTTGTTTTTCTCCTTCCATTTATTTTCCTGGACGGTTCCTTGGGGGACAGCAAGGATAACACAAAAGCAAAACATTGTTAGGAGAGTCTGAGGCATTTAATTTTTAGAAGAAAACTTTCTTCTAAGCCCTTTGTCTCAACAGGTGCTAGTGAAGCAAACAGAATATTGCATCTGAACCACACTGCCTCCAAATCTCTTCTCGCAGTAGCTCAGCTTTCATCTTCTGCAGTCGTAATTGCATTAGCTCTCTAGTTTTTGCAGGGTCTATTTCAGGATAGACAAAATATTAATTTTAATATTGAAATAGATTTTTTTTCTTTAGGAATTTTGTATACCTTTCAAGTAAATTTTTATAGATGCATAGGAGAAGAAAGCTATTTATTTGATAAAAATCCTCTAGATGAGGAGGAAAAGTGAAACAAGCTGATAAACTTCCCCAACTTCCCTCATGAGTGAAGGGGATGGCTGCTTGGGAAGTGGCTGGGCTGGGCTCTGTGGGGTTTGGAATTGGGAGAGGAGCAGCAGGTTAATGGGGAAACCATTGCCCTAATCCAAGTAAGGGGAGCTGGATGTTTATGTGCAGCAGGAACTTGACATTTTTAGCATGCAGATGCACATGGAGGCAGCGAATAAAACCCGCTCATTATACCAGCAGGACCCAAAGCTTTGTGGCCTTGGCGGAGGCACCAAAACTCCCTCCTTGCACCTGGATCAGCTGCAGGAGGCTCTGCCGTGTTTCTGAGGTGCCTCCTAAAGAGGTGCTGGCTGGGAGAGGTGCAAAACTGCGTGCCTGGCTCCCAGTCTGCTTCCTGCTTATGCCTGGGAGCTTATGGGGAAAGGGAAGCCTGGAAGCAGCCTGGCATGCAAAGTCCCTGGGTCTCACCTTGGTCCTCGCTGTGTTATTCTGTCTGCTTCGCTGGGCCACCAGCAGAATGAATTTTAATTGACAAAGAGAAGTCTTTTGGTGGAAGCATATTCTCAGATGGGGAAGTATAAATTATGGAATAATTCATGGAGTATTTGCAGCTCTTGAGAATTCAGCTGGTCTAAATAATGTATGTTTATACATACAAATTGTGTGTGTGTCCCTGCATATTTTAAATGTTTGATTGTTTCACATTAAGAAACAAGTGCTGATGTTAGAGCACTGGAACACTTGCCATTTTGGTTTTAATTTTCCTCCCTTATTATGAATTCTGCGCAGATTTTTATCAGGATGTTTCACACCTGCGTTTTTGTTGCTCATCTAAAACCATATAGACATAGCAAAAGGGCCACATCTATTTAAAGTCTGCAGATACTAATGAGGAACTTACTCCAGCTTGGGTGAACCTTGGCCTGCTAAATCTGCATTTTTTATTGGTAGAGGAAGAGCTTTCCTCTGCGAGCAAACCAGGAAACCAGAGTTTTGCAATGTGTGCCCATGTGTGCAAATGTCACAGAAATCACTGACTTCCCTAAAGAACTTGGGTTGGGGAAGAGTTAAATAGAGCCAACAAAAATTGTGAGATGTATCAGAGCTTCTGGATGGTGGTGATGGAGAAGATGCCAAAGCTCCTAATGATTTGCTTCTGTGGAGGTATTTAGACCCAGGGCTGTCATCGGCTCTGACAGACGCCCTGCAGATGAGAGGGTTTCGGTGTAGAGTTGTGTCAAAGACCGCTATTGTGCGTGGCATTAGCCTTCAGCATTGTCTTCCAGCACTACCTGCACACATCGTTATCGTGATTAGCCAGGACAGAGGGCTCTTGTGTAATTATCCTTACACTGTGTCAATCTGCTCTTGCATCCAGCTAGAGTATGTCAGCAACGAATTAAAGAAATCGATGAATTAATCCCCAGAAAATATGAAGAGAGTTGAAATGAGAGGGCCTGTGATTCTTATCTTGCACTTGTGGCACCCACGCGGCGCCCGCGGGCTCTGAACGGGCGGCGTGGAGGTGGGAGACGCAGCCCAGGGGCAGCCGCGCGCGGGTCAGCGGCAGCGCTGCCCTGAGGATCCTGAGCATCCTCACAGGGCGCCTGCTTTTGGTCACTACTGATCTGAGCTGGATTACTGATCTGAGCCAAGAGGCAGATTTTCACATTTTTTTTTCTTAATTGCAAAATTCTGACAGGAAGTCCTTCACCTTACTATAGCAAACTGCCAGCTGCTGCCTGTTCCATAGTTCTGTGTTTTAAACAGTTATTGGTCATAACCAGCCTTCACTATGATGTGTAAATGAGCCCCTGAACTGTTGCCAGGTCTGTGAGTTTTCTCTAATCTGCCTAGCTATTAAAGAGAAGCGTTTTAGAGCTGCGTTTTTTGCTCCTCGCAGGTGTGAAGAATCGCAGGTTCGGCCCTCGCACTTTGTGTTTTGGCTCCTGGGACACCAGAGCCTCCAGTGCCGGTGCAGTGGTGGCTGCGTGCGGGTCGGTGCAGGGTTCAGCTGCCAGATGGGGCATACTCAGCCAGCTTTGTCTAGCCAAGAGCTGGCAGACAGAGCACCACTGCTGCTGACAGCCAAAGAAATGCTGAAAATTGCTCAATCAACATCATTCTTAAAGCTCTGTGGCGGGTCTGTAGCTCTGCAGGGTGGGATGAGGGTGCCAGGGTGGATGAGGAGACGTGGAAACCCGTGGTCACGTCCCTCTTTTGGGGGGATTCTCACAGCTGGCTGCCGAGCACAAAGATGGTTAGCAATGTACTTTTTGGGGGAAAATACTGTGAGCAACACTGTTACCAAGCAATTCCTGCTCTGTTTGCTCAGAGGGGTCATAGCTAATGGCCATGTCCTTGATCCCTTTTACGATGTTGCCTCAGAGCTCTCTGTGTACCATTAAGTTAGTTGGCTGCCCCCACCTTAACTCCTGTCCCATATTGTCATTGACCAGGGACTCAAGGTGAGGGGAAAATAGCAAACAAGGTGAAATCTTTATGGGCAGAGCTGGGCAAATACTCCAAAAAGCCTTCTCAGTCATTCTCTCAAACAGAAAAAGGTTTAATCTGTGGGATGTTTTTTCCAACCCTTATTTGTTTTCCATGCTCGGGGCTGTGGGCTTTGTGGTGACCTCGCCTTGAGCAAATGTAGTCTTCAAAGATCCTAGCAAAAGTGAAAAGTGGTGAGCTGGGGAGATGTGCTGTCTCATGGCACTGGTCTGGCTGGGTGCATGCGCTTGTCATGGGCCGTGTCCAGGTTCCACTTTCTCTTTGGTCTGGGGAGGTGCTGGGTCAAAAAGCTGCAGCAGAAGAAGAGGCTGATAGTGAAGAGAGCGCAAATGGTGTGTGATGGGCAGCAGCTAGGGAGAGAGTGAGCAGTCTTGTGCAGGTAATCCCTGCAGGCCAAACATTGACTGAATTAAAACTTACGTGTCTCCAAAAACAAGTAATTGTAGAGATTTCAGAGGTTGGTGTGTGTTGTTGTTGTGTGGTTTTTGTTTTTTTTTTTTTTTTTTTTTTTTTTTTTTTTTTTTTTTTTTTTTTTTTTTTTTTTGTCTTCGACTATAAAATGTTCAGTTTTCACAGAGACCCAGACCCTCCTGGAGCTGTGTTTGGGTGTCTGTGTGAACCCTGAGGTGCAATCTTAATCGTGTTGAAAGCAGTGAAAGTAAGGCTAGGATTTTATTCTCCAGTTTTTCTTATTTTTGTGCCCATTTTGCCAATCATATGATGAAACCCCTCTTTGTGTATAGTTTCTTGCCCTTTTTGGGGAGGAGTGCTAAATAGATGGGAAACTCATGACAAAAGTGCACAGCTATACAAGTACTTCAACATAAGGGAGTTTTACCTAGCCCAATGAAGCATTTTGGCAGGAAAAGATCAGCTGTATTTTTTTTTTTTTTTTTTCAGAACTGTGTAGAAAGAAAAAGAAAATGGATAGTTTCAATACCCATACTCCACTGGATCAAAACAAGCTGGGAATAATTTTTAAGTAATTGTGTATGTCTGGCCTTACAACCATATTGTTAAAGGAAATAAATTTTATATAGGCATGTAGAGGTCTGCTTAATTATAGATCAGGTGAAGAATCTGGTTCTGAATTGGTGGAAAAGGTGTATATTATATTACTCCGTTTTGCTGTTTGTTGTATACAGAGTTTTATAGGGTGTATGTGTGTGTGCACACAGAGCTATATACAGATGTGCCTGCACATTTCAGTCTAGCCTTGCTAATGCCTGGTAGAACTGTTTTCCAATATACCGTGTGGAATATGTCTCGCAAATGCTCCTAAAGAATTAATTACAGAGTTAATGCAATGGCTATTAGTAAAGAAACGTAAATGTAACTTTATAATTGTGCCAGCTGGCTAAGGTAGCATCCTTCCATCTGAAGGAAAGCATTTTTCAGATCTCTGGCTAAATATTAAAGTCCAAAATTAAGTTTTCATTATCAGAGGATTTCATGGCAGTTTTCCACCAGGAAAGGGGAGTCTTCCCTCTGCCTGGGTCCTGCAGGGACTCTGCTCTGAGCTGGGGACCCCGAGCTCATTGCCTCTGCTCAGGTGGGGACCAAAAGCTCTCCAGAAATTGGAGTTTTTCCTCTACCAGCATGAAATCAGTCAGGAGGGTCCATCAGTTTGTTGATTTATATGGAAGAACGGAGATTTCTGTGCTTTGGACTGTGGCAAGAGTTTTCACTTTATTCCGACCTTTTTTTTTCCCACTGCTGTCAATGATAGCAATTACTTTTGTTGACTGCAACAGTATTTCTAGGCCTTTATATTCCCAGTGGGGATATCATGTTTTTGGCTGGTCCAGTGGAACTTCACATGCCCCCGCACGCTGCCTTTCCCATGGGATGCCTTCCTAACCCTTGCACATCACACCTACATTTTTCATTATCAAGAACTTTCTCAATTATGTGATCCTTGATGCCATAACACAGAAACACAAAGATGTTTTTTTAAGTAGCAATCCAGAAAACACAGACTATCACTGTGTTATTAGAGTATTTTGGTGGATGGCACAGTAGCATAGCATGTTCTTTTGAGCTGATTTGTTTCTGTTAGTGGCCACTGGGTGGAGGAAAAACTGAAAAAGCTGCAAGCTGAGGATAGGAGTAAGTGGCCTGATTTCCAGGCCACTTGGGGTGCCTGCGAGTCCCTTCTCTGGCTGGCAATACTCAGTAGCTCCTGGAAATGGGATCATTTAGTTGTGTTTTGAAATTAAAATTTTTATTTTTCTCTCTAATTTTCCTCCTTATCAATTAAAGATCTGGAAGAGAGAAAAAAAAAAAAAAAAGAGTATAAGCAGAAACTGGCGAGGTGTGGGGGGGGTGGGAACTGAGAATGTGCCTTAGCCTTACAAATACGTGGCACATAGAAATTAACTGTGGGACCAGTGATTCAAAGCTCTGTCCCTCTTGATGCCCATGTTAGGCTTTAACTTGAGGCGATAGGAAATAAATTACTGTTCAGAACCTTGTTTCTTTACTTGCTGATGGGTTTGGGATGAGACTAGTCCCTTAAATTGCTGCTAATACTTCTGCAGCAGGGGCTCAAAAGGAAAATGAAGCAGTTGCTTGGAAACCCTCCTCCTCTTTGTGCCACTTATTTTACTTTCTTGAGATACAATTAATAGCCTGGAAAAAGGCAAATGGCAAAAATATTACCAGCAGAGCTGCGGGAAGAGGCGGTTGTGTAACATTGTCTGCTCCAAGCCCCTGTTTTGCCTGTTTGCTTTTGTCAAACTTCAACCATTTTAAAAAAAAAAATTGGAGGGGATATTCTCTTCTGGGGGTGTCCCTCAAGCTAAATTTGGAAAATTTAGGCCAAAATGACTCCTGAGGATGCAGCTAGAGAATGATACACCAGCAATCTGGTGAGCTCTGGAAAGTTGCTGTATCTCAGTCCTTTGATTCAAGGACCAGAAATCTGGGGAGACAAGGTTTGTCTGGCTCTTTACCCAGAGATATCTGTTCTGCCATTCCCAATCTATGCGCATTCAGCTAAACCGTAGGCGTCTCCATAGCTTGCAGTTTGCATGTGTCCTGTAGGGACAGCTTTGGTATATTTAGCAGCTAAAATCAGCAGCAATTTCAGGCACACAGGTTACTCCGGAGCTAACAGATCTCAGCCCTCTAGGGGGTTGCGTTACTGAATGCAGCATATGCAGCAGGTGGATACATTGCATGCTGAGCAATCCTAATGCTGACGTTTTTGAAATTTGAAGGACTTCACTCATAGGATAGTTTTCTTGTGCAATGTATATGTTATAAACCGGGCAAATGAAGCATCAGTTGCACATATCTCAGAATTTCTGCGGTGGTTTTTGTATAGAAAAAGTATTCTTCACTAAAATTTTATCACCGTCAATCTGTTGGGAATGGCAGAAGACATGGGATTCTGTATCTCTGATAATAGGAATGTTGCCACAAAAGCCTATCTGTAAAATTCAAACTGTATGGATCTGTAAACTGCCTCAAGGTTGCCCCTATTATCTGTAGGAAACAGTCCTAGTAACACTGAGAAAGCAGCTTTACTGACACTGGATCAATGATTTTATTTTCAAAGCCTTTTCTGAGGGGTGGAGTGGGGGCGAGATAAATTCTGAAGAGGATTTAACAGCATGAGAGCTCTTGTGCAAGTAAGCAAATAGCTGGGCAGTCTGGCTGCACTGACTTTCCGAGTATACCCATCCTGCAGATATATTTTTTTGTGTGTAAAATAGTTGACGCTGTATGTTTCAGTGACATTTCTAATATGATACGTACTTTAAAATCTTTATTTGGACAAAAAATATTGGTGGGAAGCCCTGGACTGGAAAAGTGAGTGAGAAATGATTTGTTTCTCTGTTTCTGAACATTGCTGCAAAACATTTGTTTCATGTGCTAATGCAGCGTTATGTAACCTGGTGTTTGGAATTACAGAAGAAACTTTTGGCGCTCAAGATACTTGAATGTCCTCCTGGGACTTGCATTGTATAACTTGGGACAGATGAGCAGTATGGATGGATTACTAGAACAGAGTCACAAAGCATCATTTGGGTAGATGTGAAGGTGGGCAGGAGATCAGACATTAACTTCTTTTTGACTATGAAAACTGCTTTGGAACAGCTGCATCTCTTTTGCAGTCGTGCAGGGGCTATCATCTCTCTGGGTTACCTGGCCCTTCCTTTTCCACTTGGAAATTGTGTCCAGTTGGAACCTGAGGGTTTTGGTCACTTTGGAATTTATCCAAAGGCTGTAAATCCTGGAGAGCCAGTACCTCGCACAGTGCGCATGCACAGCGAGCTTAGCAGGGCCCAGGCTGGCTGGACTCGCTCTGCTCTGAGCTCTGCTTTGACCCGGGGAGCCTGTAGGCTCCAGAAACCTGGCCCTCCCCATCTCCTGGAGGAGGGTGCTGGTCCATGGCAGCAAAGCCTCTAGCAGGGCTACGTAAGTGTCACCCCCATTGTGATACTTTTCAGAAAACGTAACATAAAAGACAGCCTGGGACTAATGGTTCAGATCAAATATTTCTTGTATGTTAACATCCTGCATCGATGGATTAAACTTCTAAACCTTGCTCCGGAGTGGACTAGACACGACCTAAGTTGCAATGTGTAAAACTTGTGCCGATAGCAAGTGGAGTTTTGAACATTTGGCTCATGTAATGTGTCATTTGCTCTCTGATGTCCTCTAATCTGCTTTAAAACAGATGGCTTCTCTCAATACCATACAGTTACAGACTTTGTGTCCTGTTCATGGCAAAATAATTCAGCCTCAAGAGCGAGGATATCTATGTTTCAGTGTTCACAGTCATGTGTCTACCAGTTCTGGCGCTGTCCTGCAATCCCTCTTTTTCCCCATCTGATCTGCCTACAAAAGTCAATGGGAAGGCTGCCTTCAGCCGGGCAGGGGCCACAAAATTGCGCTGACGGAGATTGTTGCTCTTCCTGCACTGTCAATTAAATGTAAGAGGTCAAGAACACCCCACTGATGTCAAGGGCAACATTCCCACTGCCTTCAGGGGAGCAGGAATTCACCCCAAGTGCAGCTGCAGGATTACTGGGAATTTCAGCTCATATTGATGTTGTGTGGAGCCCCCAATGGAGGGAGCAAGTCCAAAAGAAATACATGTTTAATCCCTCTACATGTGTAGAGCTGCCTGTGGATTTCTATAGCATGAGAAACGGTCAGTTGTTGTTTTGGCCTTTTTTCATTTTAATTGCATGTGAAGATTGACTTGCTGTGGTTTGTTTGGTAGAAGTGGGGTCATAGCTGACCATGTGCTGGGGCCTTGGATGATCAAAGATGGATTTGTTTCATAAAACCCACATAAAGGAGTCACCGTTTAGAGAGGAATATTAACAAAGGGTTTTTTGTCCCTAGATTATTCCCCACAGAGCGAATACTGTAGCTGTTAGACATTTCCTGTGTACAAAGGGTAGGATATAGTAACAGTTTTTCAATTAGTATAATGTTAAAAATATACAGTAGGGTTGTACAGAGCTGAAAAATGGTGTTTTTGTGGTGTATTCTTGAGGGTAAAACAATACAATTGTGAAGAAATACATTTTCATACAGCAAGACCTGACATATGCATCCACTTCAGGTTTAGTTAATAATGTTCTTAATTTGCAGCATGTCAAAAGAGGGCAGCTAGTTATAGTAATGCTGTATTTATGATGTTAGCACTAGCAGTGCTGCAGTTTGGTTTTCACCATAAAGCAGAACTCAGATTACTGGGGATTTAACATGAAAAGTTCAATAGCAATAATTTAATATGTACTAAGAGCAGTTAGAATGATAGTTATTCTTTCTATCAGCAGGGAATGAATGCATTAGATTGTTAAACCTTGCTAGCCTGTTCCCTGCTCAGAAAATAAATACATATATGGGGCCAGGGCTTCAATCTCTGTAGTAACATTGTCTTTCACGGTGTGACACTGACTTACATCAGTATAGCATCCAGCCCAGCTGTTACAGATAGTATCTTTATAAGGCCATAAAAGTCTGGATGAAATTATATCTCTGTATTGAATATATTGACTGTATTTTAATATGCTTTGGCAGGAAAAGAAGCTGGGTGCTTGAGGGAAGAAGTATGTTTACTCATCAGTCTTTGACTTCTAACTTCTGGTTCAGAGCAAGCTGTCAAAGACCAGACAAACACTAACTTCTAAAACTTCTTATGAGTGAATTTATTGCTCATGATACGTGCTCAGTTAACAGCCCCGGAGACTGAAGTCCTCCTTTTGGGTGGGTTTCAGCATTCCCCTACAAAGCCTGATTGTTTCCATTTTTGGTAGCTCCTGGCTGCCTTGGGTTGGAGCTGAGCCTGCTTTGGTGTCCCTGGGGTTGAAATGCTCCTTGGCTTCCCCTGTCAATGGACAAGGGAATGATGTGGATAAGCTCGGGCTGAGGAAATGGTGCTGGTAAATCTGGGCTACGTGCCTGTTTGGCAGAGGAAGGAATTGTCGCATGTCAAATATTGTTCATTTCAGTAAATGTGCTCTGTTTTGTCTAAAATACAAGTTCCTAAACATAAAAAAAGCTAGCCACTGATATCTTGCATTTAACACATGGCTGTAAATTAGTGATAAATCCAGACTTTTTATTAAATTAAGATAATGATTGTTATGGGGCTGATTACTGAATCTAGTAAAACTTAAGAAGAAAGGCTGCTATTATTCTGTGAAGCCTTACGCTAAAGGCTCATATGACACTGGGAGCTCAATTTGATTCCCATGTTCTCCCTGTGCTTTATACAGGGCAACATTCTTGGTATTTAGAAAACCTGAAACCTTCTGGAAAGTTCATTCATGAATCTACTTTACTTTAACTCCAGAGTCCTGATCCCTGAATTCCAGGGGGTCCCTGTCCCTCCTCCTTGGAATGGCATCTAAATCCCTTGTTTAAAGTGAGGAATTGCTTTCTGCTTGCTACTAGAAGAAAACTTTAATTGCTCCTTTTGGAGTCAGGCTTCTGCACCTGAAGTTAAATGTTTTCTTTGAGCTCTGTGGTGTTGGTATTAGTCCCAAAGGCTTGTGGAGCAGAAGGGCTTTTGGAGTTGGCAGAAGACTGTCCCGTGAAGAGCCCGACCACCACAGGGGCCCAGGCCCTTCAGAAAAATAAACAGGGGCTGGAAGGTCATGTGGAAAGTTTCTCAAGCCCAGTATCACAGAACAAAACCCAACTATTGCACAAGTTACAAAAATTTCCCATTCAGCTTTAGGTAAGGCTTGGGTGTCAAGCCTTGGCTTGCTGGGTTGGTGAGCTAGGAGCAGACTGCCATGGGAGACAGGATTCCTGCAAGGGGTCAGCCCAGAAGCACGGGCCATTTAGCACCTTGCGGGTGCTAAAATACACAGTATTTTTGCAGGCCTGGGCTGCAAAGTTTTCCCATGTATATCTATTGCCTGGAGTAAGTGGAGCAACAGGCCTGAAGAGTCCCGTATTTGGGATATGTATTGGCTTTTGGACTTGGTTGTGTAAGTTTGCTACTAAGAATGAACTCGAGCAGATCATTTACACTTACAGTAATCTTAAAAATGCTTTAAAAAAAAAAAAGACAAAAATTGCTGATATGGGATAAGAATATTTGCTAAAATCAGGATATGAGAGAGATCTGAGAAAGCTGAGCCAGGTTTTTGCCCATTGTAGATAGGAGAAGGTCTGTGTAATAAGCTACCCTTTATATGAAACTATAAAGAAATCATTCTTTCTTAGTGTCACACTGGCCTGCAGGACCAATGTGAATATATCTAGCTGTTTCCAGTTGCCTTAACTTAGCTAGATATTGAATATTTGAGTTCATTACAAACACAAGATGAAATTATCATTTTCCAGAGGGCTCACAATGCTGTATGAACATTTCAGCTAAAATGAAGTATTTATTAATGTCTCTGAAACTGTAAAGATGATTTCCTTGTCTGCAGCTAGAGGATACCACAGCCTCTGCCTCACAGGAGCAATTTGTTCCTGACTCAGCAGCTCTGGCTTCCTCCGGGAAGATGGAGAAGGAGCCATTCCCTGTTGCGGTCAGTGCTCAGCTCTGCCGGCTGCTCACACACACACA
>VZSV01000026.1:4436171-4465075 GCA_013398735.1 Nothocercus julius | reverse complement strand
CCCCAACCAATTCCTGCTACTTGTCCATGTGCCACAATCTGTCAATGGCTGGAAAACCCTACGTTAAGTTTTCCGGCCCATTAGCAGCATTTGGGCTCGTGTGCAGATTTGACAGGACTGTACTGTATTATCAAAGCTGATATCCTTCAGTTAAAATAAGGGAGTTGTTTTGGCTCACTTCAGTTACAAGTCCACCTAAAAAGGACTGTCTTCATTCATTTTCATTAATGAAATTTTTGATATTATACAATTTTTTCCCACCTCTTTCTCCTGCCCCAGCCAGCTCAGGATACTTTTGATTAACAGGAAAAGATTTTTATCTGTTTCTAATGTTAACTTGAGCTGTTTCTTTGCCCTTCTGGCAGTGAGCAAATCCAATAGCATTACAAAAAGAAGCATGAAGACTCCTAATGTCATCCTGTCCAGCATTCCCCTTCTTAGTAAAACAAGCTTTAATATTCAGGACATTGAATAAGGTGTAGCAAGAGCCAATTTTTTCTCGTATACTTGTTGCCTTGCCAAAGTCTCTTTGGCTCTCCAACAGGGATGCACAATAGTAGAAATGAGTAAAGCAAAATACCAGATCCAGCTCTGATCAAACGCTGGAAGAGTTTTTATTTAGATTTGAACTTTCTCACACCCGTTTCTATGTAATAGTTGCTGGTGCTTGGTGGCTTGCCACAGCATAAATATCATATACTGGAATGTGTTAGCTTTAGAGGATTACCTGGGAAAAAGCCTTTCCAATTGCAATACTTTGAGGTCTGTTTCAACTCTGACTTCCTCACCCCTCCTTTCTTTCTTTCTAACATCTGCATGTGAATATAATAAAGTGCAGACTGAGGCCGGTCACTTACAGAGAAGGAAGCATACTGGTGTTGTAATTGAGATGTTACTGCCTGCCTCTATGGCACATATTAGCTAAATAAAACATGCAGTCAATAAAATGAAACACAACAATAAAACTAAGCCCTTTGGTGCTCTGTTATAGGGTGTTATGCAACATAGAAACCTGCAGTCATAAAACTGAGAATGAGGGAAACCTTACACTTGCAAGAACAAAGGCATCCAAGCATTAAGTTGGAAACAGCTCTAAACTTCTATTCTCTTTGCACCTGGAAGCAGTTAGTTTTAAAAGCCATACAGGTTTATACTGTTCTCTTCCAATTTAAATAGGGCCTTCATGTGTTCTTGTTAGATGCTTATACAGAAACATGGTTTTAATTAAGGCCTGCATTGATCCAAGGCCAAAAGATACATTTATTTCGGAAGATAAATTCATCAGCCATAGGCATAGAAAGTTGGTGTTCTTACTGAGGCAATTCCAGCCTTGGGAACTATGTTCCTCATCCTCTTGGAGTGTAGACTGTGCCACACACCTTTATTTTGCATGGCATCAATCAAGCAGCCTGTATCCTCAAGCCATTTGGCGGAGTTAATTTTGAGAAATAAAAGCAAATTGAAGGAGGAAAAGTAAGATGTATAAGCATGGGAGCACAGATGTTTTCAGCTGTCAGATTTCACTAGCATTCATCAGGAATTTGTGTGATACTTAGTTATGGAAAATAAATCCTAATGAATAATTTATTGAAAAATATGAGTTTGAGTAAATGGTCTGGACATGCTAGTAAGTTTCATGAAAGTGCTTGTAGGTATTTGTAGCTTAAAGATATTTGGCCAATACTTCTTGGGGTGTAAACTAATAGACCTCTTGAGGACATGGGGTATTTATCACTAGGTGGGTGTAGCTCACTCCCCTGTGCCTAGGAGGTCGGAGTTGTGACTATTTTGACAATTCTAAGCTTGGAGGGGCAATTTCAGCCCCTCCAAATATCCTCTCCTGGGTGATCCTGAAACTTCTTGTGGTATATCTAAAGCATAAAATGTTTAAAAAAAAAAAAAAAAAAAAGTTGCACAAATGAGGATACTATTTGCAAAAACCTCTTTATAGTAGTAATAGAGATAAAAATGCTGTATAAGCTATAACATAAACATGCATCAAAGAGTTGCAAAGCTATGATGCGGAAATTTAGGAAGAATTAGGAATTTGGAACAACCGCATTTTTCTTGCTTCTTCCCCTTCTGCCTCTTGTAATTTTAGATAGAATTTGGTAGAACATGTCAGTTTTTGAAGATGTGTTAGCACATACACTTATAGATGCTCAGAACTGCACAGCCTCTTCTGCTACATGCATAAAGCCAGGCTCCTTTCCATGAACTCGTCTTGAAAGGATTCCAGGCAAACACATTCCGAACAATTATTATTCCCGAGAATGGCCCCATCTGGCTTCTGACCACTTTCATGCTTAATGTTTTTTATGGACCTAGTTTAAAGCCCACCTCACTGTTGACAGATGTGCTTTGGTGCCAGTGAACTTTGAATGTGGCGCTGTTGGTTCAAGTACTTGCAGTCCTGGATCATTCGTGGCATCTGCTTTCTCCCCAGTGATGGGGTAGATCTCTTCGTACCATTCAAAGGGATCGTCTGATGGGAAAAACCCATCACTGACCCTTCTTTTTTGATTATACTATGCTAAATTAAAAAAAATATACTTTCACTTTTTCTTTTCATTGCATGATTAGATCCTATTTTTGTGTGCTGCCTCTTAATATAGAATTAAGTAGTCTAACAGAGTTTGCAGTTTCTTGTGCGGTGCAAAACTGTCAGACATTGTGCATGTCTAAGTAAATTTGGAACAGGGTAGTGCTAACATTGTAGTCAGAAGCACTGTAGAGGTGAATGAACCTTAAAATTTCTTTTTATTGGTGTCTGTGAAGATAACTGTTACAAAGCCTGATAAATGCTTGAACTCAAAATGTTGAGTCACGGATGGTGAAAATTACTGGCAAACTTTTGACCTGTTCAAAGTGAACAAACTTGCAGTGCATCAGTTTCCAGTATTAGTAATGCTACAGAACCCCCCTAATATACTGAATATTGATCTCTTCTGTTTTCTACTTCACCTCAGGAAAAGCTTGTGTGTGAAATAAACTGTTTGCCAAAGCTGCTAGATATGCACTGAAGAAGTCTTGGCTGGACTGCATGTGTCTTTGAATGCAGCTTACTTTAAAACCCTGACGAATGTTGAGGTCAGGCAATCAGATTACTGAATTTACCTTTACAATGGAGTTTTGTTAGAAAATGTTTACTTCAACCCCCCTCAAATATGTTTTGTTTTGAAAGGAAAATGTATATGTATTCTTTACCTAATATGGGGTTGTATTTGTCTCATTAAACCTGATTTCTTCATAGGTAAATGCTGGTTTCCAAAATGAGAGAGCCAGGCAGACAATTGAAGGAGGATACAGCAGTTACATGAATGAGTTACCAGCTGGGGAGCGATGCTTTCCAACTCAGAATTTCCTGCTTCTATTCATTCAAAATTATTTAAGTTTTGAAACAATCAAACTAACTAGGTGCCAGTGATTGCTACTGGAGCAACTTTAAAAGAACAGCAGCCAAAAAAAAAGGCCACGTCCCCAAGTTCCCAGTAGATTTGTGCATGTCTCATTGCTAGGGAAAAATATAGTGGAGAAGAAGAAAGGTTTGACAGTGACAATGGATTTTTTTCAAGCTTGTTCATCCAGTATCCTGGACTAAGCACACAACTTGTTGACATTCATTCTTACTGTCACTTTTCTTGGTAGCTTGTTTTGATATTTCTTCATGGGTATTCTGAAGGAAAGCTAAGACTCTGCTGAGGAAATATTTTCTGTATCTTATGTTCTTTACATCAAAATCTCTTTTTGTTCTGCTTCTGTGTGGTATCTGATGTAAAAATATCTTGGTCTATGATGCTACTCTGATTTCCAGGGAAGAAAACTGGATTGAGAGTTTGGGTGCTTCAGGACAGGCTTAGATCAAAAAATCACTCAGACATTGGTTAACGCTGTCTGTAATTTTACATGGACTAAGTTGCCTTTGATTTGAAGCTATGTGGATTGTTTTGTCTATTTCAGGAAAAAAAAAAAATTAAAGCAAGTACATGAACATGCAGCCCATTTATGGCCTCTTGAATGAGTATAACAGGACTCCATTCTCTGGTTCTGGCTTTCTACCCCAACCCCTTTGCTCTTGAAGTGCTAAAGCAAGGGCCTCTGTTGATGAACTTTCAGGAGGAATTCTCTTCATTGTAGTCAAAAATTCTTAGAGTCTTATGTTCAAGTGATTCTTCATGGTCATTCCTTTCTTTCCATAAATCGGTGTCTCAATAAATAGAGATATAAATCAAATCACTAAATAAAATATATGTAGTTATAATATGTTCATTCAGAGTAACATATGAGTGAAGAAAGGTTATACAAGATTAAATAGTATATAAGGTATCATGAAAAGTCAGACAATTAGGATATTTCTCCAAGATTTCTTTTTAAGAATTCAGTGACACACAATTTACTGAATATTACAGAAGGGTTTTTTATAGATTAAATAGTGGTTGTTTGTGAACTTAAGGTGCCAGCCTATGGATTTACTGTAGTCAACTACAACACTTCTTCCTTAAAGAAAAACACAGCTTTGTTGTACGTCTTCCAGTAAAACACACGTTTTAAGAGGATTGAAGTTATAGTATAATTTATAGTTATCATTTCAAGCACTGAATGCTCAGACCATTTCCCTCTGTTTTCTCATTGGCAAGGCATGTTCAAGGACTGTAATATCAGCAAGTCTTCTATTAAAAAGTTAAACTCCAGAAACCTTTAATAAAGTGAAAGTTCTAAAGTTAGCCTGTTTTTTTCCAGCCCAGGCAGTACACACCTGTATGAGAACATGGCCATGTCCAATATACTCTACACTTTCTTTCCTCATTACAAATGAAAACACTCTAACCTTGCATGTAAAACTAAGCATTGCCTATTTTCATTCAGTTAAGAGAGTTATTAATTCCAGATGTAAACTGTTCCAGTTACCCTTCCTGAAGCTGGAAGGGGTGTTTTCCTGTGCCTGTGTCTGGATTTTGGTGGCTGATTTTCTTCCACTTTCCTTGACTTTCCTATTGCAGAGTGTATCCCTCAAGTTGTGTGGTTGATGCACACTAAAGGCATATCTACAGGGCAGAAATTCAGCCAACTCCAACAACTTATGCTTCTACACCATGCTCCTGACATACTTTAGCAATATGCGCTCCCTTTCCATACGCTTAAATGTATCACCTGGCTAGCAAGTTCTCAGCTTTGGGCTACAAACCCCTAATTGTTGATGGACACTTTCAAAGGGCACATGAGAGAGAAACAAAACACACAAACACAAAAAAACAATCATTATTATATGATATGAGATCTTCATTACAGCTAAAAACATTTAAATGTCCAGAAACTGAGAAGAGTTGAGAACCGTTGACTCGATGCATTTTCAGAACAAAGATCTACTTAATTCTGCACCAGTTTTGGATGCTTGTTGGATCCAGCTTAGCTTTCTATTGGCAGATTTGCAGGGGTTTTTAGCTGATTTGCTGAGAGGAGCTGCTCTGTGAACAAAGACATGTTTCCAGAAATTACTGAAATTGAAAGAGTTTAGGGTGTGGGTGGGGAGTTTGTAGTAGTAACTAGCAAAGATGACCATGGCGCTTCCTCCTCCAGTGATTTCTGTAATAAATCACTTGCATGTGATAGGAGGTTAAATACGTATGAATTTCAATAATCCTCTTGACTGCTAGTTGACAGTCTTGGGCATAAATTTTACAGAAGTTTTAAGGGATAGTAGTTGCTGCTTTGATAGGTGTTGGCTTTGTGACTAATGTTAAGGGACACCAGTTGGTGTCTGGGGCATATAGGTGCCGTGGAAAAACAGATGACTTAAACTGCTCTAGCTGCTGCTAATTTAAGATCTATCTGAGTTCATAAGCACATAATGGTTTATTAAAAAAATATTTACACTATATCTTTGTTGTCTTTGCATTTCAGCCGAGCACTTAACCAAGGCAGAGAAGCAGGCCTGTGAGCAACCTCAGGGAATAAAATTGTCATCATCTTGCTGGCTGCCTTTGAAGTGAAAGTGCAAGGTAAATTTTTTTTCTCTATTTCTTTAACTAAGATTTTTTTTTTTTTTTAAACATGATGGAAACCAGAAAATCTGAGACAGCTGAGTCACATGATTGATTCTTAGGTATAGACCCAGCATCTGAAGTTCACTGCTTGGACTGATGCCTTTGCAGCTGAGAATTCCTTTTAATTTTTTTTTTTTTTAAAGAAGTGATTCACTTGGCACACTGAAGTAAAAGGAATATAGGAAAATTTAATTTGTCAAGTCTACTGTAGGCATAATTTGGAGATAGTAATCTACAAATATGTCCAATATTTTTTTTTCTGTATTGCTTTGGGTCCTGTAAAAAGTGAGGATTTTATAGCATTTTCCAGCTATCTGTTCACCAGAGGACCTTAAAGGCACAGACTACAGCAAGGGCTTCTCTTAAAAGTTACTTGCTTCAGTTGAAACATTGACTGTTAGTAAGTTAAAGTAAATATTCTTTGTATAATTGATGATTTGTTTGCTTTACAAAAATGAAGTTTGTTACTACAAACTTTTTTTGGTTCATATGTGTTTCAATGAGGAAAAGGAATCATGATAATCATACTCAAAAGGACGTGCATTTTTCTGCTGAGGAGTAACAGGGCTAACAATTTCCACTGTATTCCTGCTGTTGTGAGCTGGGCAAATCCAAGTTTCCTTCATTAGGAAGTCTTCCTGCTGCAGTCTGGCTGTCGCTGAACATTCCCAACCAGTGGTGCCCACGTACGGTTGGATCAAAAGTAATCTGTTGGGAGACAATGAAATGAGGAAGAGCTCGCTGGTGATAAAGACGTCTTTGGAGCGAGTTCCACCTGCATAGCCATCTCAAGGAGCTGTTCACTACAGACAGTGCATTAGCATGGTAAAACTCATAGGAAAGAAGTTTTAAGGCAGGAAACTGGCTTGCTGATAATTCCATAAACCGTTTAAAGGTTGTGGGAGTACAAGCTCAGTGCCCCTGCACAGCTGGTGTTGGATGCCATTGCTCAGAAATCTTCATGCTACTTTTGAGCAACAAGTGAGTCTCTAGTTTGAATATGAATGAGTGAAGTCAACTGCCCCTTAATTTATACACATTGCCAGAGACTGTCCCAGGGTTTGGAATTAAATACTCCAGCACAAATCTCTTTAAACCTCTCCTAAATAAGAAATTATGCTAAAGCTCTTTAGTAAGGAGGTTCTCCCTGCCGTTGAAATAAAAATCAATTATGTTTGCTCTGCCGCGGACAATGTCGCGCCGTAGCCTTGCTTTCTAATTGGCTAATGCCTTAACGACCTGCTGGGAGGCCGCGATGCGTCGCTTTGGACCCGCGCCGCAGGCTTTTAGGCTACCAGTCAGATGTCAATGAAGCTTGACTCAATAGGGGTCCTTTCTCTGCAATTCCATTATTCATCAGGGTTTATGCACTAAAATGATCACAAAATAAAACCTTCACATCAGGCAGAGTTAAATAGAATTATGGATGCTTTACACCATTGTTAGGCTCTGAGATTGTTGCTGGATTAGAATTAGGTTCTTTTTTATTTGTTAAATTTGATGAACACATTTTCTCAGTTTTGTTTTTTTCTGTTAAAAAGCATTGAAAGAAACAAGTTTAAAGGTTTTCCTTTGGGGAGGTGGATATGCATTTTAAAAATGTTTTATTTATTAGTATATATTTTCAACCATGAAGCAACTGTTTAAAAGAAGTCGTATTCACAGAGTGAGTGAGTGGTAAGTATGAGACCATTCATCCCACTTACTGTGATGGTTGAATTGTCCTGGTTTTGTTTTTGTCTTCGTCTTCTTTTTATCAGAGCTGGAATGAAGAGGATAAAAGTCCCATATTCATTTCATATGTTGTTTCTGATACATAATATAAACCAGTGAAGTAGTACTTTAAAAACTCCTGTTGGCTGTTTTATGAAGCTGGTGCCTGAAAAGGAGAGTTGCTAATACTGGAAGACTTTTGTTCCAGAGCAGGAAGGGCTGCCATTACCTTTGCATACAGAGATGATTTCCATGACAAGGGCCTGAGGATATGTAACAGTAAGAAAGACAGTTTTAAGGTGGAAAAGTATTGCTTCTATGTCATACGTACACACACATAAATAATTCAATTTAAAAAGTAGAAAGGTGTGTTTTTATAACAGCCTCTAGAAAAGTTTGCAGCTATTTAAACACAAGTAATTCTGTTATGCAATAACAAATTAGATGTTACCACAGCAACCACATGCAATAATTTACGCATACGATGTCTGGAACACATAACATCTCCTTATGGTAACTGACTGATGAGTTGTATGAAATATGTCTATTTCGGAATTAGTAAGGAAGTCATATCATTGTAATAGAAGGACACAGTTTTCTCAGAGATTAGAAATAAGTGAAATGTACAACTGCCTGACGTTTTCCAGGTCCACTTGTTCTGGAAAATTCCTAAGAGCTTCCATGATCTGCTAGCAGCTTCTTTAAAAGGCCATTTCTCCTCTCCTGTTCATTAATTAAGCAGTCTGCCCCAAGATGCTGTGTATTTAATTGTCTCCAGGAAGGAACATTCACTGTAATTATGACTGGTTACATACGCTTCTCAAAACAACGTTACCAGCCTCCAAATCTGGTGCGCCCCGTTGTGCGCAAATTGGAATGATAAGCTTAGAAATCTCAGAAGTTTACTACATTATTTCTTAATATGAAAAACCTGGAATCCTTGATTAATACATTGCACCTTGTCAAGTACAAAGAGTGCTTAGAGCAATCCAAGTCTTCGTAGTTTAGTACTGATCAATTACTTAAAGTGAGAGAATGAGCTGGAGGTCTGGAATGTTACAGGCTCACCAAACTCTTTGGAATTCCGAGAGGCTTGTTAGGGATTCAGCCCGTATGTTTGATCTGTAAATGCTAAAAAGCTGGTTTGTTTTATAACCCCGTGCCCCCACCCCTCTCATGCAAGAGCCATTCTCTGCACATCTAATTCTAATCAGTAAAGTAAATAAACTTGAACTTGGAATATTCTCGAGAGCACTTGCTCATGTTTTCATAAATGCTTAGGAAAGGACCCAAGTTTCTGGTAGCTGATATTAAAGCTCTAGCTGAAATTCTAATTCTGGCTCTCCCAAGCAAGATTCTATTCCACTTGGAGAATTATGGGACTCTGGAAGTGACATGACACTCCAGAGGAAGCCATAAAGACTTTTGGCCCTAGAATTCATAACTGCGAATGTCATTAGATTTTTTTTTTTTTTTCTTTTTTAAGGGGATATAATTCTGCACATCTATTTGGCTTTTGGGCTGAGACTCTTGCATTTTCATGTTTTATAAGGCATTGCAGGAGAAAAGCCTGGTTTCTATTTAAAACAGCACCAAATATCTGCAAAGGTCAATATACCAATGATCTGTTTGCCTGATATTGAGCACCGATCTTATCCTTCTAGAAAAATCAGTGGGCCTATGGGCTTGCCATTATCTACTTCCTCTTGCATTGCAGGCCTGTCAGCTTCCTAGGGAATTGAGAGTTGTATTAAACTTTGAAATATGGAAGATTTTATGGAAGGCTATTAACTTGCTAATAGGTGAATCAATTGCATCCATTTGAGAAAGTTGAACATGGAACTCAGTTGAATCAAACCTGGAGGCAGGGAGACTTCTGCTATTTTCTATGGTATTTTGTGCATTGTTGTCTGTTGTACCAAAAAATGCCTTTTTTTTAATACTTGAGGATTTGTCTTCTCAAGTAGCTTAAGGCTCTAGAGGAAGCTTACCCCCATGTATGAGACTATAACAAGCTTGTTCAGTACTGACTTTCTTAAAATAGTATTTAAGTTTTATCTATACCTTGTGCTATTCTCTTTGCAAGGAGCTAGGTCACCTTGAAGGACTAGGTGCTTGACTTTTCCTCCCAAAAATCATCCATTAATAGCTTAGGCAGCTTTTGTCTAACTGTGAGACAGCCCTTACAAGTTTTCAAAGAAAAAGAATAAATTTTAACAAGAAGGCCTGTTCTATTTTAACAGACTTCTTATTCTCTCCATACTTCTTTGTTGATAGTATCAAAAATTAAAAATGTAACTTTTTGGCTCATATGCAGTCATATGTATATAAGATATGTAGATAGTGCTAGCAATGAAGTTGATGCTGAAGCAGATGCCTTTTGCTCATATAACGTTAGCCAGAATTAGCTTATTTTTCACTGATATATCTGCACGTGTACACAAGCATACACAGTCGCTGTGAGAACAATACTCCTGGATTAGTTCTGGGAAAGCAAAATGGGAAATTTCTACTGGAGTGAATGCTTGGCTGGAATTTGTGGCTGCTACACTTTATGAAAGACAAGAAAACCAGAGAAATAAAACAGCTGCTGCAGGTTTTCAGCTTTCATGTGGCTTCAAGCCTTTGTTCCACAGCACCATTTACGGGAAAACCAGAGGACTGCATCTTCAGGTGGCAACTTTTCCGATCAATTTTTGCATGTTGTAAAACCTGAAGTTTGGGGAATAATTTTGTAGTGTAAGGTTTTCAGGATTTGCCTGAAGAACAATAATCACACTCCTTGCATGGCTGAAGTGCCGGGGGTGGCTTTCCATATGCTGCACTTTCTCTGCTTGCCCTTGATGTCCATGGGGTTCGCTGTGCACAGAGCAGTCCGCCTGCATGCACCAGCCTGGGATTGTATTATAGCAGGGCCCTCATTATATCCAGACTGAAAGTTCTGGATGTAGCTAAGATTTCTATGATGTCTCTTCCATTTGATCTCAGCATTATGTCAGTACGCTAGCTGATAATTTTGCGGACTTCTAAGAACCTCTTTAATGTCTTAAAAAAAAATCTTCCTTCTGTGGTAGACTTGACTGTGATAGTAACATTTGGGTATGGAGCTGAAAGACAACTTCTTTTCATCTTTGTCCTTCTTCACTTAGAGAAATGTTCACATCGTTATAATGTGGCTCCAAAGGATTTTGGTAACTTTTCAATTAGTGGATTTGCAGTGAATAGTTTACATATGACATCATGTTTCTCTCTAGGCCAAAACACATACTATATGAGTTCATACTAAAAATACTGGGCTGAATTCATAGTTAGTGCATTAACCTATGAAAGAGTATTTATAGAAAAATAGTACTTTTGTGTTTTACCATTACAGTGCTGGCATTTTCTGCCTTACAGATGCAGTTTGATTTTGCAGTCTCTGTCCTGGTAAAATGCTTGTGAAGTTAGTTTGTTGCAAGCTGTTTTTCTGTGAAAGGTTTACCTAATGTTATCTAGAAGTGTGACCAGGATGTCTCTGTCTTTGTGCAAGCACAAGAGATCAACTTCTCCTCCAGTACACCAAGAATTTAGGTATAAATCTGTCCTGAACAAAAAAACACTATGAAGAAATTTAAGTTCAATAATTTCTTGAACTCGCTGTTGTACTTTTCCTGCAGTCTTTCATTTCATCTTACATATTGCTTTTTTATTGCTTTTAATTTCAGGAACTGCTTGCTGTTTGTTAGTATTTTGTAATGTTCACTACAAAATGTCTTATGCTATGTGTACATTAGCAAATAAATCAGTGCAATAGACACAGATATAACTGAAGAATTTCTACTGAATAGTGAAGATGAGGAGGCTCCTACATCTACTCTATGCATGTACTTCCAAGACCGAATTTCCACATCATGAATGCAGAATGACACTGCCCAAAGGATCAGCTATTGTCCAAGCCCTGTGTCCCATAAATTGGTACACACCTGAAGCCAGAATACCATTATTCTCCAAAATCCAGTTCACATGCAACAAAACCACTCTGAATCAAACCAGCGTGTGGCAACTGGGTGTCCCCTTCAGAGCTGCCCCACTGCTGCAAGGCCAAGCAGCAATTTAGGCAGAGATCAGTAGGTTTCTTTTCTTTTCTCCATGGGGGAAGTTTTTTGAAAGTTAGGTTGATTTCAGGTATATTAAATTAGACAATTAAAACACCAGTCACTTAAATGTGTTACTTAATACATAGAAGTAGTAGCACTGACATTAAAAAGGAGTACTACAATATAGAACTTGATGAAAATTTTCCAACTAACAGGATTTCACTGAAAAAAGGAAAGTTTCTGTTGACTGAAATTGCCCAAAGACTTGGGTAAATTTAAGAGGTTTATTTCAGCCCAAATTTAGAAGCAGAAGTAGAATACTTTTTAACATATTAGAATATTTTATTTTATAGATGGAAGTTTTTCAGATTGGTTCAAAACTTTTTCCTTTGGGTTGAAAGATATAACTCACTGTTTTCTTTTAAAAACTGTCACAAAGCCAGTAATATTTTTGTGCCTTTTTTTACTGTTTTTTTCCCTAAACCACAAAATGGGAAAATCAAATTATTCACCTGCTGTTTCCTATATTTTTAATTTGCTTCAGACACAGGATCTTAAATTCTGTTCTCCTGTAGGGTGAGGTAACATTAAAATTTTCTGTAAATCAGTTTCTGTAAATTAAGCCATTATATAAAAAAGAAATAGAGCTTAGAGCATAGTCGCTCTCATGCTCTGCTTCTGGTTCCAGCCCAAACCAAGAATTTTGGACACATGATAAAATGCAGGGGGGAAAAAAGAAGCTATGAAGGCACATACTGTTTTGATGTAGTTCTTGCTGCATCTGAACCAGTTGACTGACTTATTGGCAAAGAGAATCTGATGCAATGAGGCCTTGTGGCCCTGCACGGGCTGACCCTTGGGCAGATGAAATGAAATGCAGGACTCTGCTAAATGAGCCTAGGTGGATTTTGCTATGGCAACTCAAAACATCACCATCTTTGTGTCATTTGTGCCGACCCTTCCTGCCGTTTGCGGGTGCTGCTGATCCCGCCGCGCAGCAGAAGAGAGGGATGGACGGCGGCGCCGCCGCGGTCTAGCCGGGTGTTCGACTGCCACCTTACCTGGCAAGTTAGGGCAAAGGGCCCGTCCTAAGCAGAAACCCATCGCGGGCTGCAGGAGGGCCGGGTGCTGCCCGGCCAGCAGCGACGCTGGCTGCCTGAGAGAGCCCTGACGGGGCAGCCCTAATCCGTGTGTGCAGCTTAGGGGTGGGACATTTTGCAGCCGCAGCGTATTTTTAATGCATGTATTTGGGGGAGGTTGTTATGTAATACACCATAAAATATGAGATTGTTTAAGATCTAGTCTGTTTCTATATTGGTAATTTGAAATTCTCGAACAAGAAGCCAAAATCAAAGGAAATTCTTCTACATCCTTTAATATTTTACCACCTGTCTAACAGGCTCCATCTTCAGGGGATACTGAACTGCTTTACTGGAAGGGGAGACATTTCCTTCTGATGTACTGCCTAGGAATCGGGGTTTGAGAAGGTTGACTGATTTGTCCAATATCACTGTTTGGTGGCAAAATTTAGTTTCCAACCCCAGTTCAGCCAGTAGTTCTCAGTACCCCTTTCAGGAATGGCTTGCTCTATCTGAAGTATCATGAAGTTGCAGTTTGTGGGAGCTAATAATTCTGAATTACCCTGGAGTAGCAAATAACCTGAAAACTGAGGGAAAAGCCCTTGCCCCAAGTTTATGTATGAATAGGGATGTAGTAAACAGCACCAAGCTGATGAAGGGGGTGAAGTGGTCATCGAGCCCATCTTTAGCATGCGATCCCCTCTGACACAAACAAGGTTCTTGGGTTTTGTTAGCGCTGCTCTTGGAATGCATCCATCTAGGAGAAGACAGAAATACCCTGCCCCTGGGAGAACAATTGAGAGGGGAAAAGTGTTTCTTAAAATCCTTGGTGAAAGCCTCTCTGCTTTATCTAGGGCTCATTATGGAGTTTAAAGAAAACCCAATGTCGTGTTTAACTGCTTTTCCCCCCTCAGTTTTATAGATAGTTAAATGGCACACAGGTTGTGGCTGTCTCAGCCATCAAAAGCTAAGAAAAGAGGTTAAAAGACCCCAGGGAACCTTCACATTAATTACTACCACTGTCAGTTGGTGTGAAACCATATTTGGGCCTTTTAGAAAGGAAGGGAATATAATTTGTGCTTTTGGTTTGGACTGAAACACATCCTGCACTTACTGATGGTATATATATTCCTGCGTAAAAACGAGTAATTTCTTTCCAATTAATTCTTCTAGTTAATTTGGAAAAAAAAAATGTGTGGAAAAAAGCCTCACCCTGCCCCAATAATTCCAAGTGAATTTTAGAAACCTGAATTGGCAGAGACTGTAAAATTGACTTGAATTAATTGGAAGCCTAATCCATGGAAATTCACACACACACACACACACACACAAAAATGCATTATTCACTCCAGTGTAGCAGCAGGGAGGAGAAATGAAAGAAGTAGAGAGGAAAGGCAGAAGCAGCACCTAAGGCAAAGGGCTGTCATTTGAATTTCATAACTGAGGGTGAGCCACAGACACCTCTTTGCCCATGTAAACTACCTTAGGAAAGGGGGAGTCTGGAGGAAATCAAGAAACACACAGTGGGAGCACTGGCAATGGCTGGGCACTGCATCTCCCGTCCTTTACAGCTGTGCACGGGAGCCAAATGAAGTGAAGTGTCGATAGCACCGCAGCACGGTATTTGGGATCCGCTTGCCCCACAGTCTGGCACCCAATTCCAGTGCGAGGCGAGAGCCACGTCGTGTGGCTGATGAGTGTGTGTGCTCAGAGAGACACGTGCAAAGCAAAAAGTGTGAGCTGTGCTGCAGCCAGAGGAAGAAAGAGCTTGAAATGCCTTCCCACACCTGCATCGCGCACCATATGACGGCACACAAAAAAGAAACATTATGTGCAATTTACTAAACATCTGTATGCATGCAGAGAAGTGGCAAAGGCTGAAAAGATAGTTAAAAATTATCCTGAGCACATACCTGACAATTGACAATTATCTCGACAACTGGTGATTATCTTGCATTACCTAACAAATATATCTTGGGAGGCCAGAGAAACAGAATGGGAGCTGGGGAGAAAGATGAAAACCTGTTTTTCATTTTTGCAGAATTAGCTGAAAAGCCATGGATTGTAGCATAATCCTATCCCTTCCAGTTATGACTGTAAGCATTATAATTAGGAGTGACAACTTCAAATTAAGTCCTCTCCTCAGCAGGAAATAGCCCAAGAAATGTTTAAGGATACCATTCCACAAATCAGCCCGACTCCTCGAGCAGATCTCTGCTGCTGAAACCCGACACAACAAAACAGGAGCAAGGTTTTGGGGGCTTCGAGAGCCGAGCTGGCTCTCCGAGGGGTGAGACGAGTGCCAGGCACCGCGCACAGCGGGAGGATTGGGCTGAGCAGAAAGTGGGGAACAGACCTACTCTTTAGTCCATGGTGACTGTTAGATCAGCTTGGGCATCTTGTGAAACCTCCTCTCAAGTTGCCCTGCTATTTTCCATGGCTGTGTTATGCTTATCCCGCTGTCTTTTGTGCTGTTCAGAACAGGACCAATTCTTTTTGAAGAGCTCCTATGTTCATCCCGTCTCCCACTTTGCACTGGGGCATAGGTGTGCATGGATGGATTTGAATCCCAGGAACTCACCACTTCAAAGAAAGAGAAAGCAAATAATTAAAAGGCCTCCTTGGAGGTGCAGAAACTGAGCATGGAATCTTGTGCTTGCAGAAATACAAACTATCATTTTCACACTCCTCAAACAAAGCACCAAGAAAGTTTAAGCACAGAGCTCGCTTATTATTTTTAATTACTGTTACATCCCCAATACATCATGACCTGCTTTGGGGCTTTAGCACAGATGTGTTTTATGGTGTGTAATCTCCCAATGACTCTGTCACCTATAAGTTGGGATATATGCCCAGGTCTGAATGGAGGCAGGGAGAGGAGGATGGGGCTGTGCTGCCTCACAGCTGCTCCCAGCACTGCTTGTAATTCCCCTGTAGCTGCTCCCTTCCTTACATGTGCGCACCTTGTGGGAGGGATGTGGAGGTTAATTAATTGCTGTTTGAGAAGTGTTTTCACATCTTTGGATGAAAGTGCAACTGTACAGAAAGTCATTAAATTAATTCTCAGGTTGGTGTAATCCCACTATGAGCAAGAAAAGATCATGGTGCCCCACGTTCACCTTGTGCTACGACCCTCGGAGGAACCCGCTGTTCCTCCTGGGGAGCAGCAAGGGCACACGGTGGTTTTGCTGTGGCCCAAACCATTTGCTGTTTGCTAGACTCTCTTGCAGAAGGTGGCTGCTGAGGGAGGTTTAACACTTCAAAACTAGAGCTGATGCAGAAGAAAGTCCCCTTTGCTGTGACTAACACACAGGTTTTGCTGTTTAGGCCTTCATTGTGACTTGTGATGAGATACATGTGTGCAACAACCCTCTGCAACAAGTTAACAAAGGCCCTAATTGCTTTCTTCAACTTTGATTAAGGAGCTGATTAGAAGCAGCTGCTGTAGTTGGGACTGACCAGTCAGGCTGGGGCTGCTGATAAGGAAAAGCTTGAAAGGGCAGAGAGGGAGAGGGGTAGGGTTTTCTGCTACCTCCTGTGGATCCAGGCACTGAAAACAGAAGAAAAGGAATAGGGGCTGGGCTCTTTTTTCCTACTGCAGAGGTAAAGGATGAGTAGTGTTTTCAGGGAGACTAATGGCTCTCTGGCTGTAAAGCTTACTCTTTTTGCTCTATGAGGGGTCTACATAGAGAGAAAATCTTCTGTGTATTGTGTCTAAAAATGTGGTAGGAAGGTGCTACCTATGCATATGCTCAGAACCTTTTTACAACTTAAAACTCTGTTGCTGTGAAAGCTTTATAAGCCTCCCTATAATCTCCAGTATGTTTGGTTACAAGAATTATGTATGGATAATGTTCTGGGAGGCTGGCCACATGTCCGGTTGCTTTAGCCAGTGATTTGCTTCAGCATTATTTGACAAACCCCGGTCAGCTGAGGAGCTCCTCATATCCTTGGCAATGTATATATTTCCCTACTCTACTAATCCCTTCTTTAAAAATCTCTTTGTTTTGCTTTGCTACTTGAAAATCCTTGTGTTTCTCTGTGTATGCAGTACTAAAAATGCTAGGCAAGTAGGGGAGTCAAGCCTGTCAGCCATGTGGATGGCCCCTTTCTCAGCAGATATGCTGCTAGAGTCTTAGAATCTCCTACCATTTTTGTGCATGGTTAGAGTATTGGATACTTTTCAGGTCTCTGCATTCAATCCTCAAGGCAAGGTTGAAGGGTTGTGGCTGTATTTTTTTATTATTATTTATTTTTTACTATATTTGGACAAGGGCAGGGTGTGTGAGTTCTGAAGCAGCTTTCTGGTGTTCTGCTGCAATAGGGAAATTCTTGTCTCTAAAGCAACTTGCTAGTTACTAATATCAGAATGCTTTGTGCAAGATCTCTGGTTTTGCAAGGATCTGGATGTGAAATTCTGTGTTAATTACTTGATTTAAGCTTAGTTATCTGAAATCTTGTACTGAATTTATTATTCAAAGGGAAAGGTGAATCACAGCAGAATTTAATCAATTGAGTGCCATATGAACATGCCTGAGTTTAAAATAAATAAATAATTGCTTAAAAGGTCATGTAAGTGCTGATTGTCCTGTAAATGCATCAATTGAAAGCCGTGCTTCTTTCTAAAGCACGGCTGAATCTACAACTTCATTTTCACAGTGACAAGGTAACTGTTAGTTGTTGATGTGAAACATGTGCAATTCTGTGTTGCAGTTTGGAATGCTGGGATGTGATTCAGGGTTTCTGTATTCAGTGGAGTTAACTTGAAGGTTGTCACTGACCTCTCTGGTACAAGATCAGACCTTAATTGCTAATGCACAGGTGTGGATTTACCAGGGTACATGACCATCTTTGTGAGGAAGGAACTTTTCTGCTGTTTTTTAGTTCTTTTTTTAGACACTAAGATTAGACTGATCTTGAGATTTGGATAAATATGTGGCTTGTATTCGTGACATACGCGTATCCGTGTTCATAGCTGGAGTCTGTGCTGCTGGAGCTTGTGCTGCAGAGTCTCTCCGGATCCTGGAGCTTTCTGGGAGGCTGCAGCTGGCCCTTGGGACCAGGCTGCAGAAGCAGAGCCGTAGCATCGTGCAGCAGGAGCTCTGCTCCTGCGGTGGTGCTGGGTTTCCTCTCCCTGGCTGCGAGATCATTCTGTGAATGTCCCTCATCATTGTGGGGGCGAGATGGATAGCACACCCTGGGGAAGAACTATGGGCGAGTCATGTAGAGGGCAAATAAAAAAAGATCAGAGGCCTGAATGCAAGGGATGAGCTTTGGATTTGTTAATATGGAGAAACTTTCAGGGCTTTCCCTGTCTGCTGGGGAAAATTGAGCACTTCCTCTTTGGGGTGGTCTGCAGAAACATTTTGTGACTGCTCCTTTCAGTGAGAAAAGGTTGTGGCTATGACAAAGCACTGTTAATAGAAGAAAAAGTGAAGTAGTAATTTGGAAAAAGAGGGTAAAAGACAAAAGGTGAAAAGACAGAGAAAAGTGTCAGATTTCTTTTGGCATCCATGTGCTCTGAATATAGAGTTTGCATATATTTTCCAGAAGAGGATTTCCCCTTACATTTGCAATTCAAAGCTTCTAGCAAATTCCACTGTTTCCCTTGGCACTTCTTCAGCCTCTGTGGATTTTCCAGCTCTGCTTTTCAGAGGCAGTGCAGTTGTCAAATGGGAGGAGTGTGGTGGTTCATTCTTTTTATTTTCTCTCCATTCCTGAAGTATGGGGCCTTCCTTAAGATTTGGTTAAAAAACTAAAAAGTGTATGCACCTGGTACTGTTCTAATTTTCTTGTTTAATTCATCTTTGAGACTCCTTGGGTATCTGGCAATGTTGCCTGTCGTCTGTATCTTCATGAAGAATGTGATTTGGCATTCTTTGTGGCAGGGATAGATGTTGTACACAAAACTACTATGTTTTGAAAATATTTATTGTAAATATTATTGCTAAGATTCTAGTAAGGAGGTGCTTAGGACATATTCATTTAAAAAGCAAAACAAAAATGCAAACTGTAAAAATGGATGACAAGTAGAGAGATAAGATTTGCCGGATCACTGTCACAGAAACAAAAGGCCTGATTTTCATGTTGTAGCCAGTCCAATCTTCCTTTTATATGTGTCTCAAATACTCTTTTAGGTAATGATTTTGAAATTGCATAGATGAAGTAGATAAACATTTTATAAAGCTAACCAGTACAGATGGGAGTTGGCTTTATTTTTACTACTCCTAGATCTCTAATATATAAAATTAACAAATATTTTAATAGAGCATTGTTTTATACACATGCTATTGACAAACAGAAAATGTTTTCAGCTTAGACCACAGAAGAGCTGTGCACCAAAGCCTTAATATCTGCAGAGAACCTTAAGGCTGGAGGATGGGGAATGAACTAGCATATGGATCTTCCAAAACCCACATGCAGTGAAAATGTGTTAAGGAGATGAAAATTGTTTTGGCTTGTTCTGAACTGAAGTAGGATCCTGCTAATGGATCCATTACCAACATGAAGACATGCAATGAGGCCTTTCCCCATCACAGCTGTGATGGGCTGCTGAAAGTATTTGGGCTAAGCTGCAGTAATAGCTAATTGTATGTGGAGGCCCAGTAACTCCACCAGGCAGAGGCTTTCAAAGGGCTGCATGGGAGAATTTGCTTCACAAGAGGCCCCTTTCAGATCCTCTCCAGGTTTGGAGCTCCTTTCCTTTTAGCACACATTCTGGGAAAGCACTTTTATAATCCTCCTTTAGAGTTATTGCAGGCGAATGCAGTGATGGTTCAATGAAAAAGCATGAAAACAGTAATGGAATTTCTTTTCTTTTTTCTCTTCCTTTTATTTTTTTTCTCCTTTCCTAATAGGCCCTTTACAAAGTCAGACCATATGTGTAGGAACCTTATTAAATAGAGGCCAGATTTAGAAGGAACTGTGATAAATTGCAGAAACAAATCTGAAAATAAGCCTGGAAAGTACACATGCAAATTCTAAATTGATCCATATTAAAAAAAGAAAGGAAAAAAGACCTGTAATTTTGGCATTTTGTGACAGTCAAGCAATGTTTTAGATAATTATGAGAGTAAATTTATTGCGGAAAGTAGTAGAAAAAGTTTAAAATGCTAGATATTCTGAAATAGCTTTCTAATAGGAGAACTATAATTTTACATTCTTAGTATCTAATACATTTCTTGTGGAGATATTTTTTTGGTAGACTGTATGTAAATGTTCTGGGTGACCTACATAGGAAATATATAAAACTGCTTAGTGGGTTTATGTAGCTGAGGCTTGGAAAGAGCTAAAATTGGGGTGTTGGTTTTACTTTTCTCTCATGTCACAAGGATTTCTAAAATGTTTTCGAGCTACAGATGTTGATACTTATTGTTACCCTGCTAAAGGCATGTGCTTATAGGCCTCTCTTTTTCTCCTGTTCCTTATGCCAGTATGAGTAGGTGGGATGAAAAAAAGTACAAGATTAAACAATGGCCAAATCTTATGAAGACCTTTGCAGTCAGTTCAAATGAGGGCCTCAGAATTCACTTATCTGAAACTTCTGTGGGTTACGTGACTCTCTTGCACCTACGAATTCAAAGGTCCCTGAAAAAGTCCTCTCCCCTCTCTTGCCCATAATTAGGATCTATCGGCTGTCTGTTCTGTAGCAAGCTGAACTGTTACTTTTATTGAATTCAAATCAATAGCACTGCTATAATAGTTGTATAATGGTTGTTGTAAACTTGGTGTGCTCCAGAATAAATGTGTGTTGCATATGAAGGATGATTTTGTCATTCAGGGGGCGCATCTTTCAGTTCTTCTCCCAAAGTGTAGTTGGTTACTGAATAATTTTATCTGGTTGAAGAAATCTCTTCTCTACTTTGTTAGCCAATCTTTAAGATTTGGGCCTGATCCTGAAAGCTATTCTGATTTAAAAAAAAAAAAAAAAAAAAAAAAACAACATTATTCATGGCAAAATTCTCATTGTTGGGTCACCTTGGAAATTGTCAAATAGTGTGTGCTACTGGAAAGTAACACAAGGAGAATAAAAGGCTAGTGGAGAAGAATTTTTGGCATCCTACAAATTCCCCTATTATTTACAATGTAATACATGCTGATGTTGTTTCTAGGTTATAACAGCATTTTAAATTTCCTTTTTGTAATGGCTTAGTATGTATTATGCTTTTTAGACAACTATAGAAAGGGAATACTGTTTCTTATCTGTCTTAGTTGACCAGCATGGAACTAGTCTGTCCAGTTTTGGACATTTTGCATTTGGGATTAGAAGTTTTTAAGTTTTGGCAAATGCTGATGGAGAACTTGGACTGAGGCTGCTCTGCATGATTTGAGGGTGGGGATGAGAAGAGCATAAATATTGTAAGAAGCAACAGCCCTTTTCTGGCTATCTCTAGGTGGAGGGAGGACAGAATGGAAAAAGAAAGAGAGCAGAGAACATAAAGTACTGTTGCATGTACATGTGTGTATGTATTTTAAATCCCTGGTCTCTAATGCGAATGTCCAGTAAGCAAATACCTGGTAGACTTGCTGTCTTTCTATGCTGGGCTGATTGGAAATAGATGGGATCAGAAAAGAAAACTACTAATTGACTGAGTTGAAAGGAATATGGTGCAGAAGAAAAGCTAGCATGGTTTACATCCAAATCTGAGACACGCCATGTCCCGTTTTACTCCATGTGAAATAATAAGCATAGTGAGAATAAAAAGGAGTTCTTTAGCGGTATTCATACTTACCTTGGAGTATATGTGACTTGCAGATTCTAAATTAATAGAAAGTGACAGCATGGTGGAGATACTGAGTGTTAGGCATATGTTTTAAGCATAGTGAAAGGCAGGCAGGTTTTACTTAAAAAATGTTTTTCCGCTATCTTGATAGCTTACTGGACATGCAGATTGAGCACAGCTCTGTGGTTTCTTGTGGCATCACGAAAATTAGCTAGAATTTCTGCTGTGGATTAACATAGATTTGGCTACAGATGGAACTGCAGGCAAATCATTATTGTTATGGTTTAAAGCTTTTAATGTTTATGACTTGTTTAAATCAGATTTGTTTTTTAAATAGGATGATTATGAGAATCCTTTTGTATTTCTAAGATGAAAGAAAGTGAGAAAATAACTGGTTATCTGTAGTGTGGATATTCATCATATCTTTTGATTAAAATTTTTTTTTGCAGTGTAGAATCTCTGTTCTAAAGTTTCATTTATGTTGGTTTGTAGAGTCATTATTGTAAATCCCATTAGTGCTTATTGCTTGGGCTTCTGGAAAAATCAGATAGATTGTGTTGCTTATTTAAGAAGCTAGAATATAATGAACTCTTAGTGTGAGTGTCAATTACTTCTAGTGCATCTTAAACAGAATATGTATTACTGAATTCCCTATTGAAACTAAGTAGTATGAATCTCATCCTTTTAATTCCTTGGAAGTGTGATTAGATCCAATGGCTTTTTCTCTCTCCTTCTTCCAGGAAAGCTCTTCTGATTATAAAAATGGCCTAAACAGCATGCTGTAAGGCTTGGACAAGTTTGGGAAGCTAGGATACTGAAACAGCTGTGCAGCATAGGATGTTTTTCTTCTGCTGAGATAATGCCATGTTTGGCAGATAGCTGAACATAAAAGAAGGTCAGGTTAAGGTTTGGCTTTCATATTAGATGATGAAACTCGGTAAATGCCCCAAAATTGTAGGGATTAAGACGTACAATAGCATCCGTAGTCTGAATTTCTCTGCAATCACATGGACTATCCTGAAACTCTCCATGGTGTTGGACTTGTTTTAAAAAAAATAAATGACTCTAGTTGCTTCCCCCAGGCTAGAGCTCCCAAAGTGATCACTCATTCCAAAAGGAGTAATGAAATCTCACTGTTTATATAGGAAATTTTTTTTGCTTTCTGAATAGTTCCAATTAAGTGATTTTGGGCATAATGGGAAAAGCTTTGCTATAATTTAGACACTAAAATGCTTTCCTCTTCTACTTTTTAATTATGAATTTACATCCTTCTCTGAAGCAGAATATTGAGAGATCTACCCTCAGTTCAGGTCTGTCACAGCAAGTTGTCCATGCCTTCTGATATGGGATAGATAAGTGCCACGCTCAAGAAGCGAATGCCAATGCAATCTCTCTTCTGCCCTTTATCCACTCCTGGAGCTCTTGTGGAAGGTCCCTCCTGCAACTGCTGCATTTGTGATGCAGATGCACATGCTGTTAGAACAGTTTCTGAGCATCAGTCAGCAAGTGAGCAACTTTGGGCCTTTTCTGATTGTTGCCTGTAATATAGCTTTTTAAAGAGGAAAGTACTGATACTCTTGAGAGACAGAGTTAATTAAGAGCTTTGTTATTGGTATAACAGCAGTAAATACAGGATTGTCTCCTAATGAAACATTTAGCTAGTTATAGTGCTGGTATCTGATACTATGACACTTTGGGATCAGGTGTCCAGGGAGATGCATTTTGTAAGTGTAACTGTTGTTTTCTAATACTGAATTACTGAAGCAATAGCAGAGGGAGATACCAAATATATGATGGGGTAAGTGACTACATGCAGGTCATGAGTGAATGCATTCATTAGATTTTTAATGAGCAAAGATGGGTTTGACAGTTCTTTCTTGGAGCTATTTTACATGATGAAAACCCTAACATCTTTCATTCAACTTGTTTCTGCCAAGCCAAGAAATCAGTAGGAATTTTGCTTTGTTAGAACAGTTACATCACTAGTGAGGAAGATTGCTGAACTTGCATCCTGCTTGTTTCTGCTGTGCAAGCACTCAGTGCTGCACGTGATAACTTTAATAAAGTTTTATGTGCCTCTTTAGAGGGACAAGCCTAATAAAGGAATGGGGATTTAAAAGCTATTTTTAGTTAACAGCTAACAAAGCCAAGGCAAGTTTCAGACAGGTTAGTAGGAGGTGAAAAGTTTCCAATGTCCCGAGGCATCCAGTTCCCCGATCTTTCATATGTGATTAAGTTGCTGTTTCTAGATGTAAATCTTGCCAAATAGCTGCTGGCTTTTTATATAAATTACAAAAATGTAAGGGTGCAAAATAAACCCAATAAGCTGCATGGAGGGAGAGAGTCAGTTGCGTATATTCTGCTGTCAGCTAATTGCTGGTATTCATAGGTTAGCAAGAGCTCCTTCCCCTTTTCTGAGAGAAGCAGAGAAGTGAATCACCTCGTGTGCACTGGCCAGGGCTTACAAAGAATTTTTGTAAGCGGATGCAATGAATTATTTTTGCTGCTTATTATTCATCTGTTTCTTTAAATTTATTCTCGTTTTCCCTTAGAGTTGAAGGGATAATAGGGAGAAAACCTCAGCTCAGTGTGAACAAAGCACAGGCCGTGTATAACAATGCAGAGTTTACACATTGTTCCAGTGCAAGGGGAAATTGTGTCCTGCTCCTTAATGATAGGGTTCCTCTTCTGCTAGGCAGTCTGGGATGATTTATCTTTTTGTGTGTGTGCGCTATTCAAATAGTGGGGTCTGCTGAAAGGGATTATGCCGTGCTGGGAAGTTTGGGCAGAGGGTGTGGGGGGGGGGGGCTGATGAGCTTCACTTGTGGGACTCGGGAATAGGATGGAAAAGCAGAATAGCAGGTGGCAGTGTCCTCTAAATGACAAATTGCCTTTAAGGCAGAAAAGTTGCAAAGCTGGAGAAGAAACAGGTGACACTACCCCATGTGCTGCTGTGTAGGAAAGGGGACACAGGGATGGTGTGTGACTGCTCTGCAGCAGCCCTGGGGCCAGGTGACATTTTTAAAGCTGCTCACCTCTGAGACAACCAGTGCTAACTGCCCACTGGGGCCCTCTTCTTGGAGGTGATCTTGGAGCATCTGGTAGCTCTGAGGCCAGCAATTGTGTACCCACATCCATTTATTCAGTATGTCCTGTAAACAGAGGTAATTGTCTTGGGTGTTGTGTTTGTGCCATGTGAAATAGGGTAAACAAACTAGTCTAATACGACTTGGGTTAGTATGAATAATTAAGACACAAATAAAATGCATTCATGGTAGATTTCTGTCCCTTTGCTCTTCCTCTTGTTGTGACACTGTGCAGAGGGTGGCTGCAGCAGCCATTTTGTCTCCCCTGCTGCTCCTGCTGAGGAACCCTGGGAGGGGATAAAATGGCTGCATCCCCTGTGCCCTTGGCGCTAGAGCAGCGAGGTGTGTGGCCGGTCCAGGAGGCAGCTACATGACAGGGCTCATGCAGATGGCAAGCAATAATTTATCCTTTTAGTGCCTTGAGCGCCATATACAAACAGGCAGAGCTTTCTGGTGGTGCAGCAGAGAGGAGCCAGGCTGCAGCAGAGCAGCGCGCCTGCCGCGGGTGTCCCAAACCAGCACCCGCGTGCAGGGATCCGTGTTGGAATATGCCCTGAGCATCTCGTACAGATCAAAGCGGGAAGCATTGCAGCTCCATAGGCAGTATGCGGCTTAACTTTGTTCCTCCCTCTCTCATTACAGCCTCTTGCCTGTGGACTCTGCTCCGGGACACTGGGTGAGTCAGTGCCAAGCCTTGGGGGAACTGTTACGGGGAGAAGGGTTTGCAAGTCATAAGATTAATTCAGGTCATAAGAATGATTCTTGCTGTCTGTATACAATATTTTTTTTGTTGGTACTGTTATGTTTGTCTGTTAGCCCAGCCTTATTCTTAGGTTTGATTAGACTTTGCAGCCTTTTGGTCCAAAAAAGCATCTGAAAGTAATTTGAATGTGTGTAGGTTTGGCAAGTGTGTTTTATCGTTCTGTCTTCCAGCTCAGTTGTGCCTGTACAATTTCTCATTTATCTCAACCTTTCCCTCTGGAAGAGAGTAGATTTTAACACGGCTTCCTCCACACTGTCATGTCTTCCATTGCACTCCTCCATACTGTGCTCCAGCTGGAAAAAGTGATCCTGCTCCACCAGTATTAAATGCAGATGATGTAGTAGCAACCAGTAACCTTGGACAGATGAAGTGCCTGTTGTCTCTACAGGCCCAACCCAGGGGAATACTGTGGGCAAAGTCACCCTATAGCCCGGTGACTTGACAAAATAAACTGACACATTGGAGTGACAGAGTACTGCTTAAAAATAGCTGGAACATGCAGATCTCTGCACAGATCTTAAACTTTGTATTCTTCTGCTGAGAAATGTCTGGAGTACTGGAATGTGAGTGTGTTGATAAAGTAGTCTGACAGATATTATTTCTTATTAATGTTAACAGCTTATGAAAGAGTTAAGTAGGTTGGAGGGGAATGACTGGGTGTTTTCATCAGAGACACAAGAGCTGCCCTTTAAGTTCCTTTCTGCTGTTTAAAAAACAAACAAACAAACCCCCCAAAAAGTCTCAAGACAAGGATCCATGCTCTCTGCACTCCTGTATCCCCAAAATTCAAGGGAAGGTCTTCAACTGTTAAGATCTATCACATCCTTGTAAAATAAAATACTAATGACCTTCTGTGATGGTATCATTTGCAGGACTTAAAGGAAACTTGGAGTTAAGTTTATATCTACGACTGAGTCACTGTCTCTGACTTTTATACTTGTAAGCAGTAAACAAATGTGCAATACTGTGTTTAAGGTTGAAATACTCTAAACAATTAAACCGATCAATTCTTAATACTAGCATGTAGCAAGTGTTAATTGTAGCGCATGCCAAATATCAGCCCATAAGTTGAATGCATCTCTGCTAACAGGCGCTACAATGGAGGTGCCAGCAGCCCTATATTTATCTTCTCAACTAATTAGTTTAACGGAATATCAATAATAGGGACCCTGTAGCTATTCAGCATTCATATTGAAACAATTCATTTGTGCTTAAATACATTTAAATTCTGTTTTTTTCACATTCTCATGAGTATCCCTGTCTTCTGTAGGGCGGTTTCAGTAACAATGCACTCATTAAAGATATTCCAAGAAAATGTCATTTAAAACAGAAGTAGAATTCCTCTGGCTGGGATTTAAGTTGAGCCTCCAAGTTTATTGTGATAAACACTAACAGGGAGGCTAATAAGGATATTTTTAATTTTAAAGAAGGCAAACCCAACTTTTGCTCTGGAAAGTGTTTGGAAAGCGATGCTTCCTTTGTGAAGTTGCATCCTGTTTTTTCTGCACACCCCTTTGTCTTGGAGCTTAAAAATGGCACTTGATGCTCCTGTGCTCCATGGTGCTTCCCAGCCTGCTCCACTTGCTCGCAGTCGAGGTGACGGGTGCTGCGTTGCATCCTGCTTGGAAAGCTGGGGCTGAGCAGCAGCCCACTTGTCTCGCCCGCCTGGCTGCAGTCCCCTGGCATGTCTGCCATGGTGTTTTGTAGGGATTGTTTGGGAGGGGGTGAGGAAGTGGGGACCTGCAGCAGCAGTGCAGCCAGGGTGCCTGGGATAAGGAGCAACTCCCCCAGATGAGCTTGAGAGATGATAGGAAAGAGGGAGCTCTCCTGAAGTCTCACCTGGGACTTTGCAGAACTTGCTAGAAGACAGACTGAAGCAAAGGAACAATCTTATGAGTCTCTTTATAAGCCTTAAAACCCATAATTGCATTTCAACTTTGTTTTAGTGTAGCTCATCCAGTATACCTGAGATGTTTTTCTTACGCTTTAAAGACTTCTGCTCTAGGTTATTGTTTTTCTATTTTGTGAAAACCTAAAGGGGCCTGCAATGCCTTTGGCTGTGTTCATTTAAAGTACAAGGGATAGTTTCCATTTTAAAATTTGTAGATCAATTGGGATATTGTCACACGGTGAACTTGCAAGTCATTTTGGAAACTGAGGTCATCCAAAATCAGCCCCTTTTCCCATAGCCTGAGTTCCTTGAGGTTCCTTGACAGAAGAGCTAAGATTTGCTAATTTTCTGCTTTTTATTGGTGTTGGCTGGCCAGTACTCAGGGAATAATATGGTGTTGAAAAGTAGAAAGAAAGCGGCAATTCCACACAATTGCCTCATCTCCCAGGCTGTGTCCTGCATTTTCCCCTTATCTTTATGCACCCCATACATATCTCAAAAGCAAATAGATCCTACTGTGGAAGGATTTGAATAAAATTGTGAACACTGTAAAAGATGAAACTAAAGCCATGCACTTCCACATTTGGATGTGCAGCGTGAGCATACTGTGTGCCTACCTTTTTCTGCTTGTGTAATTATGAAATAATTACAAAATAATTAGATTTTTGGGGATTCCTGGGTTCTTCCTGCAGCAGTGTTGTAGAGTCCTGACCATCTGCTCAGTACCTGTGTAGCAGGTTGGATGCCTATCAGCATGTATTGAGCTCATATTTCTGACCGGGGTCCTAGGTAGAGTCCTATTGTGTATGAAAATGCAATTTGTAGGTGCAAATGAGACATGATCTGCATTAACAATTCAATCTGAAGAACTGATTTAGTGTTCTTTTTTTTAAGGTTGCAGGGTTGTAAGGAAAAAAAAAAAGTTAAAACTCCTCCAATTGTATTCTCCAAATTGATTGCAAATGTGCAAGTATAAGTAAGATTTGGATTTCTTTCACAAATTCCCAAGTGGTTCAGCAGTTGCCAAGGTGACGGTGCTACTTTTAATAACAAAGAAAGCATGTAAAACCTTCACATTTTTCACTGTGTAAGATAATGCTGTCCTGATGTTGTAATAACACTGTTAGCATGTACTTTCTTTTGTTCATTGAGGAGCATGTCTGGTGGGTAAATTAGTTGTACAGTAGTGTCTAGCCCAGTGGGGTCTAGGCTTAATAGGACTCCTGGATATTACAGTTGATATGAAAAAAATGAAATATTTTAGCTCCCTGTTCATTTCTTAGATTGTCCTTTTTGATTGTGCTTCCTGTGACTGTCACTGTAGTGTGTGGTTGTCTTTAGCCAAATGTGATGTCTAAATGCAAAAGCATTTGTATGTTAAAGCAAGCCCTGCAGATGGTATTTATAACTAAACTATGTTTCATAAAACATCAAAGATATTTTTTATTATTCATGGGAAGCTGCATATTACTAAAGATTATACAGTTTCTAATACTAAAAGGTACTGCATTTTTTTAGAGCGTCTCTTT
>VZSV01000026.1:4408922-4434404 GCA_013398735.1 Nothocercus julius | reverse complement strand
TCTAGTTTATTTGCCTAATGGGGTCCTGTTGCATGGGCAGGTCACATAAGCCATAGCATAAAGCGAGTAAGAGAGAACTGCAGTTTTGGTAAGGCTAGCTCAGGCTGTGTGACTGCTTTCTCTGTTCATTTAAAAAAAAAAAAGATATTGCCAAACAGGGGATGTAAAAGACTATCAGTATGTTGATACCTGTTAGTAATCTGTTATGGAAACAGACTGGAACAGGTAGTATGACTACCATAATTTGCAGCTTGAAATATTGCAGAGCTTATATTTAAGCTTTGGACAAGAAGCTTTTCACCTTTATTCGAAGAAAACTTGTTTTAAGGGTGATTAATTGGAGATCTGTAACTAAAGAAGTGCAGAGCAATTGCTGCTTCATTGCAAATTTCATTCTTTAGTTAGAAATGCAGTAATGAGGGCTTGTGCTTGAAAAATAACACACTATCTAAAACACGCAAAACTGCATTCTGTCTCCTCTGTCTAGGCATGCACACACTAAATGTGCAAATCTGCTATTTCCAGAGAAGACTGTTGCCTGTTAGTGGCCAAAAGCTGATGTAATACAAATTGATGAATTCAAGATTCAAATTGAAGGTTTTCCACATCTTAACTGTTTCATTGTTTGGCTGGCATTCATTATGCTGTTACTTATTTTGTCTCAGCACAAATATTACTGATTATGTTCCCACTATAAGAGTTAATCTCTAGTACTCCATTTTTTTCCCCCTTTCTGTTCCTATTAGTTATCTGAATAACAGTTTTAACAGAAGGTCTAGCTTGGTGCCATCCTGTTTTTCCTAAGGTTCTTTTCTTTCATATGAGTCTTGGTGGGGGAAAAAAAGGTATCTGAAACTATTTGGAATTGTTAGTTTCTGCTCTGTCAGTGTGTCCAGCCCTTGTAGTCACTTTCTAAATTTACACTTCTCAATTCTTTGAACACATCTGGGAGCTCTTCTACTTAGGAGGTGTTATTGATTATTTTGGCTCCTAATTTCTATGCCCGTGACTAGCATTGTGTCTGCCAGGGGCATGGCTTCAAGCTCAGCATCTCATTTTGAAATTAAATTCAAAGTCTGGACCCAATCAAGCAATGCTGGAAAGAGGTGTTTGGATAATATCTTGGAGGAAGAGAAGCTGAGGGCTAGAGGGAGAGGTTAAACTGGTGTTGGGTGGTTCTGAGATTTGCTTGGATTGATGGACCTCTGCTGATTCATTAGTGGATCTGCTGGTAGGACGGTTGTTGCATTAAAGCACAGCCTGCCTGGCCATGGGCGGAAGAGCAGGAAATCGCCTATAGCCACTTAAAGACGGAGTTATTACAAGCTTCTGTCCTGGCTTAATTGGGAGCAGTCTTGGAATAGGCAGGCTGAGGAAGTGCTCGAGTTTTCCTGTTAAACTTTTGTACTCAGTAGGATGGGGAAAAAAAAAGTGCCAATTACAATTCTTTTAAATTGTAATAATTGGCTTTGAAAAGAATCGTTAATGAAGTGCCAGTACTATTTAGGTGTTTTATTAGAGATCATGCACTGGCATATGCAAATTAAGAGAAACTTAGATGACATGTTGGTCAACTTTGAGTCAAAGGTGATGGTGCCCAGAGCTGGCAAATGCTCCCCTTCCTGGTTGCAAATGCAACGTGGCGACTGCTCCTAGTGCAGTTGGTGTTCACTGCTTTCTTCACAAGTACATTTTATTTGTATTTTTCATATTTTTCACTATGGATTGCTTGTTAACTATTCAGTGTTTGTGGTGGCTGTGTAGCCATTTGGTTTGCAGAATGTGAGTTGCTTCTGAATGGATGGCTGAGGATTTTTTAGCAACTAATTACAAATAGATAATGAAAAGCATTTCAAGATAATTGCAAATGCTACCTCTTGCATAATACTGATGTGTAGAACTTTATAAATACTTCAATTATCCAGTCACCATCCTAGCAAAGGGACAACAAACAAAAAAGCAAAACAACACTTGGATTGGTGAAAACATTTGCTAACAATTTATTAATACCTGATTAGCTCTATCAAAGGTGATGGTTAGAAAATCAGAGTTGAAGTGGTTTTGCAGTAGCCTAATGTGTTCTGGCCTGAAGTGTTAGTCTTCTGATGGATGGCTGAGATTTTTATTTAAGAGCAGGAAAAATTTTTACAAGAAAATTTAATGAGTAACAGTGATAGTTGGTCTAAGGCTTCAGGTTAGTGCTGAGAGAATAAGTTTTAAAAAAAGTATAGTTCAGCTTTTTTCTCCATGTTATCGGGATATAGAAAGGCCTTGTTGGAGAGGTGCTTGGCATATGTAGAACCCCAGCTCTGACCTGTCTGCAAACTCTGACCTCTGTCCTGAATAAGCTGTTTAGAAAGTTGGTTTGAGGACCATTTCTGCTGTGAGTGGTGGAGTCTTGTTTTTTCTGAACGTATTTTATATGGCATGAAAATTGTACTTGTGCTGACTGCAAAAATGGACATCTGAGGCTGGAATATGCAGAGAGTTGTGAATTTTGCCTGGTCATAAATCACTTCACTAAATGTGTAATGGCAGTTACTGCCTGAGATCAAGTCTTTGACAAATGCCTGTTGTTCCTGCTAGCACTTTTTTTTCTTCCTCCAAAGGAAAAAAGAGTTATTGACAACCTTCCTAGTTATATTCAAAGCAACACTTTTTCTTTGAAGTGGTCATGTAAGAAACACTGTACAGGGTTTCTTTGGAAGGTGAATGCAACATAGTCAAGTAAATGATACAGAAAAACATTTGTTTTAGTCACTGAAGTATGATGAAACTAAGTAACTGGACCCTTATGAGGGTGTTTTCTGCTTGGGGAAATGCTGTTCTTATTAGAGTTACCTCTGTTTAATGATTGAAACAGTATGTTTGGAAGAGATTGATTGAACTTAGGGAGTAGTGCAAATCAGGCTTTGATTTGCAATTGGTTGGAATAAAAATGGGTATTCATGTATTGTGTTTAAGATAGCTATTGGACAAGCTGGACAGGTTGAACAGAGGGGAAAACCTGACTCTTGAAGTTTTTTTGATAAGTCACCTTTGGGAAACGGGAACTATATGGAAACTCTATTTGCCTTTCACGTTTATTCTGTTTTCTGGGACTGAAGGTAGTGCAGAAACAGCATTGTCAGTGGTAAGAACCTTTGCTGTTCCAGGCTTTTCTGTAGCTCCCAAGACATTGTATCCTTTCTTGTGCCAGTAGGGTAGTACTTGGATGCCAGTGCTGAGGTCAGTGTAAATCTCCATCTTAATATCCCATGAAACTGCTTATCGTCAGGTGGTCAAGTGCAACAAAGAGCCTCAAAACCAGTCTGCTGAGATTTCAGCTTTTGCTCTTGCTTTTTGGTGGAGTTTCCTGATGATGGCAGAAAACTTAAAAATATTTTGGGGGCAGGACATCCATCTTATTCCTTCTCTTCAGGGATTGGTTATAGCTGTATAGAGCTCTGTGTGTGTTTAACGGAACCCATTACAGAAGCATGAGTATGGATGTCTGCCTGGTATATTTAGTCTTGCAGAAAAACTTGTCTCGGTCTCCGGGAAGCTTGGGATTAAGGCAGGACCCATGCATTGCATTTACAGATTAAGCCCAAGATTAAAAAAAAATTCTCTGAATTGAGGTGACTTTTCTGTTCTGGAAGAGACTTAACCCAAATTATGTCCAAATTCTGAGAGAGGTAGCTGTCTGTCTTCCAGAAGTTTTCCTTGTGGATCTGTTTGAGTATTGTATTTGCTTTTTGTCCTGGTGTTGATGTGTGCTATTAACAGCTGCCATATTTCACTACAGAGCTGGTTGCTTCTAGGCAAAGGGTGTATTGAATTTTTGATTAAAAAACTCCTAAAAATCTCTAAGGTCCTCTGTAATGAGAGGAGGAGAAGCATATATATTTTATTCAGGCTGTGTCCATGTGGTCAAGTAATCCAGACCTGAACATGGGCTCTCTGCTTGTTTCTTTGAAGTCTTCACCTTGGGCATATATAGGAAATATCCAGTCTTTCTTGAAAGACCCATAGTGTCAGTTTTATTTTTGTATTAACTGTTCTGCTTTTGTTTCAGCTGAACAGAGGTTTGTGTTTTAAAGGTCAGTCTGTGTAATTTCAGTTCTATCTTTGTAAGGTAGTATTATTGTAAATTAAAACATGGCTTTTTAGAGGAAAGAGAATGTGTGGCTGTTCAGTAAATAAAATAGTTAAAGATTTTTTTTTCTTTGACTTAGATGTGCAGCACTTAGAAATATAACTGGTGTTGTCATTGTGCAAGTTACCACAAGGCAAATACTCATGCCCTTGAATATCTGCCTTAAAGTCGCAGAACAGGCTATTTAGTCATTGTGATAAAATGAATTAGCATCGTGGCACTTAAACCTCTTGAATACTAATGGATTAAAGCACAGGCTTTCTGAAATGGTGCCTGCTCATCCTCATGCTATTTATTCAGTTCCTCTGTCTCTCTTGTCTTCTAAGCAGTGATAGAAGCACTGGAACATCTGGATATTTTTAAAGAGAGGGAGTGAAAATTCTTAAGTATTTGACTTGAATGATGTGCAGCATCCTCTGAGAGGAGAGAAATGCCAATAGGATATTGTGTACATATATAGTGTTATCTGCCTTAGATGCCAAAATCTCCTAGATAATGAATTTAGTGTCCAGCTTTCTGAAGAAGCATGTTTTGAGAGTGGTAGGGGTGCATTATTAGTCACACCATGAAAATCTTGAGTCCTTGATTAATCTAAGGCTATTCATATGTACAGTCCACTGTTTCCCTGTGATGCCTCCAGCTCTCTGCTGCTACCCTACCTGTGCCTTTCTTTGCTGTGTCTTTAGGAACAGCTTGCATATGAATCTTCAAAAAAAGGAAGACAGCTTCTTACTAGGCTTCCTCAAGTCTTCAAATTAACCTGTCTGAAGAGATGGTGGTTCTGCAAGCATCTCCCCTATTTTGTGCTAACAAATATTTTTGCTTTAATCTTTTTTCTGGTGATTCATACGAACTGGTAAAATAAGTAACAATTAGAGTGTTATTCTTACATAGAAAGAATGAAAAACTGAGCCTTGTGGCCTTCCTTTGGTTAAAGGAAGGAATTTGATTTAACAAAATAATCGGTGGTGAAATGGTGAAAACTGAATTGCTTCCACCTTTGGGGCTGTTATCTCCTGTAGACTGTGTGCATAAGTTATGCTGGATCTATAGAGATTGTAAAATGTTTTTGAGATCATAGAAAAAAAATATTGTGTAAATGTGAATTAAGGTATCTGAAGTATAACTCCAGGGCAGGGATGAGAGTGTGAGGCTAGGGCAGCTTATTACACCTCCTCTTAAAGCACTTGTGCTGTGTGTTCGACTCTTCCTTGTTGTTAAACTGTCTTGTGTGATCTAGATGCTACTATACCTTGTTGTATGGCAGGCACAAACTCTGATTAAGGGATATGCATTCAGACACATGGAATGTATTGAGATTTTGGAAAAGCAGAATTGTAGGATTTAAAAAAAAAAGGGGGGGGGGTAAATGCTTACAAAACCCTTTCAACCATTGAATCCAAGTGTTTTTGTGGGACATGTCAGGAAGGTGCAGTCAGAAGTGAGTGTTCTTGCACAGTGGAGCCTCAGCACCCTTTCTATTATTGTTTCATTTGATGTATTTTACTCCTGGGATGCTGGGCTTCTCTTGGGAGGTATTTCCTATCCCTGTGCTTTTGTCTTTTTTCCCTAGTCTTTCTAACCTCACTGCACTCTTGGTTCTAGTTTCCCCTCTGGGAACCTATTCATCATGTTCCCTGTTCCCAAATCTCTTCCTCTAATGTTTTAGCTTCATTTTTTTTTTTTAATTCTTTTTTTCTCTTCCTTCTTGCCCTGAAAGACCTTTTGACAACAAGCTTCATGGAAAATCCCAGCTTGCAGCTCTTCAGCTGGGCATGTTTGGGAAAGGAGAGCTGCCTTAGCAGCTGGAGTGCTGCGTATTCTGTGCTCTAGGGAATGAAGCATGCACAAAACATGCCAAGAAAGGATTAGTCAAGGTCAGGGGCAATCTAGCCTGGACTTGTCTGGGTCAAAACATGCCTTGTATTTCTAAGTGCAAACAAAGCATCTGTTTTTTAATGCTTTTCCAAGGTAAGGATGTTTTGATTTGCATGATTCCACAGCTTCTCTGGGCCAAATGTATAGCTGGATTCCTCTCATTAGCCTGTGGCTTCCTAAAAGTGATTGAAGTAGATAAACTTTGGTTATTACAATTAAAATTCACCTCCAGCCTCTTCTGTGTCCATCAGGAAGGCAATGACATTGTAATTAGCTGATTTCTTTGAGTGGATAATGAATAACAGGATTTCTTTTCTATCTTTTTTTTTTGGAATGGCGAGGTGTAAAATTCTGTTGGTTAGGGATCCCTTGGAGCTAGGAATGTGTTTGATGGCATCTGCTGACAAGCAGGGGCCAGTTGGATGTGTGAGGGGGAGTCTGACCATGGGTACAGGTGACTGCTCTCCCCAGCTATTTGTGCTGGCACTGTCTGAAACGAGAATGGGGCTTTTTAAAAAACCTGTTCTCCTTGGCCCCGGGCTGTTGGGAAGGGTTTTCCCTCCCACTTCTTCCCTTTCTCTGACAGTCCTTGCTCTTCTCTTTTGCTATTGAGCTGGAAGAGCAGTGCTGAGAGCGGTGGAGAGGAGTGACAATGTGCATGGGCTAGACAGCAATTAAATTAGGGTTGTGAGCCAAGTGGAGGAGGACAAGAAGAAAAGAAGAGGAAAGCTGCACTTGCGCAGGCCTTGGTGGATTTGTTCTTTATGTTTGAAAGAATGGTTTGACTTTTTCCATTGTAATATGTGTCCCTGGTGCTTTTTTTCTCATCTCTTTCATCATTTGTGTGGGTTTGCTTTGCAGAGTTGGCTGGACACTGCCAAGCCCATGGCAATGTGTTGCTGGGCATTCTGCTTTCATCAGGTGCATCAGAAAGAACTCACACCTGTACAAATTGGTTCACATTACAAATGCACAAGATGCTACACACTGGATCAAGGATTAGAAAACAATTTGGGGCAAGGTTACCAGCAGTCAGAGAGGAACCTGCAAGGAAATAACCTATTTACTGAATTTTAACCTCATTTTTTCATTGCTGGCAGTTTGCAAATAACTTGCAATTTTCTCAAATAGGTATCTTGGTTTAACGTAAGTGCCAAATGAATTTTCAAGAGAATTGCTGCCTTTTTTTATTTGGGTAGGTATATGTATAGTTAATTGGGTATATTGAAACTTAACATTATGGTTTCATTTTGGTTATACAAACAAATTGTCTGTTCCTTTTTTCCCCCCTAGAAGTGTTCTGATCTCCTAATGTTTCTGCCAATAAACTCATTTACTGGGGATTATTTCTGGAAGATGAACAGAGGCATTTTAAAAACTTTCTATGTAAATCACTTCTCCTAATTTGAGTGATTTGCATGGAACAACTTTTTTTAGGACATTCCTTCAACCAAAAGCTAGCTGCTCCCCAGCTTCCACCTTGACCTCTGCTTACCTCCGAGTGCAGTTAATTGCTCTTTTCATCACTTTATATATAGAACTTAATGGGTTCTGGCTGGTTCAGCAGAAAATGGCCAGTTTCCTGAAAAGCACCTAGAGAAGTTGTTTTCATAAAAACTGAGACTTGAGCAGACATATAGAAAGTATCAGATATCTTGCTCAAGCTATTCTCATGAGACTTTCAGCTTTGCATTTGCAGGACTTCTAGGTTCCTGCGCTGAACCAAACCTCTGAATCCCTTCTGAAGCTTGCCTCTTAATCCAAGAAACCATAGTACAGAGGAGGTTTGTTTGCAAAAGGATATATTCAACCCCTTCCTTTGCAGCCAACAAAAGCAACTCTCTTTTCCTGGCTGCCCTAATTGATTTTTATTTTTTATTTATTATTTTGAAGTTAAACAAATTGTAGATTAGAAAAACCTCCAACCAAAGCCTCTAGGTATTTTTGCCACATGGTAAAAATACAAGTACTAGTGCTAACAAAGCAAACCATTGAAGCTAGGAGCATAATGTTGCTTGCAGGTGTTTTGCCCGTGCCTGTTAAGGTGTTCGTGACTGCATCTCTTCGTGGGCTCTTGCTCTGTGCTTGTGGTGGTGGAACCAGCAGTGGTAGCATTTCCTGAATTCAGATGATGGTGGAAAACACGTAAGAAATGGCATTTGTTCTGGTGCAGGTGTAAAATTAGAATGACAATAAACAGGAAGATTGTTTTTAATTGGATTTTTTTAATGCTGTATTTCCCTGGAAGAGCTTATGCAGGTACACACTGTCATATCTCAGAGCAAATGGGCTCCAATTCCCCAAACTAGGAAAACAAACAATATTTAAAAACCCACCTGAGAAAGCAAAGACATTTGTATGAATCCTTAAGTGTATGTAATGAACCAACCAGGTTGCTTACAAGTGTGAGAAATGTCCTCATGACAGAAGACAGTCATAACAAAGCCATTATTAAAAACATATTTTTTCAATTATTTTAAGCCAGAACACTTCTGCAGAATTTGTGTGGACAATGCATGGTTTGATCGTTAACTATGTATGTTCAGAGGCCTTTTTACACATGTTGATAGACAGGTTAGATCTTGTTCAGCAAAGCAAGGAACAGAGTTCAGATTTCAGGCTCAGCTGAATGTTTAAGTGTATGTTGTTGTGAGAAGTTACTTAGCTACTTGCATTCCTCTGGCTATTCCCAAATTCTGCTGCTTGGTCTCTCTCCCCTATAGCTTTTACTGAAAGTATCACTAAATTCTCATTCTTCCTCCCAGCTTGTGCTGCTTTCCCTTTGAAGGTTTAATAGGGTTGCTGGTGGGCACTGTGTTTGGTACACCTCAAACCTAATAAGAGGCCCCAAGCAGAGTGTTGAGCTCTGCCAATACCTGTTGAGCCTCTGTACTTGCATGGAAAAGCAAAATGTGTTTCTGAAACGTTTTCATAACAAAGTTTGTTTTATGTATTAGTAAGGAGGTAATTCTTCTACATGACGAGAGTAAGTTATAAAACTGCTTGTGTTATGAGTTGCTAAATAATGTGATGAATGAAAAATTTGTAAGTATATCCATCAGTTTCCCATATTAGAAGAAATGAAGCTTATGGTATATACCATAAATTGGTGTGTCAGGACCACTTTTGCAGTATTTAAATAGTCAATTACCTGGATACTTACAAGATACTATTGCCAACTTTTACCTAATGAAATTAATGAAGGAAGACTTTAATTTTTTGTCCAAACCTAGCAAGGTAATATGGATGATGTGAGAAATTCCTATTTGTAGGAAGCTGGCAAATAGGTAAACTCTCCAAAACAAGCCATTATAAGACCATCAGAATTAACAACAGTAAGAACTGTAGTCAAGTTAGTCCCACTGTAAAAGTGGGCTGATGCAGTACTGAATATGTCATTAAATCTGGGGGTGGAGTAGTACTTCAAAACAGTCCATTAAGACAGAGACTGCCCAATTTGATATTCGTGTGGCAGTTAAAATTGCACCAGGCTGCTAACCACTTGCAGTCAAAAGGCCTCTTAAAACTTTGACTGAAGTGTCCATATTTCTTGTGACATGGCAGGATAGAAAAAAAGTGCTTGAAACACTTGTTAAAAGTAACCCAAACTCCACATCCCCATTAATTTCATGCCAAGTTGTTCTGTGTGTAATTTGAAACGGCTGAAATATTAAACTTCAAGTATATTAAGATTTTGTAATAGGAATGCTAATATGTCCTTGTACTATTGCAATACTAGTCCAAATGACACTAGAATTTCCTTTGCAATTTGAGATATGTGAACAAATGTTTTGAACCTACTGATTTTCAAAACTTTTGATTCATTTCAGTGTTGGGTATTTTAACTGCCATGGGAAGGGAAAGAAATTGGAATCAGACATTCTGGTTAAGTTAATCTTATTTTAGATGGGTTTAAATTCCTTTTGTACTATCCTGGAAGAAATTATAGCAATCACTTGAGGGGCCTTGACTGGATGGTCTACAATTGCTGCTAAATTCATTCTCATTAACCAGTCTCCTGAGTGTTCTTGGTTTATTTTCTTTTACTTGTTGGCTTTTTTTAAACATTGAATCTGTGAGCAGACAGTTGAAATGTACTTTGAGCTAATCCTTAGATCCTTCAGAGTGACACATCAGTAGGGTTGCAGTATTCGCTAGAGCTGATGTGAAGAAATTGGACATAATACTAGAGCCAGTCATTTACACCTGTCTAGTGAAAACAAGATAATAAAGGCGCAGCTCGAATTGCCTGGAAGTCTGTGTTAGTGCCCTGTTCCCTGTGTGTGCCACACAAATAGTGCCGACTATCTTATAACTAATCCTTCAAGAATGACAAGAAATGCTTTAATGGTTAGGCTGTGGTGAGGGATGAATGGCTGCTGCTTGCACAGAGGGGTATTTTAAAGATGGTGCTAGGGTGGGTTGGTTGTAGGGGTTGTTCAGCACCTCTGGATATTGCTAGAATTCTAAGCCCAGGGTTGTTAGGGCTACATCTAGAAAGCTTGCTGTGAAATATTTATAGAAAGACTCAACTTTAGTTTAAATTTAAGTGACAGTTACCTTGAAATTATTTCCCACAAGAGATGAGGTGATTTTGATGAATCTAAGAAGTCTCTACCTCAAATTTAGGTGGTGTTGATATGAAGGGGAGGGATTTCCTTTCTTCAGACAATCACGGTATTGCCAGTGTTAATTATTTGGTGTGTATGAATGTGTGCAATTATAGATGTTTGCTAGATGAAGCAGAGGTGTTCATTGCGCTCAGTCTGAGGAGTGTGTGCAATGTTTGTTTAGTTCTGATCCCTGTATGTCAGTAGTAATGAAAAACAGTGAAAGAAATGGGCTATGTGCAGCCTCTTGTTTTCTAGTGTATTTGACTGTAGTTGGTGTTTTCTCTAACTTCTCAAAAACGAAAACTGAGAAACAAGTAGTAATAATATACACAGTCATTATCTTAAACTTTTCTTGAGAAGAGATGATTTGTCCTTTATTAGTGCCGGAGTGCTTTGATACACTGTGTGCCCTGCAAATGCTGCTCAGCAGGATGACTTGATATTTATGGAGTCTTATTTCTACTTTTCTATGGTACTGTAACAAAACAAAGCAATTATAAGGGTATCTGTGTGCTCCTCTGGAGCTTGGAAACGAGTAGTGAAGATGTGGCTGCTAATAGCCTTGTTCAACCGTTCTCTCCCACACCTCTTTCTCCAGAGTAAAATGGCATAATATATTCTTCTGCATGCTGTTCTTAATAAAGCTGAAAATAGACAATCCAGTGCAGAATTCTGCTGCACCTATTCCCTTTTTAATCTTCTCTGACACCATATGACTGTGGTGTTCTCTTGAGTGGAGAGCTTAAAAATTTGCCTTGCAATATATATCTGTTGTTTTAGAAGGGAGGATTTTCATTTACCTGTAGTTTGTCCAGAAAGGAAGATGCAAGAAAATGTAGTTCTAAAGTACAGGTTAATAAGGCAAGGGTTTCTTGTTTTTCTGTATTTCCAGTAGAAAGGTGTGTAAGGCTGCTAACTTATTTCATACTTGTGTGCTGTATGTTGTATATTAAGTGCCAAATAGTTGGGATGAGCTCAGAGCTGATAATATTTCAAGCTTCAGATGGCTGTGATTGCATGAATGCAGGGATTAAAGAGAAAATCATGGAAGAAGAGTAGTCTGCCAAGTTGGCATCTGTGAAAGTAAAAATATTCATATACTCTTGTGATCTGACTTTTAAATATTTATTTCTTTAATCTTAGAAAATAAACTGAGCTTGTTCAGGAAAAACTCTTCTTTAGTGTAGCTTGGGAAAATATCTGGTATATGGTTTCAATTTAACTTCTGTTAAAGCAAATGAGTATGCAATGGATAATGTTATATTGAGGGAGTGAGGGAGTATTTCACTAGGCTGCCTGTAGAGATAGCATAGTTTTCTTGTAACCCTTTGGGTTTGGAACCCCCAGGTGTAGTGCGAAGCAGTCTAGTAACACCTTTCCTGAGAAAGCAATTGCTGGAAAAATGAGAACAATTCAGACTTCTAATGAAAGACTTGCGGGTGTGGTAACTATATGCTAAAAAGGCCACTATGCCCTTTATTCATTGCTCAGGTTGAATTCTTAACAGGTAAGAAAATGAATGAAGGAAATGATTTTTTTTTTTTTTTTTTTTTTTTGCAGGTAAGAGAAATAGTAGCTAATACATGACAAGAATAATTGGTGTTCGCCAGTGTTGTGTGGAGATGAAAAGCTTTTGAAGCTTTAAGCAGGCTCAAACACATAAATAAAAATAATAAAAATACTCAGTTTAAGAGATTCCTGAGGTCTTGAATGTGACTAACATGCTCTCATTTAAGAGGGTCAAGTAATGTACTGGAAAACTTCAGGCTGCACTGTTTGTCATTCATGTGGAAAGTCTTAGATGCTGTTTTAAACTTGAAGTGAATTTTAGTGGACCAAATGATGAAAATATTTGGGAAAATGTAATAGAGTTAACTGTTTACCTGCTGAAGTGTGAGTGAGTCCTGTTGGCAGACTTCAAAGGAATATTAAATGCCAAAAATATTCTGTGTCATGAAAGTTGAAAACTAAGTAGAGAGGGTGCTAGAGTACTACATAGTGATGGTAGTTCTGTTAGCAGCTGTGTCTTTCAGGCCTCCAGAGGCTGGACAAAAAAAGCTCTGCCTAGAACAACTTTTTAAAGTTTAAATTAGTTTAGCAAAATAATATAGTAGTTTTTTGGTATGCAAAAAGGTATATTTGGGGGTGGGGGAAGTGAAATGACTCAGAGGCAAATCCAGGATGCAAATCAGGATTGTCAATAAGCTTTGGGGGTTAGGAAGGGACACTGGTGTGAGTTCCTGGGATGTGTGGGGGCACCTCAGCTTTTTCTTTACACTGTAATTGCGTCTGCTGTGCAAAGTGAGGATTTCAAGGCTAGAAATCAATGAGAAGGCACAGGGAATAATGAGGCCTCCCCCACTGCAATTAGATACAGGAGATTCAGATCATTTAAGTTCTTACTCATAAATTGCAGAATGCAAGTCAGGAAGCTATAAATAGGTGCCAAAAAAAAAAAAAAAAAAAGGCCTAACAGGAGACAGTTAAAACGCATATAAAGGGTAAGATTCCAGAGTGTGCTGCTCAGAAAAGGCATTTTCAAGTGAACATAATCTCCAAAGTGCTGATCCCAACATGAGCCGCTGCAGTACAGGAGGCAAGTGGAGCCTCGGTGAGAGGCCTGGGGTGTAAGGGAGGGAGCTGGCACACTCATTACCTGCTGCGCAGAGCATGAGCGCTGGCTGCCCTGCTCAGCGTATTTCTGTTGGGAAAGAGCTGCTCTTAGCAGGATGTGAGGGAGATGAATCCAGCTGATGCAATAAATCTTGGAAGTGTGGGTAAGGGCAAGGAAATAAGGGTCCTTTGCACTGGAGAGAGGAGATGCTTTTATTGCCTTTGCTTTAAATGTGTGGATATGTTTTTCTTGAGGGATATAGATGCTTATTTGATACAATGTCAATTAAATACGGCAGTGAATGAAGGAATGTAATCTCAATGGGGAGAAGCAATATGAGGCTTGAACAGGCTAGTCTATACAAATGAGACCCAAGCCAGCTGTATGTTGATTTTAAATGATTCAGAGTAGAGCTTGGCTGTATTTGCTGCTTTTGCAGAGCTCAAATTCAGATTCCAAATACAGTTTGAGGCCACATAGCAAAAGAGTTGCCTGGTAGATGCCAACTTCCCCAAACTATGTTCTCTCTTCCCCTGCTAATCTTAGCCTATAGTATCCCTCAGTTATCTAGTTCATTGGTGAGTTCTTGGATACAAGTGGAGTCTTTTGACTTAAGTACTCCTGGGTTGGGTGGGGGGACTTTCCAGGTATCAAAACCCGGAGGGAGGGAAAAGTGTGTGACTCCAGGCGAAGAAGCCATCCTGCACAGTTGCAAAGTCTGCATTCCTAGTGGCCTGATTCCAAACTGTATTTTTGTTCTTCAAATTCCAGTGCAATGACCAAAGGTATAATCAACACTTCCATTAATAAGGTCCTCTGAAGGACCTGGCTAAACAGCTCCTGTGTTGACGGGCGCCTTCCCACTTTCCTGATGCATGCGATGTCCACACTCCTCGACAGACAGTGGTATTAGAGGATTGTACCTTCTTTTTTCCATATAGGCTGGCACTATTTCTTTGTTTCTTATAACACACTCGTCGCCATGGTATCTGAGCATTTTATTTTGTGTTGGTAACTTTGGAGCTTCTGCACTTCAGCTAATGCATGGAATCATGCTTTTTCCATTACTTCTCCCAAAAGGCCATTACCTCTTTTCCTGTACCAGCTGGGGACATCACTGCAGATTAGCCCTGCTTCTAGTAGATGGGAGAAGATTTGATTATTATTATTTAGTTTCTTTCATAACTGTAAGTTTCTCAGTAAATGGGCCAGTGCAACTGCCATGCAGCTAAACTTTTTTGCATATGCAGACTACAAATGTATTGCTGTCTTGAATTTGTTTAAATGCCTGGTTTTGAAACAGTTTTTTATGAAATCTGTAGTGTGTTTTTTAGCTTTTCCTCAACTTTGTGTTGTGTCTTTGTGTAGAACCTGGATGCTGATGTGTTATGGGTGTTTGGTCACTTATTGGTGGAAAAGAAATTTCATGGGGTGAGATCAGGAGTTTATATATACTGTGTCTGATTCCTGAACAAACTTGCTGCATCAGAGGATGAAAAGCCTTTTCCTGTGCTGTGGAAGGACTGTAAATTCCCATGAATCTGCAAGTGCTTGTTTTCTTCGGTACCTCACTAATAATGATTTCATTAAGTACTATTGTGATTATACCAGTGCTTGTTCTTGCTCCAGTGTCTATGTATTTTTGGTTCTTACTGGATGGTCCTCAGTGTTGGTACAAATGATGAGGAGGCCTCTATCCCTTTAGGCATGCCTATAGGTTTCAGTGGCCCATAGGAAATGTAACTTGTCAGTGAGGCAGGACGTATATAAATGATGATAGTTTGTCAAGAAAACATGGTTTATAGTATCCCTGGGATTGTCCTGGGTAAATGGCATGTTTTTATTTGCTGAAGTTGCATGAAATGATCACGCTTGACAGCTCATCTGGTTCGTGTCTTCAATTCTGATTCTGCGTAGCTTTGTGAAATGGTCACTGAAGAGCTTTGAGCTCTTCTGCAGACTCGCTCATCTCCTTGTGAAACCCGGGGTTAAAAAACCTGATGGTTAAGCAAGGATTGCACAAACTAGAAATAATGCAAAGTAATTAGGTAATAAGATGGCAGAAGTCTCCTAGCTCATAGCCTACCAGTTCAGTGAATCTTCAAGTCAAAAATGCTAAGTACGGAAGTACTTGGTTTGTGGTATCTGTTAGAAATGAGAAGTTGCAGTTAGGAAATTTAAGTTTTGGAGTACAGTAATACAGACTTTGGGAAATGATCAAATGGAAATTTGTCTGCAACAAGTTGCTTTAATGATCAGCATAAATATGGTTTAATTTGGATTAATTACAGCCTTGGAAGACTTTACTTCTAAATAAACTTTGGGAAAATGTCATCTATAATGAATATACTAAATAAATTTCAGGATAAATAAATGGGTCATGGCTCTCCTTCCCACTGAAGACTGTGCTGTGTTTAGAAAATGTAAACAAAGCCTTGCATATATACTATACCTTAAGGTATTTATGTAATGACAAAAGATCACTTTTTCATTTTCCAACTGTCACCAAGGGATTGCAAAGCAATCAAACTTTAACAGCCAATTAATCTCTCTAGATGATGTTTGTGTAGCACTTAACCAGTTTCAGTAAATTAGATCCCTGTGGGCTGGGCTGTTACATTGATAGAAATGTTACTGCTAGCTGGAGGCATTCATTTACTGGTTTGTAAGAACAGCAGTATTGAGAAATCACAAGCATATGGAAACAAACTCTTTGCACCTTTCTAAAAGAAATACTGTTTTCAAAGCTGAGAAGGTTCTGGGAGATGCCCTGCATGGAGCCTCACTGAAGTGAATAAGTAGTTTGTCAGTTCTGCTGGACCTCAGGGACTGCTGTTAAATTCCCTGTAAGAAACAGAGGAAATCCACTGGGAAGCAGCTGTGGCTAAAGAAAGATAATTCATTGCAGTAGCCTGCACTTAAGCAAACTGTTAAAGGAACAGATTCACTGACAGTACTTCTCATGGGCACCAAAGCAAAATATATCAAAGATTCACTCAAAATTCAGGAGAGCAAAGGTTGTATGTAAAGACACAATGCACTTAAAGATTGTCACCTTTAAATGGAACTGGGCACTTTCTTCTCTGTTTCAGTGTGCTGCTCTAAGGCATTTGCACTGGTGAATACACTGTTTTGCAGCCTGTGTGCAAGATGCAGTCCAGAAAACACAGCTGCAGGTCTTCAAGTGGAGAGCTGTGTATGGCTAATATCTATGTTCTGACAGTAAAGCTATAATTCTTGTTGGAGTCTCTCTATGCATACCCTAAGAATCTTAATAATAGATTTCTATAATATGTTTTTGTGAGAATTCACTTGCTCTTCCTGAGACCCTCATTGAAAACATATTGTGGACTCACAAGTGAGTTCAGCTCTGCTCCTTGCTTGGTTAACCCCCTCTGGGTGCAAGCCAGGGATCCTGTGTGGCATGAACTGTTCCTGCTTGTAGCTACCCTGGTATTGCATTTTTGTAAGTAAACAGGGAGAAGGGAAATGGCTGGAAGCATTTCAGCAGTGGTTTCTGATCCTGGGAGACATCAGCATGTCCTAAGGTATTTTTGGCAGAATGAAAGCTTTTAGTAAGTCATGTTTTTTGTTGCTGCTCTTAATGCAGGTGTGTAGCCAGCAATACATAGGTGGGATCATAACCTGATGTTGATATGGTGGATGTAGAAATTTTGCATGTATGATGGAATGGGTGTTTTTGTTGGCCTATTTTTTTTTTTTCCTGGTAATGATCAGGGAAGCTGTGGAAATCCCGAACATGCTGTAGATACCAGAGGGATGTTGACTGTGGGGTGTCCTGGCTTAAGTTGTTTGTGGATTGGCTGTCAACACAACTGTATGGGTTGGACAAGCAATGGTTTAATATATGTGCATACATACATATGTTTTAGTGGTATATGTACACTGTGCGACCAAACAGCAGTTGCCTTTGAGAGAATGGGCTCCCCAAAGCCTGCAGTGGTGCTTGGACTCCCAGAGTTCACCTGACAAAGTGCTTGTGAATATTTTAAGACTAGAAAAACTGTTCATCATTCCATGGGTGTTTGGTGTGGATAAAGGCAGAGTCATAAAAACCAGCTGAGAGGCAGGTGCTAGCAAATAAGAGCTGACTGCAGCCAAGGCCTTCTGCTTTATTTCTTCTGACAACTTCAGTACTTACACTGTCACGTACTGATTCATGGCATGTCTTGACCATATGGTATTTAGCAGGAGAAGGTTTAATTACACTGTTAAGCAGTGGCAAGAGGTACTCTTGCAAGGCTAAAGAAAATCATAAAGCAGCCTGGTAATGATGTGATGGAAGCTTCTTCCTATATCATAGTGGCATATCTAAACCTGCTACTTTTGGCCTAGAAATGATATTATTTATTAAGAAATGTTCTTCCTTGCTGGCATGTCTTGTAGGACTGAGCACTTGTTGCAGTGGTGAGAACGACTGAGGCTCTGTATTAATGCAAGTGCTACATCAGATTGGTTCCTTGATCAGGATTTACTGTTCTAGCAACTTTGAGTTATTTTCGTTCTAACAATTTTCAGGCACTGCTCTCAAAACTATTTTTTTTTCCCTTGCAGCCATGCCAGAAGTTAACTACAGCTCTGGATTGCTCCTTGAGCCACTAGCAGCCTGATGGGAAATGTCTTGCAGGTTAATCTAGTAGGCAAAGCAGCAGGTCTCGTAGAAGAGAAAGGTGAATATTAACCAGATGTTTAAATGGCAAGCAGCATTGTATATATTGGAATAATAAGGCCAAACACAGAGGCAGTGATGGCTCTGCCTCCAGTGTGTTCGTAGCACTCTCACTATAAGTATGTATGTTTAGACACAACCTGAGGCACGATATAATTTTTACCCCATACTGCAGCAATTGTCAAGTGCTCAGAACACTTGAGAGTGGACAGAAAAGATGTGAGTGTGGATGTTGGGGTTAAAACATGGTTTAGAACATAAAGAAGCCTGTAAAATAAATGTGCCATTCATTACAATTCCAAACAAAGATGTGGTTTGAATGGTTGGTAATGAAATGCTTTCTGAATGCAGTGATCTTAGTTACTGTTTAGATGTACAATGGGCAAGTTTAGATGGAGGCTCTTTTCTGAGAGCAGATGAGCAACTTGATGCATTGAATAAAATTACAACTTCCTAAAATGACATGCTGGGAAAATAAATATATCTAAGTGTTACTTGGCTCTAGGGGTGAAATAAAAGAACAAAACTACAGGACTCTCTCCAGCTAAGTGGAGTTGTGACAAGGTCATATAACAAAAGCATAATAATGTCACTCTGGGTCTCTAGTTATCATTTCAGTGTGTGCTCTGACCAGTGAAAGCATTGCTAATTTTGTTTTCTACAGCTGTCTTCCATGTCATGAGTGTGTATTTTTGTGTTGTTGGATCTTGCTTTCTCACAGATATGCCTGTTTTCTGTAGCTTTGGCAGTAATAAGCAGTTTTGAGACCGTTAAAATGATCCTCATCTAGTTTCAGCTGAAAGTGTGACGATTTTTTTCTTTTTCAATTTAATAGGTGGATATAACTGTGAAAGGTTATACTCTGTATCTGTTTAATATCTTCTCTCTGCAATGCAGACAGGTAAAAGCATCTGACTTTCCCAGTGCAGTTTATATTAAGCCCTGTTCAAGCAATAGTGAGAGGTGTAAAGATTCAAGAGGTGAAAAACCTGTGTGTGAAACATTAATGACACTTTTATCCAGTTAATTTACCCATTTGTCTAAGAATGGTAGTTATGGCTGGAATTGCAGTAAAATGTGGAAGGGAGAACAGTATCTTGTATCCCAAGCTTACAGGGTTGGGAGGCTGAGTTGTCCTATTTGATTAAAGTTGAGTGATTGCTGGCAAAAATTCTTAAGTTAAAAGTTCTATTTGGCCTCAATTTTTTTGTATGCAAAGCTGCCCAGAATTGGTTAGGCTCTGCTATAGGACAAACATTAAATGCAGGACTTCCAGACTGTATCTGTAAGCTTTAGTCTTCATGGGAAATCTTTGAAAGTAAGATAGCATATGTCCTGACTTGAATCTGCTGCTTAAGTTTAACAACTGCTGCAGATGTTAAAGTAGTTTAAAGAGAGATTTTTAGAAGTTATAAAAATCTTTCTATCCTCTTCTACCTCTCTGGACTGTAGAGCATCTACGTAGTGGGGAGTAAGAAAAATAGTCAATCCTCTTGTGTTTTCTGGAATAGCAATCCTGTGCTAGGAAGGAAGCCTGGGTTGAAGCTGTAGGCATGGATGTGTGAACAAGCTGCAGCACTTCGTGCCCCCGGACTGGCTGTAGTCCAGAGTTTACTTGCACTGCGAGGGGAAGCAGGTGGCATCTTTGCATGGTCTCCAATTTCAGATTGCACATTATCTTTAGGGCTGCTTTGAATCCAAGCCAGCACTCTGTGGGAGCCTCTTGGCATTGACAGTCTGGGAGGAACACTGATTCAGGCTGGTTTGGTCCTGTCCTCTGTTTGAGATGGCAGCAGTGGGGGAAATACTGTACGACTTGTTCTGGTGTGTGCCACTGCAAATGGTCTTTTGGCTGGAGACTGTGCTTGGGGGTCTGCCAGGGGGTACCCCACCAATGAATCAGGCCCTCTGAGTTGTGCTTTGAAGAAATGTGCTAGGGCTGAGGAGAGATTTTTTAACTCTAGGACCATGTTGTGTTTCTACATTCCCATCCTAATCATTTTTTTTTTCTTCCCAGGCTGAAACAATATCTTAATTTTAGTTTCTTCCTCAGTGTGGATGGTGTTTGTTCACCAATTTTCCTTTTCTTCTAGAATCTCTTTGTTCTCAGTGTCTTTTAGGGATGAGAACTCAGACTGAATGCAGTTAAAAATGTGGGCAGACCAAAGATTTGTGGTGACAGATATGAAGATACTTTCTCATTCATTCTCTGCTTTCAGAGGATTGTTTCTGTCTGATTCACTCTTCCTTTGCTGATGAACACTGAGCTGACATTTCCACAGACTTGTCCGCAGATCTTTTCTGAATGGCAATAGCTAATCTAATCGTGGTGTGTCATAGGTGGATTGAATTCCTCAACTCCAAAGGACCATGGCTTTGAAGTTACTGATGCTGAATTCCATCAGATAAGGGCCACTGGTCTCTGCAAGACACTTTGAGTGTTGGCCAAGGGAACTTAGAAGTTACCAGGCAGGGAATAGAGTTATTTGGTTTTGAATTTTTGGCTTTGGATGAATCAGATCCATCTTTTCACACCTCTGGGTTATTGTGTGTGTGTGTGGAGGGGAAATAGAGGCAAGAGATGTATTAAACAGCTGGAATGCTAACTGTTCACTCCCTGGAACATATGAATATGACTGTACTGGTGAAAAATAGTAAGTTGACCCTCCAAGCCCTGAGGGGGTGGTGGGGGGGGGGGTGTTGGTCTGAGGACATAGCAAAACAGGCAATAGTCCACACTGTTCAATACTACCTGTTGGAGTTAGAGAAAGCAAATATCCTTCCAGTTTGGAGGGAGGACAAACTAAGTGCAAATCTTTTGGCACCATCCCTCTTAGAAATGCCTGGAATGCTCTACATGAAAGTGAAGAAGTTTTAAACCCTTGAATCTAATGACCTTAGTAGCCCCAATTGAAAGTCTAAGACAAAATAGCAGGAATGTAAATATAGCTGTTACTGTTTAATAAAAATAGGTTTTTGCTTTCTTCTTTCATGATACCTAGCCAACCCAGTGCCGCAGGCTAGTATTTTCATTAGCATTTGTATTTAACTTCAGTAAAAATTAGTCACATCTGAAAAAGCATATGCATAAGATATAAGTAAACTGTCTCCTAGTGTTCAAGATTGTTGTTCATGTCTGTTAACTTTACTGTAGCCTTAGGGATCTCATGTTGACTTGAAGCAGAGTACTGTAACTCACAAAGTAATGCTTCTGTATTAGGCCTTCAAACTTATCTTGAAGACTGGTTTCTACTAGTACTGTCATGTTCTTGACCTATGTTCCAGGTATACAACTAACCTTCCCTTGCCTGTGTTTTTGTCCCACGCTTCCTCCTCCTCTCAAATGTCATCTTTGTAGTAAAGCAGCAAGGAAAGGTTTAGAAAGAGCAGCTCTAAGTCTTGTAATACAGGTATTAGTAATACCCATTTGAAGTGTTTGAGCACTCCTCGTTAGCACAGAGGAGGAAGAGGATTACAAGGACTAAAACAGAGTATCTTGTGGTAAAATATGCAGAACAGGTCCAGTAGGATGAACTGAGATCTACAAGCAGATTCAGCCTGGGAACCCAGGACTTTCCCTGGCAAAAATCCAAGCTCAACCTTGTTTGAGTGTGGCTGTACAGTTTGTGTTGATTCTAAAATGACAGGGCAATCAGCAATAGCAGTTGGACTGGTCTGCATCAGGGCCACCCTTGAGGTGGGTGAAGTAACCTGGCACTTGCCTGCCTTCCCAGCTGATTCGCAGGGACTGCAGATCACAGGCTTGGCAGCTGGCTCAGGAGCGTAGCAATAACTGAAGCAGCAGCTTGCTGTAGTTATAACTCAGCTAATGTAGATACCTCTAACATGTTACTGCCTGAAGATACTGCTGCTGTCTGCTCAGCCATGTGCTCTGCAGCACCTAAGGGGATTGGGACCTGCACAGTCAGGTAAAGAGGATAAGGAGCCCCAGGATGAGGTAAAAGGCTTTTTAGGGGGCTGGGAATATAGAACTGTGTGTATCAGGGCTGGAGGAAAGAGATATGAGGCTGCAGCCTTGATTAGGGATGGGAAGAGGTGCCTGGAGAGAAGAGACTGGAACCCATGTTTGGATGAGCTTTGGGTTGAAAGCTTGAGTATGAAGAGGAGGAGTACAGGAACAGAATAGGCTTCAGCTTCTCTGCACTGTTTGAGGCCTTTTGCCAAAGACTGGTCCTTTCGCAATTCTGTCACCCCTGCTGCTCAAATCAGCAGAAAAAAATGCAATAAAACAGACTGGCTTTATTTGAAGCTATTTGTGTATTCAGCAGAGTTTTAGGGAGTTCTTGCATGTTGCTATAAATCTGGTGGGGTGAGTGTTATAACAGACCCTTCAAGAGGCAATGTGAACATATCTTAGTGAACAGATTTCATGTTACTGTGTGGGTAAGCTGGTTTGCTAGCAATACACACACTGGGATACTCAGAAATGGCTAGCAGTGTGAAAAGTGTCAGGGATTGTATCCTTTTTTGGGTCTATTTGTGACTTGATTAACAGTTGTGATTTGAAGAAATAATTGAAAGAAGAAGGACTTGCAAATCACCTTTGGAGGAACAACTGATAGCTGGGGTTCACAGATCATCATTTCTGTGAAAGTTAGAACTCCTAGTTTCTAAACCAGCAGAATACTGAGCAAGTGAAGTATTTAAGAAAGAGGAAGATATCTGTCAGAGAAAAATAGCAGCTTCCCCCTGTAGGAGGATGTTTTAAATGTGAAACTTCTTCAAACATTATGTGAAAACCACTTGGTAATATTGCAGTCTATTTTGAACATATTTTGTCTTTTCAGTACTTCATATGCTGTTGTCCGTGGGTGAGCTCCTGCACTGTCTCTCAGGAATGACGTTGGAGGGCCGAGATGTCTGTCCATCCGTACGCATCAAAGGATTTAGTTGCAGGCAGTAGAGTTATGTAAAATACATCCTGCAGAAAGGTATTATGGTGTAACACTGAGGATGAAGTTTTTTAATAAAAAATTAAAGTATTTGAATCTTTTTGCTGATAGTGAGCTCAGCACCTCTCTCCACAGACTCAGAATCCTTTCATCTTTTGCATTTGCTGCAGTTGCATCTAGTTCAAAGCATTGCTGCAGGCATTGGAAAGGATCTTGGCACTTGCTGGGAGCAGGGTGGGGATGTGAAATTCTGTCATCACTTGGAAAGTGCAGCCATCTCTTAAGTGCCAGTGCAATCTATCTTTACAAAAGGGCAGCAGTGTTACACAACTGATTAGGGAATATAGGGATATGTGTCTTGATTGACTGTAGTTTAGAATGCCTTAAAAGAAAAGGAATGCTGAGATAAATCTAAGGAAAGGGATGAATATAGCATGGTAATGATGGCTGAATATGTATATGCATAAATGTCATTCAGTCTTGTGATTTTAGAACTAGCTGAAAGACCACCACCTCTGGGCGCAATACAACCATCAATATGAAGGGTCTCGCTGTACTGGAGTGTAACCACGGGCCTTGGAAGAGCATGAGAGAAGTAGAGGGAGTGAGAGCATGAGTTTGGACAGTCAGGGCTGTGATAGTTCTTAATAATGGCTGGAAATCAAATTATCATCTGTCATGTGTGCTTCTATCTGATCTTTTAGGATGTGAAATTTACATGTTAAGTTGTAGGTGAGCTGTCTTTTCAAGCTCAGGATGATGAGCAGTTAGGTGTGTTATCAGAAGCAAATCCTATGCTTCTATGGTAGGAATGGCACATTATTCCCACTGACCACTGAGAATCATCCCACTTGTGGTGAAAAATCTATTCTGTCCTCTTCCAGGCCTAATATTTGTGTGTACATATGTATGTACATACAAGGTACACAGGGGCAGGTAATTACAAACACTTTTGTGTCATTATTGGCTCATATTTTGTGGAATAGTGTCAATCATTAATAGTATACTTACACTGAATAGCTTTTAACATGTACAGCTGCTGCTTTGATTCACAAAATGAAACTATATAGCTCCTAATAGAAGGAATTTAATTGTGGATGAAGATGCAGGATTTTTCTGGTACTTGGATTGTGCTATATATTAAAAGTGAATATTAATAGTGAATGGGTTTTCAACTAACTTGTATTAAAATGCAAGTATTGTGTATTAAAATACAGTACTTTGAGATAATGCTCAGACTTTAAAGTTTTATCATATTAATGCAACAACTACTTATTCTTACTGCCATTGCTACAGGTGTGTGCTCTCACTTAGAGTACATTTTTCTTTTGAGGAAGAAAAGAGCAATTTCCAAGTTAGAGATAGGAGAGAGATAGTCATATTCAGAAGCTGGAGTTTTAAGTTTGTAGGATTGTATATCGTACAAAAAGTGTGCATATTGATATCAATTTGTTTCTAGAAACTTAGTCCAAACTTTGCTGTAGGAAAGGAACTTGACTACACTTTGATCTGTAGTTAATAAACTTGATCTTGGTTTACACTTCCTTCTGTTTTGAAAGATCAAAGGACATTCAAAGCTGAAACTTTCTTGGATTTTTGCATGCTTAATGTGATGTTATTTTGTTTTTGGTGTTGGAGACAAACTGCTGTTTCCCTAAGGCAATAAACTCAGAATAGGTAGCTATTATAAAGCTTTTGTGATAGCCTCTCTGTTTTAATAAGTGGCCCAGCAGAGCATAATCTCTTCATACTATATGATTTCCCTTAAACCACTTAGTTATAGAGGACTATTAGGAAAGGGTTTTTATTATTATGTTTTTTTCTAAGAAGCTCACATATTGCATGGCACTTCATAAAAGGCCATCACCTTTCTTTAGTAGATTCCCCGTGGATTTTACAATCTCTGCTACAGTAACTGAGACTTGGTACCTTAATGATGAAACGGCATAGCCAAAGCTGACAGGAATTTATGTGTATTGGTAGACATGACATCATTCGCAAGGAACATGAGTTCCCCTCGAGTAAGATATGACCTCTTACCTGCCTAGGCAAGTATAGATTAAGTTATTGTACATTTGTATAAGGACAGATCAGCCTATTGCAGTGACTGTGCATCTCCAGTTTTTGGCATAGATAGTATTTGATAAATATTGGTATTATACAATTAATGTTGTGATTTTAATTGCATGATTAAAGTACAACTTTAATTGCAGTGCAAAATATTTCACAGGCATAATTCTGCTTACTATACACAGTATAATTGTACTTTTATTGCATGATTAGGTGTGTCATGGAGTTAGTAACAGTGAATGGTACTATGGACACCACTAAAAATGTAAGGGGAAAAGTGCATATTAAAATTAAATCATCCTGTAGGCCTTTGCCTTTATGCAATACATATAACATCTAAACCTACTTTAGCCCTGTGCACCCATATTTGGGGCTGACCCTAAAATTATGCTTTGCTTGCCAAGTGTTTCGTGTTGTCCAGGATGATATGAGGTAAAAGAGTTGGTCTGAGGTGGAATCTTAGAAGCTGGGAAAAGCTTACAAATACTTTTTACTATACTTTTATCGTTTACTCATCTTTTGTTTGCTGTTTTTAATTTTTTAAATGACTGCTGTATTTTGGTAAG
>VZSV01000026.1:4316273-4408912 GCA_013398735.1 Nothocercus julius | reverse complement strand
AACGCATGTGTTCTCATTGACTGTATATACTACATCACCAAAATACGCTCCCTGGTAGACTTGATTCTGAAGGTTAAGCGGCCCCAGGCCAGGCCACTGCCTGGCTGGGAGTCCCCCTGGGGAGCCCTGGGTGCTGAAGGCACCAACCAAGCCAAGCTCAAACCCTTGGCAAGTAGCAGGGACCACAAGTGCTGAATGTGCAGGAAGGCTTCACTTGGCTCAGGCCCTGCTGCTGAGCTGACAGATGGGAATAAAATGCCACAAGCAACTCTTCTGCACCCCCTTCCGTGAAAGCTTTCGGTTGCCCTCTGAATGGTGATGTGCACCGCCCTCCAAAACAGCATTTTTCAGTTGCCTTTTCTTGCGGTAATAATGCCATGCATTATTTTTCCCTCTATAGGAAAAATGTTTTGAGGAAAAGCAAAAAATTCTCCTCTCATGACCCTTACTGAGACCAAGCAGTGCAGTAATATTGGGAGACAGTTCCCAGGGGAGTGCAGACCTGGTGGATACACAGGATTGGAAATAGCATTTTGTTAGTCACAGTCTAATGAATGTTTTTAAGCAGAATTATTCAAGGAAAAATCTAAATATATATACATCTAATATCAATATAAATCTAATAAAAAATATGCATCTGCTGAGTTTGTTTTTTCTGTAAATCCTTAGTAGGTCTTAAAAGGAAAATGAAAAAATACGGAACAACCAAGAGCTGAATTTTCCGTCTTAATGATTGCCTGACGTTAACTACTGTGGTGTGGCTAATTTGTCTTGTCTTTCTTACATTTTTTTGCAGCCTTGTCTGGTAAGTTGGTTCTTTGTGCTTTAGACTGTTGAAAGAAGTGATGTGCAGCTATATCTGCGTCGTTTTTGACTGGTCCTGTTTGCAGACTTACGTGATGGTTATTGCCAAGAGTGACAACTTTGACCTGTAAAGTCAGCGCTCTTCCTGCAGCTGGTTGGTGCCTCTCCTCTCTTGATAGTTTATGCCCCCAGAACATTTTGGGAGAATTCATTAGGCCCAGCAGGAGAAGATTAAATTTCACTATGACCTAATCAGATTTTTAAAACCTTGATCTAGAGGAAGCTTTCTTGTCTCCATTTTTGACAGCTTTTCTTTCTTTTTTTTATCATCTCCGGTGCTCATAGTCTAACAGTCAAAACATGCCATTTCCTTTTCAAAGAGACAGGAAAGCTGCACAGCACGGCCTGCAATGGAGCTCAGCCAAATTGCAGAATTCATGTTTGTGGTGTTTGAAATTTTTGCAACACCTTTCTATGCCTAAATTAGAGTAGGGCATGAGTTCTTGGCTGATACCCCTCACCTTCATAGTGTAACCGTGATGTCTGTATAAACATCTTTTTTTTTTTTTTTTTTTTCTTGTCATAGCACAAGAGGAAAGGCAACAGCAGATCTGTGTAGAGTTGCTGCTATGTGATCATAATGTATAAAGTAGGTCAGCTGCTGTTGGCGAATGTTCTAACTCCTAAAGTAGCATTCAGTCTACTCTTTGGGAGAGCTCTAGTGTGAGTAGAAAGTGCAAGTCTTCCAAAACACCATTAAACATGATTAAAGCAAGCCAGGTAACCTTCTGTTCTGCAGCAGATAGTTTCCTCACTGCATAGACCATTCGTTTGTTGATTTCTCATAAGAAATACTTTGCATTTTTTTTTAGTTAGTCCAGCTCTTCTGCAACTAAGCTAACAGATGGGGAGTGTGAAGCGGTAGCCTCTAGGTTCATGGTGCAGCTCCCAGAACTTCGAGAGCTAATTTCACTCCCTCCTCCTAATCTTTCTCTGCTATTTCACTTGTTTCTTTTTAAGTCTGTCACTGTTAAATAACTTCTCTGATACAAAAGAACTGGACTATATTCTCAGATATTTACTGTGTGCAATGATGATGAATAAAGTGTTTGTGGGAGCCAAATACTTGATAAATAATTTCTTGGACTTTGTTCAGTAACCCTTTTGGCCTACTGTTTATTTGCACAGCATTTTGGATAGGTGAGGGTGGATGGTTCAGACTGTTGTCTCCTAAATGAGTATTCAACAGAAACAGATCAGAGGGAGGGAAAAGAATCTAAAGATTTTTTTTTTCCAAGGATTATGCTGGGCCTGTTATTTATGGAAGAGCAAACAATGAGGTAGCGTTGACACAAAGTCTACAGAACACCTTGTCAAAGGCATAAAGTAGTATAACAGGGAGAGGTAAGAGATGCTCAGGCCAAAAATCCACTACATGGCTGTTTTACCAGAGTTTAGTGCTGGATTATATGCATGCCCATACATGTGTACATACACACCCTCCCCCCACGTATTAAGGGCCAACTCTTACTTATGGATTGTGATTCTAAAAACAATGAAATGACCATTTTTTCCCTGGATAAATTCTCTTGTTAGGGCACAGAGATGACAAGCATGTCACCGAAAGGGTAGGTTAGGTAAGAAGACAGGGTGAAATATGTCTTTTTTGGGAGCTGTGGCGTGCAACACAAGGCGTGCAGGATGGCTGGTGTGGCAGCAAAGCTCCTGTGATCATGTCCCTGGTGCTGTAAGCACCTGTCAAGCTCAGCCAGCCTGTGGGAACACCTTCTGCTATTGACTGACCCGCAGCTCAGCGTTTGTTCCCACGCCTGTTCCTTGAAAGCCATAGAAGTCAAATTATGAACAAGTCAGCATGGTAACATTGGCAGATTTTGACTTTATTCATGAAAGCGGATCTAATGATCCCTGACAAATTGCTCCAGATAAACTGTATTGTGAAATAGAATAACCATCACTTAATACAAAATTATATTTCTATTAAGCTGTAGTGTTAATGATTCAGTGCTGAATACAGTGCCTGGTGCTGAGCGGCTCAGGAATCATTTAGCATGCTTGCTCGTTAACTGGGCTAATGATCCTGCGAGTGTATTGGCCACCATCTGCCCGCTTGCTGACAGGCTTGTTGGGCTGGGAGGAGGAGAAAATCCTGGGCGCTGGCAGTGGTCCAGTGTGCTGCAGGCCTGCTTCCGAGTGCTGCTCTAACAGATGTTGTGCCGCATGCCCCGAGCTGCTGCCTGTAAACTCATGTGTGCCCAAATTGTTAATTCCAGGGGTGCTGGTCTGTCTTGGAGGCAGGATGTGCGTTTGTCTCAGCAGCCTGTTCTGGGGTGCTGCTATAACGAAGAGCGGGTGCAGGAGCCAGAGCCAAAACCCTTATGCCTCTGTTGCAGGGATTTTAGTTCAGCAGACATTGAGTTGCACCTTGCTTTGCCAGTTGTTGTTAAGGCTTTTTTTTCCACCCTTTCTATTTAATTCTGTGTGTATTTAAAGAGCACAGAGTCTGTAGAATAGGTAGTATGAAATTAAGGGAATTTTCAAGTTTGCAGTGTGTTTTTAAGGAATTTAGTGCTCACTGCTTCCTCAGGATGCTTGGGGTGTTCATGCACACAGACACCCTGCCTGCTGTGGCACAAATAAGAAATGGCAATGAAATCTTTCTCCTGTTATCTTCCATATGTAACAATTCCAAGGTGGATTCCAGTTCATCCTAAATTAACCTAACACATCTAAGATGAGACAAAGCTTTAGAAACTGCTGTTTTTCAATTCCATGGTTAAAATGCCTTGTTCCTCCTGTGAAGCTTGGTGGTTGTCAGCAGAGTAGCAGGAGGGAATTATCATCTTCCTGCAGCAACCCCTGCTGCTGCTGATAGGAAAGATTTCTTCTTCTCCTTCCTTTTTTTCTTTTTTTCTTTTCTCCATTAACAAAAAGCTAAAAGAGGGGGAGGGGGAAAGAAATAGGTCAGTTAGACAAAGAAACCTGTAACATTGCATCCCCAGACAAGACTTTCTAAGTGTTTTACATGTTAAGAGGCTTGCTATGTAAAACCAATAACAGTGTTATTCATAGGATCTTTCTCTCATCCTAATTTGTATTTTCAGTCAATTGTTTTCCAGTGGACTGCCTGCTGCTATGATTTCTTAGAGGACAAAATTTGGTTTGATTGTGTGTCTTTTTCATCTGGAAAAGAAGCTGCCCATAAATTTGGATTTTTTATTTATATTTTATATATGCATGTGTGCATATGCGTTAAATATAGTAGAACAGGTGACTATTTTATGGAGATTTAATATGAGGAATATCAGATCTTGGCAATTCATTTGTCATTGGTGGCAAGCTTGTAAGTTCTTCCTTCGTGTGGTTCATCGTGCCTGTGTACTTTGTCTAAGCTTCCTTTAACTTAAAATATTTGTTTAGAGTCCTTGCATTTTAAAATAAGAGCTGAAATTGTAGGAAAATATGAGCCCAAATTATCTTGATTTTTCTCCATTGTTCTGTTAAATGCCATTTGTCAGGGAAGTGCTTCCCAGGATCAGGGAGTGCTGTTGGTATGCTGCAGGGGAGATGTATGTAGGACCTCCTGAATTTTGGGGCAATATTTACTGTAATGGTGACTAGCTAATCAGCACCTAGGTGAGCTGAGTCTACCAGTTCACGACATAGATGCAGACATCTGCTTGGCAATAAATATTCTTCTCTTTTCAGATGAGGTATTAGCAAGTGTTAGACAAACACACAGTAAAAGTTTGATGCCTATGAAATGACCTGGAAGTCTGAAAATGCCTTAGCATGTGGAATAATCTGGAGTAACAGAAGATAAGCACTTCAAAGTATTTAAGATTAAAAAGTGATTGCTTCATGCAAAAACAAGAGAGAATTCAATTTTTTCCAATAGTGCACACTTTACAAATGTACATGCTACAGTTGACAGAGGCATTTAACTGAAAAAGGTGACAAATGTTTTGTGCCTTGAAGTGCTATCATAAGATGCAATGTATTTGTCTTACAGTTGCAACTGTGTAATTGCTTTCCTAATGACTGGAGGTAATCCTGCTAAAAGCAGAGCAAGCAGCAGCTACAATGAGATGCTGTCAGTAGAATATGGACATGAACCTCACTTGATGTAACTCAGGTGAAGAGTCTGCGTTTATCAGCTGTGTCAGATATAAAACCACACTCCTTGGTAACTACTAGTATAAGAAAAAAATAGAATAAACTGTAGACAACATAAGCATTTTATTTTTTATGCCATACATGAATATCTAAATTACATAAAAGCTAGTATCTGCAGTATTTTTCTAAAATGCAGAGAGAAAATTTTAAATAGCTGTAGCAGGACAGTTTCTCTGGTTCTTACCTGTTTAATGCAGACACAGATGTTGACAGGTCTGGTGTGTAACTGCTCGTGTCAGGGTTCCGGGATGCAGCACCAGCTGTGCTGGTTGTGCATTGGTGCAGACACTGAACCAGCTCCCATCAACCGTAGTACAAACTGTTTGGAAGATAGGCAAGAAAAACAAAGTACTTCAAAGTTTGCTGTAAATCAGACTATGCTGGAGCCTTAGTGTTTTTATCTCCTATTTATCCTTCCAGTCCTAAAGTGAGGCGTGCTCCCTTGCTCTTGCCTCCTCTTCATTGCTTAGCAACACTCATGGGTGAACTTATTTAAAGCAGAGCTTTGTTCCCACATGTGATTTCAGAAATATTTGCAGGCTCAACAGTTCTGAGATGTAGAATCAAGCTGCTTTCTCCCCATCTGCATTAGCTCCCTCTATTAAACACTCTTTCTCTCTCCCTTTCTCTTCCTGCACCGCAGGCATGATTCAGTTTCTCTACTGTTTTGATCTAACCATGAATGATGTGGAAAGAGGAGGGGTGGTTAAGATAAAGCTCTTGTTATATAGGGCACTTAATACATGCAGCAAAGCTGTGTGCTGAACGTAGAGTTGGAGTATAAATGTAAAAGGGTCAATAAAATAGTCATTATTTCTGATCAGTTTTCAATATGATTTTAAAGATGAGAATAAATGGTGTTTTGCCTGCCAAGGGTTACATGCTGAATGAATGTGACCAACTATGTGTTACGATATAGCCTTGAACAACCACTCTAAGTAGGAAGAGGCTGCAGTAGCTAATTGCCTCCTACAGTCTCTGATTTCAGCAGAGCAGCGACAGGTCAGCATTTCCTAGAAATGCTCAGTTTGCCAGGCTTATCTGTGTTTTTGGTGGATGTGTTGCCCTTCCTCTGCCTTCCCTTGGCCCTTTTTCCTCAAAACTTTTATTTCTGGGTAGTTTTGTGTTTGTTTTCCTGCAGGCCACCTTCTGCTGCTGCAAGTCCACTTGATCTCGAGGACAAGCCAGGTCACATAAAGGGGATTAATATTGGAAACAAACATTTCTATTGATCTCTCTCAACATACGTGCAGAACACTTTATTTATAGAAAAACATACTGGTAAGTCTTGAACTGTACTACTCTAACGCTGCTACTACCACATTTGTGTTGCTTAATTGAAAAATACCTCATTTTGAAACTGAGGACTGGGAAGTCATGGCACAACCTTGGAATTTTTGTCAAACAGACTGATATTTGTCATGTATTTTGAGGATCTTGCCTGAATTTCCAACCCTGTGAGGAAGCAATTTTGGGAGACCTGCTCTGAAGGGATGAGATGTGTGCTTGTATGTTCCCTCAGCTCTGAGACAGAAAAAAAATGAGTCATCTGAAGGAAAGGCAGAGACTATAAAACACCAATGATAAACCTTGAGCAAGTTTTGTAAAATTGCTGACTCTGGATAAAGATTGCAGAAGTTTTCTAAGATGGTGTGGAGATTTGTAACTTATGTGAATTTTAAAATACATTCACCTCAGTTTTTCCTGTTGGAAACAGGATGAAATTCTGAGTTATTGTGCAGTCCCTCATGGGTGTGGGTGTCACAGACCTCTGCTGTAGGTATAAGAGGATGAATTAATCAAGGTCTATGTATCCATGAACAAAGTTCTTTTCAAACTAAGAGACTATCTGAAAGCTTTTATAGCACAAGCACTGAAGGACTCTCTATTTTTATTTACTTTTGCTCCTGTGTGCTGGTGTGATCCTACTCCTACCTCTTGTTTCTCTCTGCTGAATGTGTGATATTTCCTTCATAATCTCTTGTAGTGGGATAATTTCTGTACTTAACATTATTCTGTAAAAAAAACTAAAGAAAAGTAAATTAGGGCTGAAAATTTAATTGTTTTGGTGAGAAAAATGTTATTTTTATATCATCTCTCTGAAGATATCAAATTGATCCAAACTTTCAGGTACTTTTCAGAGTAAAATTTAAGAATAAGAGCTATAAACTTTCTCTGGCTCTACAAAGCAGTTTAATTTCTTGGTAGAATGTTTGATGTATATGTTTATTGCTAGTGTGAGACACTTGCAAGTTCATCAGAATGCTGTAGAAAAGCATGTAATCTTTGGCAGTCTGTGTCCTATTTATATATTGAGACATTTTTTGCAATGCTGAACTGGATAATGTTCACCTATCCCTGCTTGTGTCACCTTAGACTGCATAGTCAGAAGCTGTATGGAAGCTGAAGATGATTCCCTGATGAAAGGATGTGCGTTAGTCCTCTGTATAGAGTGAGACAGGGACACTTTTCCCTGTTGCTTTTCACTGTCACTCTATGTGTAATCAGACAGCAGAGTGTCTGAAAATTGCTCCTCACCTCCTCAAGAGAAAGCTGCTTTGTGAAGAGTTAATTGAAGTCTGGGGATACTACTTGCAGCAGCAGTGTCCAAATTCAGCCCAAACAATAAGGGGTGAGTGGAAGGATTGCTCTGCACTGTTGTACTGCACTTAAGGTAGAGCCTGTTTTCAAAGGGAGGTATGAAACAGTCTTTTGGACGCAGTATACTCTGATCTACTAGGAAGGCTTTAAGGTTGATGATTTGTTTATGAAATGTCATCAAGTCAGAGAGTACTACTACTGTGGTTCCTGTCACAGCAGCTGATGTTTTAAAAAACAAAAATGACGGCAATTTTTACTGTGTTTAAGGGTGTTGTATTTTTAAAGTAGAATATGTTAGGACTGGTACTGCTTGGCTGATCTGGATGGTCAGTAGGTTATTTAACAGATCATCTCTCCAAAGATCAGTTGTTGCTTGTTTGTGTCTAATCTCTTTCAAACCAGGCACGAGTTCTTGCTGTGAATCACTGTGAAACTTGGGTATGGTTTTGTAAGGGGCCGTGCAAGGATGGAACTGGGTCTGCTTTGTAATCAGCCAGGGTAGCACCAGGAGTTTCCAGGAAGCCTTATGCCATTCGGTACAGTTGGGCAAGGGGACAGTGCTGAAGTTGAAGATCGTTCATTTATCTTCTGTTTTTCATGTTCAAAGAACTTGAAAAATAGTCCTACCTCAGTGAGATTAAATATTCCAAGTGGTTCTTCAGGTTAGTCTCTAGTACCTTTCAGGTGATGGGATAGTTTGCATATACTCTTTAAATTCCTCTTGCCCTTTAATTGGAAGCCTGCCAACCTTGTTGTGTCAGAAACACTGAAAAATGCTTTCCTTTATTTGGTGAAAAACTAAGTGTTTGTCTTTGAATGTGAGTAACAAAAAGCCTTGGAAGACCAGGGTTGCGAAAGTAGAGAAATTTGAGTTGTGTTGGTAAAATGAGTGTCCTGAAAAGTTGCACTACAGTTGCTAAAAACCTGAATCAGAGTGTATTTGTGAGCCAAGGTTGTACAGATCTTGGAAGATGCCAAACACCAGGTTGTTGGGTTTACTTGTTATACCAGATATTTCCAACATCGTTTTTCTTTCAAACTCAGAATGCAACTTCTGTTGGCTTTTAATATTGAGAACTTCCTTGTTCTCCCTCCAGAGCCCCCTCTTTCTTGCAAGAGTTCTATGTAAAGTATGTTTCTGTGGTGTAGACACTATCCAATGTCGCAGCAACTTCAGGGTGCTCATTCAAATCAGGGCTGGAGAGTGAGAATAGAAATCCCAAGAGGCAAAAGAAAGAGATAGATGGGTTTGTTATATTCTTAAAGAGCGGTTGGGGGGGGGAGGGGAGAGGAAGTCACATACTTTGGTTTGGAGAAAGATTCTCCTCTCCCTCACCCAGGAGAGAGGGTGAGGAGGAGGTTTTCTTTCTAGGTAAAACTCTTCTGTGAATTTGCAAACTGACTGGGAAAATCAAACCACATGTTTTGTCCAGAGAAAGCGCTACACATCTCGGATGCTTTTGTAGCTGAGCTCTTGCACGTGGCACTGTCATGTGTTAATGATCTCTCACCCTCATGATTGGATATTTGTGTTTTGTATTTATCTGTGGACTTTTGGGGAGCAAACTTGCAGTGTCTGTGTGCAGCTGAGGGCAGAGAGGGCCCTGAAGCAAGTAATGAGTAATAACTGCAGAGCTGATGTGCCATCAGCCTTTGTGCTGCGCAGATGAGTCCCCCTTGTCACAAGGAGGTATTACCTTGTTGCGGGCACTTGTAGACAAATGTAGGCAATGACGCTGATGTCTCCTTGTTCCTATCTCTCAAAGAACCAGGAAGCATGACACATGACTAATGTGTGGTGTAGTCTTTCAAAAATCTCCAACCACGTTTTAATGGAGTTGAATGATGTTTAACCCTGCCAGACAATTGTCTCGCTTCCTATTTTAATGACCTGCCTTTTTCTTCTGAATTTTGTGCAGAATGTGATAGCGGTCTGGGGACAGTGTGGAGCCCTCCTGTGGCTAACTAGGCATGTGCACTTCCCAGTGAATGAGCTATGACTGCAGAGCTGCTTGGGCCAAATCTGGTTAGAGATCCTAAATGTAAAATCTTGATTAATTATCAGCTGGGAAATGATGCTTGGTCCTGATGGTTTTTCTGTTGATCTACCCTGCTCAAAATTGGCAACTTCATTTAACCTGCTCCTTGTGGTCCTGAACTTAAATGTAGCTACAACTGATGCTTCTAACTGACACAGCAATTCAGACCTCAGCTGTGTGAGTTCTTGAGCACTTGCTTAGCTTTACTGACAATTGTGTATCTCCTGTTCTGCAGGCTAGCTTTTTGTGTCTAAGAGATTTTAAGAATTGGAACTCAAGGGGTGATCTTATTCAGTTGGGATAGGTGGTTTTGCTACCAATGTGTGTGGGAGCAGGCCTGAACCCTTAAACAAGTGGGTTTTTTTCCCTTTTATAAAATGACAGCTTCAATCTCAAATTTTTCTCATCATTTTTATTTTTTAAATGTTTTGCCTTTTTAACCATTTAAACAATTTATAGCATTTAACGCTTGACTCTGCATTGAAATCAGAATTGAGATAAAATCAGTTTGGCTGTGTGGCCCCTAGGTACTGTGTGACTTACAAGATTGAGCTGCTCTCTTTGTAATTTGGCCTCCCTTCCATCTCTCCCTTTTTTATTAAAACAAATCAAAGCATGTGCAGTCCCTCTGGAGCACGTATTTAAGCGTGCCGTCTGATGGCTGAAGCTGCTTCATTTCCCTTGCCTGTGGAGGATCAGTTAGCTTCACATGAAGTTTTACTTCCTGCAGACACCAGAATAGCATGTGAAATATTTACCATTTTAATTGCGTGAGGCTTCATTGAAAACCTTATTTTCCTTGCTATGTATCATTTAAGGAGACAGTGCTGAACTATTGCTGAAAATGGGAGCCCTGACAGACAAGGAATATGGCACTTGTTTAACAAAGAACAGCATGAAGGCTCCACATACTATAATGCTTAAGGCTACATAATTCCATTTTCTTCAGTAGATTTTGTTTCACTTTAATGTCTACAGCACACAAGGTTTTAGTATTCAAGGGAAAATACTCAAAGCTTGCTTAATGCAATGTTGTGTGCAGAATAATTTAGCTTTTGTATGGGGATGCTTATCAACTTTAATGTAACTCTGCTATAAGATGAATATAGAACTCTACAGAACTATCCATTTTCATGTTACCATTGTGCCCATATGAAAACCTGTAGAAGTTTTATTTTAGGATTTCTGTTTTTGAAACTTTGATCAAGAAGAAAATCACCTTTTTATACAAAGCATACTATTAGTTCAATAGATGATGCTTTTTATGACATAGTGAAAGAAATCTGTCTTCCAGGCAAAATCATTAATTTTTGTTTAATCACCATATTAGTAAAATTTGACATTTTCACATTGCTTTTCACAGCAAAATTTTCTCTTTAAAAAGACAGCCTTTAATGATGAAAAAAGCATGAAAAGATATTTACTACTTGCATAACCTTAATTTTTCATTGCTTCAGCTAATAGCTTATATCAGATGTCTTGGAAGCATTCACCTGTATGAAAACCTCAAGTAGTTTAATTATCCTAGAATGTGAATTCAGTAGTTTTCCTTTGCCTTGTAGCAGTCTTTTTTTCCACTCTGATGAATTAATCTATGGTAAGGTTTTTACTTGTTTGCAGTGACTATAGCGTATGGTAGCATGTCTTTAGTGAAAAAACTCTGTTATGTTAAACAAGAATTAACACATGGCTTCTGAACCCCAGATGCAAAATTCTTTTCTGACTTTTCTTTACCTTTTGCCTGGGTCTGTAATTTCAGCAGTTACTAGAAGGAGAAATGACAAAATCCTCCAAAGATAACATTTCTAGTATTTCTAGCCTGAATAGAGAGCTGTGAGCAGGGTTGAGGGCTTTTGCAGATAATCTTCTAAGTTCACTACAGTTTTTCACATTTATGTATTTTGTTTAATACTTAAATAAGGCTGTTCTGAATGTTTTTTGAACTGAACTCAAAGCCTTTCTGAGATTTGCCAATTCTTTCTCTTACCTTGGCACGTTTGCAGTAGACTGTGTATATGAACAGTTTGGTGGTATAAACCTTTAACTCATCCTCATTCAGTGAAGATTTGAGGGTAAAGGTGAGCTTTACCTGTGTTCTAGCAAAGAATGGCCCAATATTAATAAATGAAAATGTCGATCTATAATCAGCATTAACAGGGATTTTTGTCAGGGGTTAATCTGTGCATAACTGAAAAAGGCATCTTTTATATCTTTGAGATAGGTACCAGTTTGAAATCAGGGTGCACTGCTGTTGCAGAATAGTGATTTTTATCTGAGCAGGATTCAGGGGTCCAGTTACCCTTAGAATATTCAAGAGCTTTCCTTGTATTAATTGCTCAATGACAGCTTTTCTTCAGTCTGAGCGGTGGCTCTCCAGCCTGTCCCTTCTCTGAGAGCCAATCTCTGATTTTGCACTAATGAATTAAGGTGGTGGCTGTATATGCTGTACTGTGCTGTTAAATATAAGCTTATGGCAAGTTCTTCAAACTAGCATCTTATGTCATACCTTTTGTGCTACAGTTAGAGCAGGAATATGAAAAGAAATCAAAGGCAGTAATAGTGTTCCTCTGAAAGGAGAACTAACTAGGGCTTTGAAGTCCTATTCTGCCCAAAGAAAATTAATTGGGAGCTTAGAACTGTTGCAACTAGCAGTTTATTTTTTCTTGTTTTTCTGACTGCGTTTTGGCCTTGACCTTACGAAGGATTCTGAGGTTACTGCTACTGTAGTTAATTTCTTTTCTGACATAAAACTGTAGCATCTATATTGGTGCTTGAGGGGGAATACTCAAATGTTGTCAGAATGATTTTTTTTTTTTTTTTTTTTTTTGTAGCAAAGTAGTCAAATCTGACTGATCTGCCTCAGTTTTCAATTTAGTTAGGCACCTGAAACAGGCCTTGAAATAATAGATTCTGTTTTAGGGCTACAGAAAGGACAAAGTACCTAGCAAAGTCAGTGGAGGCTGAAGGGCTTGGGACTTCTAAAAACTAGGCTGCTGCTTTGATCTCTCTGTTTGTTCTCAAGTGACTAGTCTTAGTGCCTCAAGTTTAAAAAGTATCAATCTGATTTTTTTCCATGCAAGTAGTCTCTGCATGAAAAGATCACAAAGAATAAGGAAAATCAAATGCATTGATTCTGAAACTGTGGAGGAACTAGATTGTTTATAGAAAATGATCTTGCTGGTTTGGGAAGGAAAGTAAAGGAACAGGAGTGAGTTGGAAGGGGGGAGGGAGGGCAATCTGTGAAATAGAAACTAGTCCAAAGTCTACTTTTGGATTTGTTTTTATGTGCCCTGAAGTCTTGTTCTCCTCTCTTGGTATGCTTTGTGCTTTAGTTGAAATAGCATCTTTGATATGAAAGCCTTGCATAAAGGACCCAGCTAGTTGGAGAGGACCAGCATGACTGGAAGTAATCTTACAGTGGTAATATAAATATCTGTGTTACACGAGGCGTCATTATCAGCTAACATGGCTGCCGAGGTTCACACTGTCACATACAAGAATGAACTCTAATTTTTTGTCTTGTCAGGTCCTCTCGGAGCGTAAATTGTGCAGTTACGCATCAATAGCTGTGCAGCATCTCTGCCTTTCAGTGGGGGGACGATCTGATTTGTGATTGACGTGAGTTGTAACAGCGAGAACTAGCATAAGAGCTCAGAAGAGCTGATGCATTGATGTATACATTTCAAACACCCAAATCAAAGAATAATTATTGTAACACTTTGGAAGCAGAAGAGAGAGCCACATATAATGGATTAATGCACATGTTTCAGCAAGATGTGTAAAACATCTGCAATTATGAATGAATGGACTCATTCTACCATGTGCTAACTGTGCTGAACAGAAAGTAAAAATAAATCTTTGGGACACTTCTATCATTCCCATTTTCATCAAGAACTTAGATCTGGAATCCTCATGGAATCTTTTAAAATACACAGCAATATAAAATGATCTAATACAGCTATTACATTACCTTGGTTATGGCTCTCATGGCTTAATCGGTGTAGCCCAGGTAATGTTAGCCACTGGAATGGGAAGATACTGATCTGTTAGGTGACAGATATTAACCTTCTGTTAACCCTGTTCCTTATCTTCTGTAGAGAGTCCTCCTTTCTTCCAAAGAAATGAGTAGTCTTTTACCCAGACTGCTATGTAACTGTTTTTAAAGACCTAAGTCAATCAAATTCTTTGGTTTTAGTGTAAACTCAAGTAGTATAATGAATTTATGGTGCTTATCTTAGCTATTACTGGAAAAAAAAAGTCATAAAGTTGGTTTGTTTTAAATACTACTTTTCCATCTTGAAATCCTGTTTAAATTTGAGCCAAATGAATAATCCTGAAATAGCTTTTTCTACTTCGACAGACACATGCTTTCGCTCTGCAGAAAGCAGCAGGAGGGCTCTTGATTGTTTGGAGTAATGCTCATAAGTATAAAGTTGCGCTGGACTCCAGAGTTTGAGTGAAGCATAAAGGTTAACAGATCACATGCAAATCGGTCTCTGTTACTACTGGACTACATAGCATGAGGTCTACCAATTGCCAAATAAAGAGTTGTATTCTGGTGTAAGGCTGACTCTTGTATCAATTTATAAGTTTCATGTAAATGTAGGAAGAAAGGCAGGCTTCCAGAATGCTTGATGACAAACTGGTGGATAGTCTCTTCCAGAGCATGGAGAAATGATCTCAAGATGTAAGACTATGTGCAGCATTCTTATTTATCCACTGCTGAGAACTTCAGCGAAGACTTGAATTATGATTTTTGGATTGTTTTAGGATATTAAAATTAGGATAGTTTATAAAGCTTACATTTTCTCTACAGTAAGCCTTACGACATGTTGCATTTGAAAGAGACCACTTGCCTAAAACAGAATGATTAACTAACCGTAGTTTCCCCCTAAAGTGGGGGGGTGTATGTAGAGTGTAATGCAACTAGTACAGACTTCAGGCTAAGAAAGAGGTTTTGGAGAACAGGCAGAGAACAGCACACTTTTTCTGCCAGCAGTCTGGAGCCATGTGTCAAGACATGATCTCTAAGGTCGTCACACTCTAGTTACAGCATGAGTTGTATGCGAGCGTAACAGACCAGCTAGGCTCACGGTGGAGACTAGTGTTAAGTATGATTTCATACTACATAGATGGTGTTCAGTTCAGATGTTGTTCTTCTTTTCTTGGAGGAGTAAAAGCAGGTGCAGAAGGTGTAAAGATTTGCCTCAGGTCATAGGGTAAGTGCAGGCGTGAAACAGGAGAATTTGTTTCCTGAACTTTAAACACAAGATTCCCTTTGACTACATTTACTTAGTTTTGTTTATGAGCCCATCTGGGGATTAGATGAGTTTGTTTTTCAAGTTGACTTGATTTTTTTTTTTCCAGTTGTGTAAACTGATGGTAACTGTGTAAATGTAGCTCAAACTAGACATGGATTTAACCATGTTGATTATGGGGGCATTAGTCCTGTCTGGGTTGCTGTGTGAACTCCTGAGGATGTCATGTGGCTTCCAAGGCTTTCCCTGTGTTGTATGTCCTGACTACTGCTCCCAGGGAAACATTCCTTGGAATTTGAATTTAGGCTCTCCCTTCAGCCTTCAGAATTCTGAAAAGTCATCCAGCTGTGAGAGGATTAAACTTGCAGGAATGTGACTGCAGCGCATGAAGACTGAATTAGTCAATATCGAGACACTTGCTTTAACAGAAAATTTAACTGTTGTAAACTGGCAAGTGCAGTGACCTGATCAAAAATTTCCTTTATCAGGTGCCATGTCCCATGCTAGAAAAGCTGTGATGTTGCCTTGCCTGTGGTGTCACTGGATCTTTCATCAATGTAAAATGTTCCAAGACGCTAATTTTACATATTTTTGAAAATGTCATTCCTATTTTTGTGATAGCTCTGCTTTGGCATCAGCCAAAATGCAACATATGAAGAGTATCTATGCTTTTTCTGTTTGCATACTATCTAGTTAGATCTCCAGGAACTGATTCACATTTGTATTATGGGAGTCAAGACCAAGTCAAGGGGGGGAAGACAATTTGTAACTTGTGTTGCTTTTGAGTACCAGGGAAGATATGGGTTGAGCTTTATGGAGTGGGTTGAATTAAGTAATTCACTGCTTCATAGCAGAGCTTATTAAATGGTGTTAGCTTCCATTCTTCAGCAAGCAAATTGTTTAGTATGACAGTGGAGCAGGAGATGAGGACAGAACATGTACAGTGGTAGGTTGAAAGCTTCTACTAGGTATTAGGACTGTAAAGAAGTAGTATGCATGGACAAGTCTGGTTTAAAAATTAAATATTTAAAAGGGAAAATGTTAGAATATGTTTTATAGTTTTATTTTTTAAAGTATTTTTAAGCCTTAGCCTATCTGTTTATGGCTAGGAAAAATAGCCTTGGACCTAGATGAATTCAAAGGAACAGCAAGTAAGCGCATTTTAAAGTCTCGCTGATGGAAAGCGATCTCCAGAGAAAAGCACTACTTGGAGGATTTTCTCCCTTTAAGTCAAAAAGATAATTAGGAAAGGTTTCAAATGGAAAGAAGATGGTGTGTGGAGCAGTCCTCATGCAGTGAGAAATTAAAGCCCTGTGAGAGGTGGGTGCCCAAAGTTCACTTTTTAAATGATTTTTTTTCCTTTTTTTTTTTTTTTTTTTTTTTTTTTTTTTTTTTTTTTTTTTTTTTTTTTGTTTCCCTGGTATTTGGGAAGGTATTCTCCATTTGCAGGCTCTGTTGAAGAACTCTGATGGAACAGGACTGGGATTGGGAGCCTGTCCTGAAAGAACAGTAGATAAGTTGAGACTGCTTGTTCAAAAGAGCACTTGAATGATCTCAGTATATAATAAGTGCTTGCAAAGACTTTCTGATTTAGGTAAGAGGCCCTTATTTAGGGTAATGTATGTAAACACATTGATATTAAATGTGAATTCTTTATAAACACAGAGAAATGGTAAGCTTGTCTTGCAAAAGATATGATTTAATCTATACTTAGGAAAAAATGTGTGGGGAAGCTTAGGAAAGAATTTTTTTTGGTAGCTTGTTTTTTTTCCTCTTGTGTGATTTGTAATGCCTGAAAAGTAATATGCTTGTTAAGGGCACATGTCCTATCTTTTCCTCAATTTGATTTTGACACGTATTTTTAATGTTGTTTTTTTCCTTCAATGTTAAGGGGCCTAGTAGATAGAGTTGGCATTCTTTACTGTTCTGAATTATTTTTAATAGCATTCCTTCATGAATGAAATATGTAATAGCAAAATCACAATGGTTTAGAATCTAAAAGCAGAAGGTAATATTGTCACAATCTTACTAAATTCTTGCCTATGCCTGTGAAACATGCTTGTCTCTTGAACAATTTCATTAAGATGTGTAAGTGCTAAATTTTAGGACAATTTTGGTGATCTTGCTTTTGTGGCAGCTGTTTAGTGTGGGAGAGCAGAAAGTTACTTGAAAGAAATGGTAAAAGTTTAAGAATAGGTGTATGGATGAATGATCTTTTGGGAAGATTTACTTTTAATATTAATTTTTTTCTGAACTACCACAACAATTGGTGGAGAAAGGAGGAAATAGTTCATGTTGGTCTAGCCAAAAGCAAACAGTACCAGCAGCAGAAGTCCCTGAATTTGCTGAATTTTAGCAAAAAACATTTACCAGAGGCTTGACCTAAAGCCTGCTCAATCAGTTTAAAAAAAAAAAAAAAAAAAATCCTGATAATTAAAATCTGCACCAGATGGTGTATACTAAGAAAGGTGAAGGCAGAAAATGTAACTGGAGGCCAGATTTGTGGTCCCAGATGCTAAAATTAAGGATTGATCCAATCTGTTTGCTGACACAGGTTAGATAAGTCAAACAGGGTGTTTTATGCACAGCTGTCTGTAACCACAACAGCCACAGAATGCATGTATTTTTTTTTGTGAGACTTTCTGGCTTTGTTTGGAACCTTTTATAGTGTAGAGAAAGTAAAATTAAAAACACTTGACCACTTTCATATATATAATTGAATAAACATACAGGAATTCTGATCCACATTTGTGGATCATACATGATAGAGCCTGCTCCAAGGAATTGGTGTGGTTTAAGTTAGAAGCTGTAACTTCAGGTTCAGACTCAGATTTGCGTCTCAATCTGAATCTCAAATCTTTCTCGCCAGAGCATACTGTTGTATACCTGTAAGGCTGGCCTAAGATGAGGGTTAGGTCTTTCTCCAAGCAAGTGGTTAACTACTAGATTATATTTAAACTTGGATCTAAGCATGCAGCTAAACTATGTTCTATGGCTCCCTTGAACTGACCTTGATTCTGTCTAAATCCTTGCAGTAGGTCAGGTGGTTCCTATGATGAGGTGAGGGGAAGAGATATGGGTGAAATTTAGGGCAGATGAGACTGGGCTAGAGCCAAATCAGGGGGACTGTTTGCAAGAGAGAGTTTAGTTTGCACAGTGTTAGTGTCATCAAATGTTTTTACAATGTTTAAGGAGAGGGAGGGGGAAAAAGGGAGTGAAATACTGGAGTGTGAGAAGATGGTCAGCACCCAGTCACTTAGGTGAGTCCCCACCTGGGGGGACCCTTTTGTTCCCACTAAGTTTATAAATGCAACAAATCAGCTTGGGCCTACTATTGCATTCTAATGTAGCATTTTAGTGGGAAAGGATGAATCTCAGAAATATTTAATACATGTGCAATCTAGTCCAAATTCTCCAATAGGAATATCATTTAATGTTTTATGGTCATTGTAGTTGAATGCATTCTAAACCACAAGCAAGATAACACTGAGCATTTCTGTTATGTGAATTTTTAACAGGTGTATTAAGATTTCTGTGTATTTTTTCTGTTTGGTTCTGGTCATTTGAATAACTCTGGCATGAGAGCTCTTCAGGTAATTTTTGTGCTGTGATGCCTGTGAAGGAGATGGGTATCTATTTTGGGTTCATTTCTCAGCAGAGAGGCAATGTTTAGGTACCTGTTGCCCATACTGACCTGGGCGAAGTGAGACAGTATGACCAGATACAGACCAGGTAATATTCAGTGATCCTGTATTCCAGTGGTCTGTTTACCACTGTTTTCAAATTTTATTTTGGTCCATGTTGCTGAAGATGTTTTCTGCTTGACAAATCTGCACTCGTCTTCAAGGGGTTGCCAGACTTCTAGGGAAACTGTGATGCTCCAGGGAACTCGGTACCGCACTGGACACAAGGACTGGGTATCTTGCCTGATATTAAAATAGTCCCTGTTTGTGTTATCCAAGTTCTCCTTTCTAAAAGAGGCGATACAGGAAGAGAAGAAAGGAAACTTCTGCTTTTCATGAAGATACAAGTTATCACTTGTAAAATGCAAGGCAGAATAGTGAAGAGAGATTTAAATATGCCACAACAGTGCTTAGTTGTCTGGTCCCCTCCTTCTGTTCTGCACAGGTGAACCCACAGCAGGGTATTGGCCTGAGCTGAAAAGCAGTTGGAGAAAGGCTTTTAGAAGGTGAATTGGTGTCAGGTGTGTGTGCCCTCTTAGTTGTCTTTGAAAATAGTTTTTGTCCCTCAACTGAATACAGAGGGATCCTAAAATAGCTGATACTTCTTGCTACACTGCACAGATATGTAACTGCTGTTGTCTTTTCTATATGAAATAACAAAGAAGAGTGGGTCCTTGATTTCCTTTTGGTTTTGCTAAATATTAGTAGGCTATGTGCAAAGTTAGCAGATGGTATCCTTTGAAATGGGCAGCTGGTAACCACCTCGAGTGGCTCCATCCCCTATGAAATTCTGCCTGTGTAGGGTGACAGAAATGTCTTTGCCTTTAGCCCTTTTCTGAATATAACACAGAGGCTTTTTCTGCAGTGTGGAGGTGAGGACAGTGGATGGGTTATCAGTAGAGCAAGCATAAGAGTAAGGTGGAGTTGTATTGAACTGGAATGTTCAGATAGAGATTTTTAAATAAAATCCTACTCCTGGAACCCCCTCTACATGTGTTCCTCATAGGAACAGAGGACTATTCATCCTTTTCTGATGATGAAGAATGAGAGGACTATTTCCTTTGGCTAAAATGGCAAAACATCTCCAGGGTGGTTGGTGATGCTTATTGGGAAAACTCAATACCTAAGGCCGAGGAATGTAAAACTGTAGGAAGAACCTGCAAGGCCCTTTGAATGCAGTTGCTAAGGCTTGTTTTGCATGACTGACATCATCTCAGCTTGCCCTACAGCTGAGGGAGAAATAAATGGTGGAGTTTTTGGGAAAGGCCTCATTTCCACAAATCCTTTCCTATTTGTTTTGAAATGGAATAGCATAATGCCATGAAAACTGGCTTGAAAATGCAAAGATTAATGAAGAAATAATGATATTCATGCAACTGAATCGTGCAACAAAATCCATATAATCTCTTCACAAGTGATTTACAAGTTAGCATGAAGCAATTCGTTGGACAAGACAATTTAGTCCTCATACGGGTTGCATGAAGTTCATTGTACAGCATATCAAAGACCAAGTCTGGAGCCTTTATAAAAATGTCCATTATACGAGACTAACAAACCGTTGCAAAATAATCTGTATTCCAAACATGCCCAAACAATGGATTAGCGCTCTGAGTATTCAATAAATAAGTTGTCTTTTTAATAGTTATTATGTTCAGTATCAATGGCTGACAACTGCTGTCACCCCATCGAATTGTGCTAAATCTCCTAAACAAGACACCCTTGCAATAAAGCTTCACTTGTAATCATTTTTTGGCAGCACATCTTACTATTGTTGTTATGCTAACTGCTCACACTCGCATACAGCATGAGGTGCCAATGTTTTCAGTTCCAAGCACTAAAGATGTGCTGATAGAGAAGGCGAGCCCTTATTAATTCTGAGAGATTTGCTTAATTGGGACACAATGTGAAGATTCTCAACAATAATAACAGATGATGGGGAATAAATAGGCACGGCAGGAGAGAGGCAGTTTCTAGTGTGAATTTCCCTTTGCTTCTGTTTAATTGCATTACATACTGTGGGAAGTATCTAGAGTATGCATTTTCTAGTTAATTTTTCTTGACTCCATCCATCTAGCTACTGCTCCTGGACATTTTAATGTTTGATAATACTCTATTTGCATATGACTACACATCTATAGCTGTCATTAGAACCAATTTACACACATGATTTGCTTCTTGAAGTGTCAACGTCTGAATTTTATCTAGAGACAGGAATAGGTCAGGAAAGTTTAATTGATTGTATAATGCAATTGAAAAGGCTGGCAGGGATCTAGGGCAATTTTGGGACATCTGTCTTTGAGTCATCAAAAATAAAGCACATAACAGCTGTGATAACAGCAGGATTATGATTAGATATACAGCATTTGCCATCAGATTGAACAAAGACTGGAAAACAAAGAGGAGGAAAATAAGGCAGTTCTGATAATATTACAATAATTTTTTTATTGGTCTTTATTTGTATTATTTACAAGTTTATATGTAAATTCTAAGTGGGAAAAGAATACAAAAAAATCTTTTTATTTTTCTAGCAAAAACCTATGTGTTCAAGTGTGATTTGTCCAATAACAGATACACAGGGTTTAGCTGTGTCCTGCCTGCACTGGGTTTTGCAGCAATAATAAGCAATTATTGCTCAAAAACCGCAGCGACCAGGTACTGCGCTTCCTTTCTATTTAAAGGACCAGAGAAACACACATACGATGAGTCTACCCTAAAGCGAGAGGAAGATATGTCTGTGTATCTATTGTGTTTTTCATATGCTTATTATGCACATATAGTACAGGTAAAAGCATTCCTTCAGAAATGAATTTGGAGAGCTCTACAGTCCTCTCTGAAGCATATAGACTTTTTTCTTTTAAACATGCTTACTACATGTATACTTCTGATTCTGGGTTTCATCCTGGATGGCATGTATGGCTTCAGGTATTTTGTATATGAATGTTACCTTATGAGACTGACATTATTTTAAATGTGCAGCTTATGAACTACTGCCTAATTCACATTATAAACACTTAAGTACTTCAGTGAGTCATCTAAAAATAAATCAATTGCTTGCAACCTGGAATTGTCTCTTACAGAACTGATTATAAAACAAGAAGTGTTAACTGTTTGTGTGATGAATTATCAACTTGACTAGAAATGACATACAATGACTTGATAAAAACTGAAGATATGAAGGGTCTCTAGTCAGGCAAACTTATTTTTAGAACTTTTGTGTCAGCTTTTTTGGATGCATCTTGGTTTAATTTGGTTGTATTATTTGCATTTAGAACTGAATGTGTATTTCTTAAGCTGTAGTCACCATATGAAATAAGAGCAAATCTGAAGAAAAATGCACAAGTTCAGCATTCACTTACACTTTTGTTTTAGACTATGTAATGTAATTTTAATCCATGAAAATCAGATATGCAAGTAATAACATTTTTAAAATTAAACCTATGGTTTTTCTTCTATTAGTATAAGAAGCTGTTATAGTGCAGGGGTATTAAACTACAGAATGGTTGCAAAAACTTGCAGCCCAGAGCTACTTTCCTGGCTGCAGATGATGGTTTTGTTAGAAAATTCATTTTAGGGTGAGGCTACAAGACTGCTAAATGTCTTGAAGCACTGAGATGTTCTGGGGCTGTGTAACTCAGCATTGTGCACCTGTGTTTGTAGGAATTTTTTTTTTTGCTTCTGAGAAGTCTTAGCAGTTGTCCCATGTGGGATAAGACAAGTTGAAGCCTTGGAATCTGTCACTTATTTCAGATACCCAAATCAGTGCTTCATTTAGAAGTATGTTTTGGCATGGAAAGCACCAACTGTGGAGAAGCGTGCATTTGTGCCAGCTTGTTTTCCACCCGTAAGTGTCACCACGCTAACAATCATGTCGTAATCGGTGTTTAGCAGATGCACCATTGGTTTAATTCCTTCAGGCTCTGTAGCGTCTTGCTTCAGATCCTTTACATGAACATAATGTCCATTTACCGCAGCAAGTGTATGTAAAATTTCTGCAAGCAAAATATATGCTGCTTTGCTGATTGCTAATAAAATAATTATCTAATCAGTGGCCTCAAAAAGACATTGAGGTAGTTTATCTCAAACAATAATTAAGAATGGATATTGTGCACATTGAAAGACACTTTTGGTTAGCTGTGATTGCAGTTGTTAAAATCTGCAGGTTATTAACCGACTTATCCTATGCCAGTCAGCAGTTGTTTTCTAGTGTAAATTCTCACCCACCTTATGATTGCTCAGTGCTGCTCTGATCCCCAGCTATGGCAGAAATAGGTGGTTTGATAATGTGTTTGAAATTAAAATGAAACTCTGTGGGAAGTATTTAGCATGTGGGAAGAAGCAGAGTGCGCTCATACGTTTTGTCTATACAGCTAACATAAGACCACGCAATGCTGGCATCAGCACTTTAGATCTGAGATGTGCAAACGTTGTTCAAGCTCGTTTTAGTTAACGATGAGGGTTAATAGGTTGGGGAAAAGGGGGGAAAGGAAGACATTCTTATAACTATCAGTCTAGCTTGATTATTTTTCTGTTTCTTCCCCAAATTTACTAGAGGGTTGTCTTCATCCTGAATAGATGTGATGGCATGACCAAGTATATTAGGTAAGTATAGCGTGCGTTATCACTGAAGCACCGATGGCAGTAAATGTCCCAGGCTGAGAGGTACTTGGGATTCATCTAGTTTAGAAAAATCCATCACCAGGTCTTGAATGTAACAGAATTTTGCTCACCAGCTGCTCTCTTCAGATATTTTATGGGTTGGGACTTCTCTGCTGTGAAAGCTAAGGATTCTGTAGAACATGAGATGTAGAAAACTACTGATCCAGCAGACATTGCCAGACCTGCTGTGAGCCTTCAGCTGACGTGTTAAGATACCGTAGAAGTTAGGAGTGTGAGTTGGGATTGTTTTCCCCTCCTTTTCTTCCATTAATAGATTGCGTTGAAATATTCTGGGGCAAAGGGAAGGCTAGGAAACAACTGGAAGCAACAGCAGCTGGATGCAAGGTGGGAACTCAGTTCAAGGGAAGAGAGGTGACCAGTGTAGGACCTCTGGAGAAAGGAGAACAGTGCTGTGGGTGGGAAGAAGGTTTTGCTCCCAAAGCCTTGGGAAAGAAGGAAAAGCTTTGAGGAAGAAAGGAAACTTTTTATATTTATATTTATATTTATATTTTTTATTTATTTTCAGATTTGGAAGTGTCTAATCACCACATTTTTCAAGTAAGAAATGACAACTCAAGTCTGTGGCCCTCTTGCACATATCAGGACCTTTTGCAAGCTGGTGCTGATGAGCTACATCAGTTATTTTTGGGGGAGAGCACTGAGTTTGGAGAAGAGGGCTCCACTTTGGGGGGTTAAAATGCCAGGCACTGTATGGATGTTTATCAAAATGAAATGTTTGCTTGTCATTGTTCTGTCATACAGGAAGACTGAATCTGTTATTGTCTGTTCTTCCGGTCTTTATTCTTCCCGGCTGATGTTATGTCTTTAGAGTGTTCTCTCTCTAAAGAAAGAAAAGGCCCTCTAAGTCCCTCTTTAATTTGCTAAGGACATGTGAATTGCAGAATTTTAGTTCATGAGTTCTTGGGAACAGCTTGTGTAAGTCCTATATATGATTAACAGTTCTCATGAAAGCACAGCAATTTTAATCAAATCAAGGCTAGTGGACTCTGTTGATAAACTGTTGTGGAAAGCAGGACATATATGGGGAATTTGGTCACTTTGAGCTCAGCCTTTCATGTTTCAAACTCATGCAAGTTATGAACTCTGCCTTTTCCCTTGAGCTTGAGAATTCAAGGCTTCTGAAAAGAATAAAATATTTTGGCATAGGTTTCTATAGTCAGTGTAGCTCTACTGCCTAAGAGCTTTCCTGTATTTATAAAGATTAAAGCATCTGCTGATTAGTGCAACACTTTGCAAATTGCCTAAAACTAGGGCTGAAGGACTCTTGCAGATTGAGTCTGATCCAACAGCCACCGAAACTGATGCAGAGATGAGCATTAGCAAATGCCATTTGTAAGTGCTTTTGTAGGGGAACAGTTCATTAAAATTAGCAACTTTTCCACAAGTAAACAGAGCAGAAGTAGAGTCATTCTGAGTGTTTTTACATAACTTTGTGTGAGAAATTTGGCGGAGAACACTTAGCAACAAGCTACCTTTTTCCTTAGAGCTGAAGGCAAATGTTTTCTTCCTCACTTCTGGGAGCCACAGGGAAGACCTTAGTCTGGATATAAGGTGGGATCAATTTTCACAAAGTGGGAGGGAGAAAGCACTGGAGCAGAAATTACTATTAAATTCCATATTCTGCAAGTGTCACTTTGACGGGGGGATGCATTTAAGTAAGAAGCATTATCTAGAAGAATTTAACAGAGGTACTGTAGAGGATGCCTTTGTATATAGGCAGCGCTTTGTTGTGAACTTTCCTTGTGAGCTTTTTAAAATTGGCTTGGCAGGCAGTGTAGCTGAGGTATCTGAAGGACTGTGGAGTGGCAAGAGCATCTCCAGTGCAGTGTGTACTAGAGCTGGCATAACAGCACTAGAGTCTCTGAAGAGAGACCCTTAAATGCAGTGTTTTTCCCAGCTGGAGTGCCAAATGTCTCTTGATTACCAAGCTCTTGACAGCTTGCAGATGAGGGGCAGAATGCACTCAGCTTTTGAAAAAAATAAATAAAATGACAGCTAGCCCAGCTCTTCTTCTCTAGTGCTGTGACTATTATGTGCTCTTAGACTGTATAGACTGATGCTGTGCTTGAAATCTTGATCTTGTCTTAATATATTTATTTCCTGAAACTCCTCTTTGGCATTTAGTATTTGGCAATATGCAAGTTATTTTAAAACTTCAAATTGTACAGTGTCAGGTTTTCACTCATGAAAATTCAGTCTAAGCCTTTTAAAAAAAAAAGTTCTGTTTGAGGATGGGAGGGGGAGAAGAGCAATTAAAAATGTAAGAATAGAAGCTAATTATGAGTAATTCAGGCAGAGCTTTGTTTAGAAAATGTATCAGTATAAAATGGATAGGTGAATAGATTAGCACTGATTGCAGTTTTTACATATAATCTCTTTTTCATGAGTAATCATTAGCAATTATAATGTAGGCTTTAAATCAGCCTGGGATGGGACTGCACTGTATTATGAATACTAAATTTTATGTTTCCAGGCAGAAGAAAATGTGTGATTTAGTGATAAAATCCATAGCCTGGGTATTTCCTTGGACTGTTTGTTGCTTGCTGTCTGTATTTCAGCCCTGGGTTCAATAATGTCAGTGTTGAATGCTAAGGTTCACCATGCAAATGATTGTTACCTTGTGTTAGCCAGGAGTGGATGCTGCAATTATGCTTTTAGAGAAGTATGACTTCATATATTAATTACTGGTATTACGGTTAATTGTTAAAAGAAGGAAAAATGATCCAGGAGATAAGATGGGTAAAAGTAATGGTGTAACACACTTGCTATGCTGCTGTAACAGTGCAAATGTATTTGGAGGTTGTCTGTCGTTTATCAATGCCAATTAATTCCCAAGCCTGAGGGGTTTTGTGCATGGCAACCGTGCAGGACTGCGCGGGAAGCCCTTGCTGACAGAGCTTGTTAACACCTGGAACGCGGCTCCCTTCCTGGGCCGGCTCGGAATGGGCTTTCAGAAGCCCAGCTTCTGTAGGCAAAGCAGTATTTTGTTGATGAGGAATTCACCGAGTAAAAAGGGACTTAAACTGGTGTAGCAAAACCTCTGCTTAATTCTGAATCCTTCAAATTAAAGTGAAATTCACACAAATCAGTTAGATTCCTAGTTGCTAGTTCAAATTTTAGCAGTGCTAATAGCAATTAAGAATTTGTTCTGGTGCAATTCTCCAGTTCTGTTCAAGGTTGTGACCCATCTTAGCTTTCTTCACCTTCTGAGAAGTGCTCATCTTGCAGGATGCACACCTGACTAAGAATGAATGAAAGGGTCCAAGGGACAGGAGCAGTGATCTCCAAGAGTATGGACCCAGATTCGTAGTTACCTTTTATTTTTTTAAAATAACTTGGTTTTCTATGGACATGGGCCTTTGGCTTTGTCTGTCTTGCTGTCTGTTGTTTGTCCTACATCTTACCTCACTTGTTGGCTAATTTCACTAAGCTAAACATGGTTGAAAACCAAGAAACTGAGTTTGTCAGAAGGGCTGGCTGAGCCAGGAAGGTGGTACGTTAGCGGAGCGCCGCGGTGTTCACCACCTTGCCTCTGTTGGGCATCTGAACACGGTGCTTGTAGCACAGAAACTGCTGTGCTGTCCTCCCTGTTGAGCTACAAGCACTTTGGTGATGTGGGAGAGGGTTGAGTGCTTGTGGATGATGTGATGTGGCTTACTGGGGTGGGGACGGCGTCCTAGAAAAGCAGGACTCATGGGGCTGATCAGGGAATGAAGTGCCAGCTGTGGGGCTGGCAAACACACGGCATGTGCTGGGAGAAGTAGCTGTTTGATCCCCAGCCAGATTCACTGTGGGTCTGGTGGTGCTGCCGTCGGCTCCACATTGCTTGGTTCAGTGTGTTTGCCTGGTTGAGGTCTTGTCTCCTGCCCATCCTTTTGCTGTATCTGCGTCTGCTCTTGGTGGTGGTGCCCCAGATACGTGGGGACAACGATGAGCTGTTGTTTTGTCCTGACAGGTTGTGGGAGGGTTTGTCCCACTATCAACATCAAATGGAGCTTTGAAATTGCCCTGTCTGCATTCAAGCAGGACTTTAAAAGGTGTTTAGCTACCAACCTGCAAACATCCCCTTTCACAAGATCAGACACATGTATTTGGGTAGCAGTTCGTAGGGAAGGTGTGTGTATTTTCTGGAAATGGGACCTAGCATTTTTCTTCTCTCTTCAGACTATATAAGGGAAAATATTGAGGCTATAGTTTTTACATATACTTGAGGTTATATGGTGCTTGCTCTTGCTCATGCACATGCTTGCTCTCTGTCCAAATAAAAAAGTGCTTATTGGTTATAAGACCTAAAATCAGCTACAGGGAGGGGAGGGTCAGCCAGTACCTACATGTTTTGATCCTGTAGGTCGTGGTTGCCCCTTTCCTCCCTGGGGAAGGCTTATCCCCTGAAATACAGGAGAGGGAGCATGTAAGTGCTGCAGAAATCTACATTTGAATATGCTGGCTCTACCCTGAAGAAATGCCTTGCAGGTATAAAAGCACTGCACATACAGTGCTTAGCCCATCCAAAATGAATATTTTTTCCTACTAACAAGGTCTCTTTTCACAGAAGTCCTATAGATTTCTATAAATAACTGTGTGTTTTTTTTAAATAGCCTAACCAACATACTAAAAGATGTTTTGGGAAATGGGGAATTAATTGCTTGCCTTCTCCCTGTTCAGAGATTTTTATCCTCTCAACCTGCCTGGTCCATGCTGTGAGTGTGCTGTTCTTTTTTACCCTGTAAGGACTGGGTTAGTGACCATTTCAGTATCAGTTGGCTGTTAGAACTGTTTTAATACTAAATTGCAACAAAAGTAGTTTTGTTTTTGTTGATATACTTTATTTTTTTAAATTTGTATCTTAGAGGATATAGTTTTCATTTTATTTATAATTTAAAAGAGCATTTTTTGTACCACCTAAAATTCAGCTATCTAGTGAAATCTTGTAAATAGCATTAAAGGGAATTATTTTCTGAAGTGTTGTACGTTCTTTTGGACAGCAACAGGTCAGAAAGCTGTGAATAATTCTGGTCCTGCCAAGTTTTTATATTTCAGTGAATAAATATCACAGAGAAACATTTCTGTGCTGCTATAGTAGCAGCGATGGAGCAATGGCTGCAGTGGGCTCTGTCCAAGGCGTGCGTGTAGCTCGGCCCTCGGGCCGCGTGCTGTGGAGGTTGGCCCTGGCTGCTGGCCACGTCGCTGGAGTTGCTGTGCATTTAGTTGCACTTTCTGGTCACCTTCCAGAACCACCTGGCCCCGTGGAGTGTGCTTTCGCTGAGGCAGCGGGATGCTCGCTGCTGTCTGCACTTGCAGAGCCCTGACAGTGCCAGGGATTAGCCAGTCCTGCTTAGATCCTGGGGGCCTGTCAAGCTCCCCTCCTCATGGGGTATCAGGAGCTTCAGCTACCCCTGTGCACATGGGTAATGGGGGTAGGGAAGTCAGGGATGTGTTGGTAGAGCAGGTATCAATCCTGTCTGCCAGCACAAAGCCAGGGTAGTGCTGATGACATGTTTTTAAAAGCCTTATTATAAAAGTCAGGTCAGTCTGGAGTTGGAGCAGTGTAATCCTAGCAAGTTCCCCTATTTCCACTGACTTTAAAGGAAGTGGTAACTACTCTTATATTTTGGAACAGTGCATTAGCACTGGGCGCAGTGACACTTTGTGGGGTGAGGGAGACCAGGTGATGGGGCGGAATGAGCGCGGGGCAGAAGGGCCTCAGTGCGCGTGACCTCAGCGAGGCCCTCAGCGCTCCGCAGAGCAGCTCCGAGGGGCCCTTGGCGGGCGCAGGAGGGCATCTGCGTGTGAAAGACCCTGTACATCAGGTGCTGAATGAGAGGTTAAAAGGCCTGTTTGCCCTGAGCCAGATAGTAGTGTATATATTATGGATAAACAGATGCACAGCTGTCCTTAAGTCTTTCACGCTTCTATTTATATACAGAAATAAATGCGTTTTCCTGAATGTCAAGTTACTGGGCCCATTAAAACAAACATGGCAAACCTCAGCCTCTTATTTTTGGAAACCTGCTTCATAAAGGGGATACTGATTTTATCGTATTATACAGGCGCTTTGGGGAGAATAATCTTTTACCTCATTTTTCATACTGCCCCTTGAATGAGCTTGTGGAAGGCTGAAACAAATGGAATTTTCTGTGTGAGCCAAGAATGAGGGGCAGCAAAATGGGGCTTACAGAGAATTCCTGTTGCTCCCCCAGTGCCATTAAGGAAGGGATGTCACAGGGAGACATGCATGGAGCAAGTTGTGCTTTCCCTGATCCCTCTTGTTCCTCACCAGAAGACTGAGATTTAATTTCCATACGTGATAGAGGTTTCTGGCGGCTGGGATTCCTGCGGCTCTGGGGGTGCGCGTAGCCGAGCGCCCACCCCGGCAGCCAGCTTTGTACTTGAATTCTGCTCACCTCCACATCTGGCTTGTCTGCAGCGAGCTGATAAGATATCAGCATATCTACCGAGGAGCACGCGAATGATCTCTTCTAGCTCTATTCTCCTCCTCCTGTGATTTGTAAGTGTTAAAGCACTCATCTGTTCTGGCAGTTAATGCATGCAGGCTCTCAATAGCTAATATCCTGTCATAGGCAGCGCCAACCAGTTTAATCTGGTTCACTGCTTTAGCAAGTAGTTGAGAAAATGTAGGTGAAATGAAGAATTCAGCTACTTGCTGGGCGCCCGGCGCCTGCCCTGCTGCAAAGCAGCACAGACGTGGCATGGAGGGTTCTGCTGGGAACAAAGATCCACAGTTTGTTGCTCCTAGCACAGATGGGCCCCCGCTCTTTGTGTCACTTGCGTTGCTCAAGTCTGTTACTTTGCAATGGGAGGATTAAAAATGCAGATGCAGAAAATCTGCAATGAATTGTAACTTGGCATGAATGAGTGACCAAAAACAGGGAGAAAAATTGATTTTTGTGTCTGTAGAATCCATCATCTTAGATTTTTTTTTTTGGAAGTCAGTTTCATTTGCTTTGGTAATAAAAATAAATAAATTAGTCATTTGGACTGCACATGCTATTCTGTCCTGATATATGCTGTGGAAGGAAATAATAAAAACAATTCTAAACCCAGACTCTCCCAGAACTGAACAAAATATTTTGCACCTACAGAAAATCTGGTAGAATTAACCTCTCCGTCATTTCATTGCCTGCTCTGCCTTTTCTTCCAAGTTCCCCTTAATGTTTTCGTAACTTTCCCTCCTACCTTCCTCCATTCTTTAACAATACAAACAATAGTCAAAGAAGTGCTGGGCTCTGCTGAACCTGCGTTTTAAAGTTCAGTATCCCCACATTGAACTCTTGTGTAATCTCTAGTGTTTTATTTTATGATGTACCCTAAATTATACTGTATCTCAAGAGATGAGTGGAAAGAGGAGGTGTCTCAATGTCATGCATTTCTTGGCTCCCCTTGAAAGAGATTGCTAGGAGAGCATATTTGGGAATCTCTGTTGGAGCAGCCAGCTCTTGCAGTGCCAGTGAGGTACTTTTTCAGGAAAATAAATGGTAGAAACGTGCAAATCTACTGTGCAGGTAAAAGCAGTGTGCGAGGCAGGTAAAAGCAAGCTCTTGGCTGTGCTGTGAGTGTGTGTGTTCAGTAACAAGGTCATGCGGTTCTGCTAAGAACTGTGAAGGTCCCATGTGGCTGTGGCACCTTATCCCCTCTCTACTTGTCAGAAAAGACTTTAACTCCCAAAACTCCCCCATGTTCTGCCTTTGTGCCTGTAAAGTGAGAAAACCGTGGTTTGTGCTTCATGGAAAAGCCAGAAGCTGCTCCAAGGTTGAGATGCTTCCTCCTGAGGTACAGAGGTTACAGTTATGTTGTCGGTTAGTGTTTTAATGATAAACAAAGCCATGCCTTCATCTGTCTCTAAGTGCTGCCTTACTGTCCTTTTTTTTTTTTTTTTTGGTTCCCTTTTTGATTTTATAAGTGGAGGTGACAGATCAAACATTAGCTTGGCTGAAACACTAAAAAACGATGACTTTGTTATGGAAGGAGCTAGCAGTGACCCCTCTGAATTGTTTTTCTAGTAGCTCTCATTAGAAGAGATTTTTGCAATGTTTGGAGCGGTTTGGCACCTCTGCTGTGTGCGTCTCTGGCCTTCGGAAGTCAGCAGGGGAAAGCCCTAAGGCTGGGACAGCACCTTTCCTTTGTTGTCTTAAATTCAGTTCCATCTCAGTTCAGATAGAGCCTGGTGATAATCTTCATTTCCGTTGCTGCTTTTGCATGATAAAAAGGCTGGCAAAAGCCCTAACTGTAGCTGGAGCAGAAGTTAAAAGCTGGTTCCTGCAATCCTGCCAGAGCCCCCATGGCCCTGTCTGCTGCCCGAGACTTCCTTGTGAGCTGAGCTGCTTCTCCGCCAGTGTTTGGGCTCAGGTGTTTGGGAGGTTTTGTGCCTGATAGCCACAATCCTAGAGCTTTGAATGTTTAATTAAACTGCAGTCACTATCTAATGAATGACAGATATTGCTGCAGAAACTGATTTCACCATGGCAATTACTCTTGGCTACCTGACCGGCTTGATTCTCATACCTATGGAGACAAGCCAGATGCCCCTTCCTCCTTGAAGGGACCTGACTTTGTCACCTTGTTGCAGGGGTCATTTGTAATGTGATATTTATAATCAACTGACTTAGTACCCCAGTGTTCTGGGCAGACACAAGAAGACAGGGTGAAAATTGCTCAGGTTTCCCTGAACCTGAATTCCCTGGCTGCAGCATGTCAGGTCTCCTCCTCAAACATACACTGCTGAAATAGTTCTGGGGTTTTAGTTTGCATATGAGATTCTCCTTTGTAAACTTGTGCTTTCTCTAAAATAATATTTTGCACTGATTTTTCCTTAATGCTCACAGTTTCTTGCTAGGAGTCTGCCTAGAGACTGTTCTTGCTAACCAGGTGCCTTGTTGTTCATAAAGGAGCCCTGCAGGGCTCCTTTATGCCAGACCTGCTTAATCCACTGTGTGCTTGGCATTATTTATTGGGAAAGGTTAGTGCATGCTGCGTCTAGTGCTTCTTGGGTAGTGAGAGTATGAGCTTTATCCATCAGAGTAGCATCTGCTTGTGCCTGGCCTTGTTCTCTCCCCTTTACAGAGGCTTTATTATGATGTGAGTCCATTGCTTATAGTGAACTTAACTACTGTGTGTGTGTGTTTTTCTTTTCTTTTTTAGAAAAAAATTAAATATTGTTTAGCAGTCATCTGGAGCATGTCCTATAGAAAGGTGATTAGGCCTTTAATATATCCTGATTACAGGAAGAGTATTGAAACTATGAAAACATATCAATAAAGCATAAACCTTTTGAATAATAAAATAAAGTTATAGCAGGGAAATGGATGCTTTGTACTGCTTTCAACAGGGTGATTTAAAAAAAAAAAAAAGCCTGTAAAAGCTAGGAGCTGTAAAGTATAGTAGAAAGCTCCCAGAGAGCTCTATTTCCTAAGCTGGTCAGCAAATGCCTTCTTGGTGGGCTGCAAATTTCTTGTGTGCTTCACCATCCTGGTAGACATAGGAGTGTAGCAAAGGTCCTTGCACCTTTCTTGCTTAATAACCCCTCATAGCCAAGGAGGGGGAATAACACTTTGCTCCCAACACAATTAGAGGAGTCTGGTAAGTATTTCACTTTATTTCTTTATGTTCAGTACCAATAAACACTTTTAAGAATGCCAGAAAACAGTCTTTGTAGCAAGGAACAACTGGCACTGTGGCCTGCTCCTGATTTTTTTTACCTGTACAGTGTTGTTGCTGACTTAGAGTGGGGTAATCATGAGCAGAATTGAGCTGTGAAATAGTGTCAGGTATAAATCTTCATGTGATAACTATGCATGAAGGATACATAAGATGCTGTAGGCCATTCTTTGGTCATTTTCTGATATATAACACTTTATTTTCCTTACTTCACTAGTGTTGTTATGGTGATAAAAGAGATGATGAGGAAAAAAAAACCATAATCTAATGAGGAGCTTATGCCTCACTATAAATATATATTTAAGCAACATCCTCTTCAGTTCTCTGAAACATTTGTGTTTTTAAGCTAGCTAGCTAAGATACAACAGATCAGAGGGACATGGTAAAGTTAGAGGTTTGGGTCAGTTTCTGCTGAGTTCCTGCCACACTGTGCCATTATAAAGCACAAAAATCAGAATCAAATTGTTATGGAAAACTTTGGCCAATTTTATATGTATGTTTTTATTCAAAATGCAATTCAAACCACAGTTCTTATCTTTCCTAATTCATCTCTGTTGCTCAGCACTTACAGCAGCAAATGTGTGACTGCTATAGCTCCTTTGGCAGAAACCTGAAAAAGTGTTGTAGGCATGCAGCTATGACCTGCCATGAAAAGCTGCTTTGAATCTTTATTTTGGGGAAATGTAATAAAAGTAGATCATTTGGCAGGAGGTGTTATAGCTTATGGATTTTTTTGAAGTTTTTACTCTAGGTTGAAGGTTAAGATGCATCCCCCTGCCCCCAGGTCATTTGCCTGTTACTGTCTGACTTAGCTGTTTTGTCATCATCTTCTGAAGATGGAGCCTCATGTTCTGTGGCACATGCAGGGGATATTCACTGTGCACCTCATATTCAGTTGGCCCGCTGAGTCTCCTGTTGTTGCTGCTGAGTCATAAAAAGCTCTGTAGGCTTTTTGGTCTGAGGTACTCATTTCTATCAACTTCAGTCTTAGAGGTTGCCTTTAGCTGGGATCTCAAGCAGTCTGGTGGGACTGAAAAACACACTTTTTACCAGCCGTATCGTCTTTTTTTGCCCCTAGGCCAGAGCAGTGTCCCTTGCTGTTCCACGCAATTACTGGTTTTCTAAGCAAAAGCAGAATCTCCAAGCTTTCTTTATAGTTCACCATGCCTGTCCAAAACATCCTTCCTGTCTTGTAAGCTGTAAAAATAAAGATCAAGGCAGAACAAAAACAAATCTGAAGCAAAAGCACTTTGAACTCCTCCTTCCCCTCCTGTTTTAACCAGATGCTGGAGTGTGTCAGTTCTTGAGGCTCAAAGCTGCTTTTGTGCTGGTCTCGAGTTCCCTGTGGCATATTAAGGCTGCAAGGGAGGCCTTAAACTGTGATGCAGCTTGCAATGTACTTGTAGGTACCGCTACTCCTTGCCTCATAAGAAGTCTTCTCCAGGTGATGTGATGGCGTGAAGATATTTAACTGAAGCCTTTGCCTGAATAGTTTGTACTGATGTGACTCCTCCTGCTTCCAGTATTGCACAAGATTGGGTCCCATCAGCTTTACAGCTGTTGAGCTGTTGGTACCATTTTGCCACTTCTAATGGTAGTTTGTCTGAATGGTGGGCAGCAGAGTATCCTTGCATGATGGATTTCATTTTGAGGAAAATGAAGTGTCATAAGGAATCTTTATCACACTAAAAATGCACTTAAAGTTGGAATTGTAACAACAGAGAGGAAATGGTCGGCAATGGAGAGGAAAACAAGTGAGACTATTTGTGTTTTTAACCTGTGTGTATTTTCAGAGTACTTCATCAATATAAATTTTGCCAGGAAATCAAAAAAGGGTCATCAGGCACCATGATCTGTCATTAGTGATGCATGTTGCTTCATTGCCACCTAATGGCAAGGTAGATAAGGAAATGGTGCCTGGTACCACTGGTGTTTTGGCAGTAAGAGGGAAGGAATATGAATAGAAATGGCTAGCTGAGTGTGAGTCTCCTGTGGCTGCATCATAAATATTAAAACAGGAGCTTCTGATAAGATTGAACATGAACTACAAGAGATGAATGACTGGGAAAGCACTTGTTGGGCTTTCAAAGGCAATGCTGTAGGGAATGAAGTGGTCATCACCGAACATCCATTTGAATGCTTTATATTAGTTTGAACTCTTCAATCTTTCTTGTTTTCAATTTTGTATCTGGTTTTGCAATAGCTTGGAAGATCCCTGGATGTTTCATTTATTTATATATATATATATATATACACATATATATATACATATGTATGCTCCAAGGTGGTCCCAGCTTCATGTTTTTAATAAAGGTGCACTCATTGGAGTTTCTGTAATTAAGATCTTTCTGATGCAGTATTCCTCAAATCATAAAGTGACCATATGTTTTTTTTAAAAAAGGCTTAGTTGAAAGAGGCCTTTGTCTTACCGTTTCTAAATGAAATGTACTATGGATTTAGGGAGTTAGGATCCAAATGAGTTGATCATATACTGCTGAAAGTATGTTGTGACATTTTTATGTTTGCAAGCACAGATATGTTAGGAGTGCTGGTAAATATTTAAATAGACACAACACTTTGGGCTGGTTTTATACTTGCTTGAGTACTCGGTGTGGGTGTATATATCTGTTGGATGCTTATGCTAATGACCAATTAGAAATACTCAGAGGTTTAGTAGCAGCATTGCTGTGTTACCAACTGCAAACATTAAAATGTTCATGCCCCTTCTGAGTTGTATGCTAAAAATTTGAGGTTTGTCTTGTGCCTATTTTTAGTTCTTTTTCAGTTAGTGGGAGAAGTTGGTTGCTCTGTGTTTGTCACAGGACTGAAAAGACTGGTCTAGACAGAGAAATAGGATTTCTGGCTACTACGCAGAGTATACTCTGCTTTGTGTTCTCTTTCTCACCACGCTAGCCTCTTCAGCCATTTCTGTCCCTAGGCAGGATGTACCTTCTCCTTCCCATGCTGTGCTCCTTCACTTAGTCCTCATGTTTCCTTTCTTTGCTTTCATTTCCCCTCTCTGCTTTGCTTCATCCAAGTGTAAAACTGAAGCTAAATGTATGAGCAGGGAGAGATGCATTTCAAGTATGAAAAATTAGAGAGGGGCCTACAAAGAGAGAGGCAGAGGACAGATATACTTTATTCCCTTATTAGTGCCAACATTGCCATAAGAAAATGTATAATGTGGTCTAACATTTTTACAGTACATAGCTATTTTGGATATGGAAAATATTAATATGCAGATATATTGTTGATAAATAGCAAATTATTTTCTAAGGGTGAAGGCTGTGTGTAACTTCACATTTAATAAGCCTTTTCTAACTTTATTTTTCTGAGGAGTCAGAGATACTGTATTCAGAGGTGGTACTATACCCACTACAGGGCAAGCAAGGAAGGAACATGTAAGGCTTTCATTTCAAAGCATGTCACTGTTCAGGCTTTTGTCCAAACATTCAATTTTTCTTCCATGTGTTATATACATGAATTGTGATTTATACTCTTAAAAAAGCATATTTTCATGCAGTTGCTTATCAGACTTGGCAGATGCTACTGCCCAGAAGACTGTAGTTCTATTATTTTGTCATATAGATACACAACTTTATACAATCATATTTATTTTTTTTGTCTGCAGTGCATTTATTATTACTGCTGGGAGATTGTTAACATAAGGTAAATACCACATTTACAGGAAGGCTAAAGGGTGAGTTAGATTTGATTAAAAGAAGCCTGCCTGGCTATTAGCTGTATAGTGCAGGCATTTCAATGCATAACCAGCAGGGCAGCCATCCTGCTTTAAAATAGACATTTTCTTAATTACATACATACTAAGAAGGATCTCATCCTCAAACAAATGGTTTATTGTATGCAAACTGATGGGGAGAAGTCTGCCTGTTTTGGCAGGATCCAAGCATGGCTTGCAAATTTGCATTTAAAATAAGAGCTCTGTGGGGGATTTGCAGTATTTGTGTAGCCTTAGTACAACAGTCAAGCCAATCATTCTCTATTTTAAATACAGATATTTATTCTTTTATTGTTTGAAAGAAAATGACCATACCCATAGAAATATTGGTGGGAGTTTTTCTGTTTCCTAAGGAAGTAAGAGAGAAGTGAACATATTTTTCTCTACCTCCCACTCTGTCCTGTCTTATTATCAAAATTTCACAGCTACCAAGGATGTGCGTAGAGGACACTGCTAAGGAGCTGCAACAAGACAACTTTTTTTTAATTGCTCTGAGAGCTTTCTCACACAGTGCTGGCACTGCTTGGAATATGGCAAAGCAGGAAAGCCTTGACAAAATGCTGATTCACTATCCCTAAACTTGATGGTATGTTGAATTTTACTAAAATCAAGCAGTGCTGGAAGGGGTCTACTCAGATGTCTTAAGCAGTATATGCATGTCTACTGAAAATAGATGAACCTACTTGCTGGGTGACTGAGGGCCTGCTCAACAAGAAGTTTTGAGGATGTTGGTCTAGAGCTAGAAATGCAGCTTCCTTGTGGAAAATTGTTATCTCTCCATTTGTGCTAGGAGCAGCTTGGTCTTTGTGATGCTGCATAAGGTAAAAGCTGTGGACAGGGAAGAGCAGTAATTGACATGAATGAATGACAGAATGGTTGAGGTTGGAAGGGACCTCTAGAGATCATCTAGTTGGAGCCCCCCCCCTACCCCGCTCAAGCAGGGACACCTAGAGCACAGGGTTACATCTAGGTGGGTTTTGAAGATTTCTAAATCATAGAATCATAGAATGCTTAAGGTTGGAAGGGACCTCTAGAGATCATCTAGTCCAGCCTCCCTACACACGCAGGGTCACCTAGAGCATGTGGCTCACGACTGTGTCCAAGCAGGTTTGGAAGATCTCCAGAGAAGGAGACTCCACAACCTCTCTGGGCAGCCTGTTCCAGTGCTCTGTCACCCTCACTGTTAGGAAATGTTTCCTCAAGTTCCTGTGGAACTTGTGGTGCTTCAGTTTGTGGCCGTTTCCTCTAGTCCTATCAGCGGCCACCACTGAGAAGAGGCTGCCCCATCCTCCTCACTGCCTCCCTTGAGGTCCTTAGAGACACTGCTCAGGTCTCCTCTCAGCCTTCTCTTCTCCAGGCTGAACAGGCCCAGCTCTCTCAGCCTTTCCTCACAGGGCAGAGGTTCCAGGCCCCGGATCATCCTCGTAGCCCTGCGCTGGACTCTCACCAGCAGCTCCACATCCCTCTTGCACTGGGGAGCCCAGAACTGGACACAGTGCTCCAGGTATGGCCTCACCAGGGCTGAGTAGAGGGGCAGGATCCCCTCCCTCGACCTGCTGGAGATGCTCTTCCTAATGCACCCCAGGAATTGCTTTTTACCCTCCACCGACTTCTGCTCAGTAGATATTCAGGGGAATACATGGCAAGATCACTTGGAGTTTGACTTCGTGTGCTTGCTACATAGCAAAATACTGCTTAAGACAAATGTCACCAATACTTAAAATAATTCACATAATTAAAACAAGAAAAATAAAACAGCAGTACTCTGGAGTGGGCCTACATGCTTTGTTCCCTTTCTGAGATAAACTAATGGATTTCCATAAATTGATGGAATGAGAGAGTTGAAGTGAGACAAATAGATGGAAAAGCAGTGGAAGGAGAACAAGAGGGAATAAAAAGGGAGGTTGAATGCACCACAGTGGGGCCCTGCTCGCAGGGAAAACCGTGTTTGGATAGACTTCTGGATGACGTTGCCGGAAATTACCTTGCTAGGAGGTACAGAAAGCAACAGCTCTCAAATACTGAAAGAAATGTCATAAAAAAGTACTGTTTTCCTGCCAATAGTATAACTCACTTTTACCTCCTTCCAATAATATTTCACAAAAAAATTGAAAAAGTTTGGGAGAAATGCAAAGAAAATAAAGGGCAGTTGTTGATAACCTCCAAGACTTTCCATAATCTAAGAGAATCTAATAAATATATCAGTCAAAGTGCCATTTGAACTTCTAGATAGCCTGGGGCCTGCTGCCCCCTTGGTACAGCCTGAGGTGGGCTACTCCCGCTGTTTACCCTTGGGCCTGCTGGCCCTTTCTTTACTCTTGGGGCTTCTCATTCTGTTTTTTTACTAGATTTTGAGGGGAATGCATGGCAAGATTCATTTTTAGTTAGCTTTTGTGTGCCTGTGTGCCCGAGGGTAAACATATCCCTGTTAATAGACTATGAAGTTGCAAAAAAGAATTAGTAACTTTAATACCCTAAAACAATACTTATTCTTCTTGAAAGCCAGACTTTATAGAGAGGGTAGAATTTTTTTCTTGTAAGTGAAAAGCTGTGCAATTAAGTGGCTTTAGTTAAGTCTCCACCATATATTGGAAATAATTTCTCTTCCTATGCCAGTTCCTAGGATTGGAATTCCTATTTTTTTGTAGATTGTTCTTGCATAGGTACTCACATGGCTGAATTTATAAATTCATATTTTTTAATTTCATTTTCTAGAAATTAGTTGTCATTAATGACCCACCACTAGATGCACCATCTCTTTCAGAAGCCTTTACCTGAATAATCCTGAGTGGATGTCTACAGGGAAGTTTCTTCCCAAATAAGGATAGATTAGGCAAACTGCTCTCAAGACAAGAGGGATAAAACTTACTAAATTTGTTAATAAAAGATTCTTAGTGAAGGGATCACTTCATCATTTACACACTTTTTTGGATCCATGCTAACTATTCTGATTCAATAAATATAGTATGGCAGGAAATTTCATAGCCTAAGAGCACACTGAGCAGCTCTGCAAGATTCCTGCACTTAAGAAATTAAAACTTGATCATATGGAACATTTGTGGAGAGCCTGAGGAGTCTAAAGCCAGGTTTCCAAAAGGCTTTTTTGTTTTAAAGGAACTTTTACCACCAGGAAGCAGTACAAATGAGCTTTTAGCCCACAGTCACCAATTGCTTAGAAGAATTAGAGGCTTTCCTGTTAATTTAGCTGGTTCAGCACAGAGGCCAAATAGAATTAACTTGTCAATTTTTTTGACATAAAAATTGTATTTTGCATAATGCAACAGATCATTCCAAATACCTTTTGTTAAGGACTGTTTTTACATCAAGTTATTAACATATTATAACAAATACTCTATTAAAAATATGGATGTTTGTTTTAATCAGACTTTTATCTCATTTTTCAAATCCATTCATATGTAGCAGGGACTGAGAGTCAGTTCTTTTTTTGCTAACTAGGATACACTACGTGCACTACTGCGCACATTTGAACAAGAAAATTAGTTCTTGCTTTCCCTCACTTAACTCTGAATGAGCTAAGTTATAACATTGAATAAACTGAAGCAAATTAGTTTATTTTAGTTCCTTCAGAAGTGGTTACAGTCATCAGAAACTAGTTTATCCAGACACCAAAACAAATTTGAAGTGCTTACATAGGGACAGCTTCTACTTAGGTCCAAGTTAACTGGACCTAAGTAAGAAATTATGGCTTTTTTTTTAAGTTGCCACAATTTTAAACAGGTTCATTTTGCATAAGAATTTAGAAGCTACTTTAAGCAGCCAATTGAGCATATTTTCATCCTTCTGGGAAGTTAGTTAATGCGATGTTTCTTACAGGAAACTTCATCTGTGAAATTACAAGGCCTTGCCATTTACTCTGATTTATGCAATGCTGGGCTTCTGCACAAGTCTGCACAAATGTCACAAAAAATCTGACCTGAAGAGACTGTATCTGCAGTGGCAAACAGGTATTCAATCTTTGTGACCCTTTGTGTTCACCATTTCTAACAAGAACTTTAAAAAAGGCACTAATTCAGCATTAAGGATGAAAGAGTTGGGTATATGTACAAGGCAAAAGCAGTGCTGTGTACCTTGATTGGCAGCATAGCTTCATCATGACAAAAACTCAGATTTCTTGATACTCCTAACTAGCTGAGTAGACTAGCCCTGGCATAGCTATATCCAAATGCACTTATATGAACATTAAAATCTGAGCTAGTTTACTCCATCACACCTAAAGCTGTTGTTGTACAAACGTTATGACTTTGTTGTACAACACTTATGTAGAAAATTAACTTTTAAAATGATTTATAATAGCTAGGCATTTTTAAGAATATTTGTATGTACCCAAACCACAACAAAAATCTTCAAGTAGAGTTTAAGGACAGTCTACTATTCCCATTCCATGATCATGGTAGCTGGTTGTCTCCAGATAAGGTCCTGATGCTGCCATCACCTTGGTGGCAGAAATGTTGGTAGGAAAGGTGTGAGTGCAAAGCCCCATGGACCAGGATGGTCCTTGGAACTTTTTTTTTTTAAAAGCTTGGAAGTTTGGGATAATCTCCTGTTCAGTAAATCTAACTAAAAGCATTCTGCAGCTCCCAGTTGCTGCTGCTGTTTTCTTTTAAGATAGCTGCCACAAGCTCATTACACTATGCTATACTTTTAAAGAAAAAATTTTTTACAGGGGCTTGTGTAAACAGCATTATTTTTCCCCTTTTGCCTTTTATTACCCCAATTTTACATGAAGCATGCATGGAAATATCCTCTGTTTAATGAAATCTTTGAAATTGTGATCTCCTGCTGTGGAGAGGGCTGGCTTATCTGAAGCTGTCACACTTGCCTGATATTAATTGATGAAATATTCATTTGCTTGCCCTGAATCCTGTGGCTTTGCGAGTGCAGCAAACAGACTGCAGAGGTCACAGCCAGTGCTGCTGGAGCAGGAGCACCTCGTGGAGAGGGGCTGCTGGATGCTGTGAAGCGGGGAAAAAAAAAACAATAAAAGTGTCCATCTCCTCTTTCACTTCCATGCCTGCCTTCTGTGGTCTTTCTTGGTGCACCCCATGCTCCGAACTGGCTCTTCTGCCATGGTTGGTCCCTCCAGCTAAGGCAGCCTCGCTGTGTGACCCGTCAGCTTGTGAGGCAGCATCTCCTGAGAGAGCAGCACCTGCTCCTGTGCTCCAGCCACCTGTGCCTGGGCCCAGCGCCTGTCTCTGGGGAAAGGTGCTGGTGCTAATCCCTAGCGGAGCCTTTGGGAGAGCACAGTGGTGCCGAGGCAGCTGAGCAGGCTGCGGGAAGGGGCTGAGGTGCCGGCGCTGATGCCCTCGTGGCTTTTGGGCAGACGTTGCCTCTCTCCCAGAACCTGCCAGCTGCGGATGTTGTGGACCCAGCAGTCCTGCTGGCCCTCTGTCGTGAGGGATCTGTGTCCCCTGCCCTTAAACACGTACCCCCAGGACAGGTTAGTTCCTTGTGCCAAGTTGTCACGGGCATCTTTAGGAGCGAGACCTGTGTGGAAACACTGTGCCGACCCTGCTAGGGAAATGGAAAAGCGCTTGCAATTACGCTTCAGGTATGCAGGGAAAGGAGACAATAGCATTTTATTCTCTTTATTCAGGCTGATTCCTTTTTAAACCATATTAAAATGCATGTGAACTGCCAGCCATTATAAAGCTTGGAGATACCAAGCGAATGAGGTAAGTAAAATCAGCAGCAATTGTGCTCAGACTATGTTCTACTGAGAAATCTTGGCAAGATGGCTCCCCTGAGACAGCCCGGCTTTTAGGGAAGCTTCTAGACTGTTGTAATGAGTTGATGAGGTCTGATAACTTAGTTATGAGACGTCAGATTTTTTTTTAAAACTCATAAGAATTTTAATATTTTATGTGCCGCTTGGAGTGTTGTCTTAAGGCTGTGCCCATATTGCTTATTATTTCTACTTGATCCTCCTTGAAGAGCAAGTCTGAATTTTAATGGTATGGTGTAGTGAAGCATCACTGTACATTTGATACCTGAAAGAAAGATTGGTCAAATGATGGAATCAAGACAAATAATCTTGTCCAAGTTACAGAAATTAATAAAATGATGCAAGAAAAGGCAATGCTTTGAAACAGGGGAAGCTGGTTTCTTGGGTAGCTGCTGTTGTCAGTGTGGAGGGGACGTGGCCTTGGCGAGTCGTGGGGATGGTGTGCCAGGCCTGTTGTCCCTGGGTTATCAGGGCCTTGCTTTCCCAATCCTTGTACAGAGGAGTAATATTTGTTAAGGGGAGTGAGCTCTGTACCTGAAAATGTGTGTGCGTCCCTCCCCATATCCTTTCCTGCCAAGCTGCTAAGTTGTGGGAATGTTTAAAAAAAAAAAAAAAAAAAATTGCTGAAATCAGCCAGTGTGTTAAAAAGTTATTGGGAGGAGGGCAAATAGTTTGACAGGCATGTCCATGATAGGATTTCTCAAGACTCATTTCTCTGGGAAATTGGTCTGAAAAAGTTACTTTAGCCAGAAGCCTTTAATGTAAAGGATGTATGTGTCATCTTAATGCATGACAACTTATCTACCATTAATAAACATCAAAAGGGAGACTAGTAGTAGCCTATAGTTCTAGTGTGCTACTTGTTACTTCTTTTTTAGAAGCATGTTTGGGAATACTATAAAATTGGAAAAAAAGCCCACATTTAAAAAAAATTTTTCTTTGTACTCAGTAATGTCTGACAGTTCAGTTCATGAGATAGCAGGTCTAGTTATCTCTTAAAAAGAGATAAAATAAGCCAAACTGTTTTGTTGTGCAAGAGTGGCGGGGCCTTCCTGTGCTTGCAAATGTACAGATAGGGTGATGGCATGAGTGACTCCTGCTAACCAGTCCAAAGAGTACGTGAAAAAAAACACCTTTTTGAAGAATACTGCCAAAATCTATGTGATTTCCCCTCTTTGCAGGCTTTCTTGGAATATGTAATTAAATAACAGCAAAGGACGCATTACCTTGAAAGTCTGAATAATTAAAGTAGTTGCTCTCTTTGAAATAGAGGAACTGCAGTAGATTTCGCAAATGACTCTTGAACGGGCTGATTTGTGCATGTTGACAGCGTTGCAACCAGCAAGTTTGTGACAGTTTCCTGTTTGGCTGGTTTCAGTGAACTGACAGCCATAAACATTAGATTCCTTTGGCATATGATAAAATATAAGGTGTAGTGGTTACAAAGAAAAGCTGTGTTTGACATGTAGCTATGATCTTTCAGTAACTGATTTATTGACCCTGCCTCCTATGACTGATGCCGACACTTCCAGTGTGTGTCCAAATTGAAGAAGCCACTGTTGTTTATAAAGCAGAATCCGCCCACTAAAGAAGTATTTCCGTTTCCTCTCAAATACAAAATATTTTATCAGAATTCCTCTAGACTGTTTTCAACATTCAAGTAATTTCTGTAGCTTACTTTCTTATAAAGTAAATGCTGATGATTGCAGCCTTCATGCCGAGCTATCGTGATTTTGTTACGTGCTTAGGGTATTTATAGAACCAAGTGCTTACAGTACCCGTTGCCTTTTGTGCACGTATAACCTTCTACATTAGTATTTTTAAATATTACTTGCAAATATTTAATATCATGGGAAACCTAACTTTGTTAATAAATAGAATGACTCTGATGTGCCCAGTTTCAATGCACTGAACTGACTCAGTTGTTCCTTGACAGGTAATGCCAAGTTCTATGCTCTTGGTGAGTAACACTGTAGCCAGCGCTGCTCCTTGCTGTCGATCAGTAAATACTGTCAGCAGTTCTATTCACCACAGGGCCTTTGCTGAGCTAAGGAATTTCAATGTAACTGGGTAAAATTATCTAATCATTAAAAACAAAACTGTAAAGATTATGCATTTTTTTCTTGATTTGTTTGTTACCCATTTAAAGCTATTTGAGAAAACCAGAAGCTGCCTTCGTATTGCTTGAATTTTTTGGTTGCTTTTTTCTTTTTTTTTTCTTTTTTTTTTTTTAATTCCGTAATGGGGAAATCCATTTGTTTGAAGGTAAAAACTCACTTTGTTTTTTTTTAAACTTGCCCTACTGTGATAGTAGATGTCTATTAGCAGTGGTTTTCCAGATCATGCATATCCAATATTAGGGCAGAAATAGGGAACCCTTCTCTTATTCACACCTAAAAACATGTTCAATGCATTTGTTGGGCCACACTGACCTCATTCAATTGTCATGTGGGGAAAAAAAATCATATGGCTGTATATGATAAGTTCATATAGTATGTTCAAAGATCTGGTTTCCTATTTCTGCTTTTGAAAATGGAGAAACAGTCCTTGAGGAAAAAAAAAAAAATATGATCTTGATCTTGCTTGCAATCTTTACTAAGCCTGCAGAGACCTATAATCTTGTTGCGTAGTACTTCTATTGCAGATTTGCCTCGCAGGAGAAGCAGTTTGAAGAAGAGAATGCTATTGTGAAAGTGATATTATTGCAAGGTGCTAGAAGTTAAACATCTAACATTTAAATCATTATTATATCATGTAACATTAAAATATGAGATTATTTGTCTTTTTCTTTATTTCATTACAGTTTTTAATTTAGAAGGATTTTGCCAGGCTGAGGTGCATAAGTCTCTGGAAAGACTATTTGTTTAACAGGTCAGTTCATTTATTGCTTTAATATGAGCTGCAAAATGAAACCCTGATCACACTTGTCCCTTTTCTGATAACTCTGTCAACTTAAAAACCATGGGTGTGTAGAGTAGTAAGTGATTAAAGCTAAAGTAGTTGTGTTCTGTCTCTGGGATATGGTAGCATTAGCTTTTCCTTCTGTGCTACTTTATAATCCCTTTTAATTTTGGAAGAAAGTGTCTGGTAAGTCCTAAATAAGGCCTCAAGCCTGTGTGTTAGTGTTTAGATAGGGAAGCCCATCCCTGTCCTTTAGGTACTTTGTTTTATCTTTAGAAACATATGAAGCCTTTTCTATTTTGATTCCATCTCCTCTCTACCAGTGACATCATAGGGGGATTGTATGCATTTGTATATTAATCTCCTGTCCTGTAATCATCTGCATCTATAAGCTCTTTGAGATTCCTAGTGTAACATATTTGTTTATTAGTTGAGCAAATATCTATTAATGAATTTTAAAATTTGTGTGGAGTGTATGTTTCCGTTAGCTACTGATTATCGATATGAGGTTGTTACTGGGTTATCTAGAGCTGGTTGTCAAAACAGTGCGCTTCAGTGATAGGAAATCTGCATTTTTGTTTTAAATATCTGAAACTCCTCCTTGTGTATTTAGCTAATCAGATTGTGTGCGGGTTGCTTGCAGTCAATGCAAGCGTGAGACATGCTGTCAGTGATTAGTATGCACTGCCAGACTTGGATTATACTGGCTCTTTGACCTATTTTTATCAGAAATCGGGGCAGTCCTTGCATTGCCTTTTCCTGTCCCTGGGCACCCTGCTGTGCTATGTTCTCCATATTTGGCATTATGACACTCAACTGCAGTGCTAGACTGCAGAATATTCTCTGGGAATTTTCATGGAAACAGATGTAACAGATGTCTGCCCACTCTGAAGTGCTTCACTGTTGCTGATCAGAGTCCTACTCACAGTAAATGATTTTTCTACATTGTTTATTAAAGATTACTGTAGTCAGGAGCACCTTTTGGGGCTGTATAGAATATCCTTCTAGAAATAGCAGTTTTAAGGCTGATCTGAAAGAATCTTCCCTCTTTTCTTCCCACTACATTCAAGTAAATCTCAGACTGCCAGCTATTCATTTATTAGCCTGGTGGGTAGGCAGGAGCTAATAGTATTAACTATTAAATCATCATATTCATGCACGCTGTTGTGAGGAAGCTAGATGTGTGTTGGCTATTCAAACAAGCAGAAGTCTGAAAGCAACTGCCAGGCTATTTAGCTATTGCTGGGTATCTGTTTTAAGATGTTTCAACATCACTGAAGCACTGCAGACTTGAAATGTTTCAGAGCAAAACCAAGGCCTTTTACTTTGCTCTATTTAAAGTTGTTCCTTCATATCAGTCTATCTTTGGGGAACGGAGAGGGTGAGTGGTGGTTTCTGTGCAAACCCAGCACGCAGGTGAACTGAACTGTGTTAAAAGAAGAGGGGAAGGGAGTGGTTGACTGCTGGGACGGTTGCACTGGAGGAGCAGCTGTGGAGGTGAGAGCAGCAGAGGAAGGGCAGAAGAAAATGGCAAACAGGGAGCAGAGGGCAAAGGAAAGCCAGGGGGTGAGGACCTGCAGGCAAGCAAGGATGTGTGGAACAGATGCTTGGGGCTGGAGTGGATATTGGCCTCATAGGGAATGTCTGGCCTGGATGCTGGAGTGGAGAGCGAGAGGAATGTGAGAAGGAAGGCAGGCTTGGCTAGTGGATGAAGAAATGAGATATTTTAACAGAGGAGCTGAAGGAGAAAGTGTTTGTGATGATCCTGAACAGCACTGGGCGTGGGAGTCAGTGTGTGCCTGTTGCTCTGGACATGGGAAGGTGGAGGAGGGAGCCTGGGTGCTGTTTTGTGGGGGAGAGTGAGCAGGGAGCCGCTGGGATCAGCTTCCCAAGGCTGCCTATTTGAACACAGCTGACCTGTGTGCACCTTCCCTCTGATGGAGGCGAAGCTGGAAGCAAAAGACACATCCTTTGTGTGTGTGTATGTGTGCAATGAAGATTTTCTTGCAGACCCTGTATTGCATAGGAATGAACGCTCCTGTGTTGGCTTGCGGGAGTGATGCCTGCTTAAGCTGTGATGAAGGTTGCACATCGCATGTGCAGCGGTGCTATGTAGCACCAGGTTGATCTGACTTTTCACAATAACTTGCTGCTTTTGGATGTCCATTTAGAAACCCTCGTTTTGATCTGATTCCCCAAGTAGGTGTCATAGAAGTTATTGCAGGGTGTTAGCTGGACACAAGTGTTGGTGAGTGTGGGGCTGTAGAACTACATGGCTTACCCTGAACTTGATCTACTCAGATTGAAAAAAATGTATCTAAAAATCTCTTCTGATTTATTTTCCTAAGCCAGGAAAGGTTTCTTTCATGGTTACAATGAAAATATTAATTTTTCTCTTGGGCTATGATAACACATTCATTACTGAAGTTGTATCTCACTGTTACAGAAAGGCATTACTAGATTTTAAAATCAATGTATTTGATTTTTTTTTTTCTTTTTTTCTGTCACAGTTTATTAATAATGTTGTCTTCTAGTTGGGAAGTTAATTCTAGCCATCGTGTTTAGTGCTATCTTAGCAAGCAGGATCATTTCATGCACATGTAATGTTCTTACCATGTCATAATTTCTTATATTTTGCTACTGAATTTGAGTAATGACAGAACTTGTGCTACTTTTAAAATATACGACAGTACTGGAAAGGGTGAATTATTATTGTGTGTGCAGTTTAGGTAATCTGGGATGATTCATAAATTCCCTTGGGTGTTTCAGAGTTAATGCTTGGATGGTGTGCTCTACCTGCCTAGACCCATGCAGTTCTGCTGAGTCCCCTTGGAGTGAGTGGGATCCCATTCAAGTGTGGGAATTCCTTTGGAATAGTTTTGCAGGAGGACTGTGTGAAGGCAGAAGGTGGTGGAGAGAACAACCCAATTCTGTTATTTGGGAACAGTCCTGATGAGGAGGGGGGTGGTAGTTTGAGCTAGACCACACAATACCATAATGAGTAAGCTCTAGTTTTTGGTGCTTTTTAAGGTGGTATATTTCTGCTACTGTAACTGCTGAAAAGAAAGCAAATAAAACTTCAGATGAACCCCCCCCCCCCAATATCTTGAGGATATCTTGGAAACTAAAAGCACTGGGGGAAAAGGGCATTTGTAGGTTCCTCATACAGTGACTGACCCAATGTTGACAATGACTCTGACCCTGGGAAACAGTGTCCTCTTTGTGCAGCTTCAGAGCTGCTGGCTTTGTTTCTTCATCCCACCTTTGTGGAAATGCCACAGCCTCCTGCAAGATGTATGAAATTTTGCTTCATTCTTTTATTTTGTTCAGTGACCATTCTGCAATTTATTGTAAACCTGAGCAGAGTAAGGATGAATGTTAGCACTCTGTTTACATACAGCTGCCATGCTGGGCCGTAGCGATTCTATAAACATGCTAAACACGGATCCCGCGGGCAACTTAAGAAATACCGATGGACGATGTGGAAGGAGAAGCGATCTGAGAGCTGGAGAACAAAATCCCTTCAAATCTATGCTATGATCTGCCCTACAGGTGACCTATAGCTTTATTTACTTATTTATTGCTACTATTTGGAGTATTCCCCAACATTCCTAGTGCTATATTGTACAGTCCTTTTAGTTGGGCTGTTTTTTCTTTTTAAATTCCTGCAATATTTAAAATTGGCTTCACTGTAGTGATATTACAGGAATCACGAGGCTGTGCAAGCTGTCCAAGCTCTTGTTACAGTCTTAGACTTGCATTTTAAGATACAATTTATTTCTGAGGGTGCTCTTGTAGGTGGCAAGAGTGGTTGCTTTCTCTTTACGTAAATAACTGAAGTCTATTTTTTGAGCAGATTTTTTTTAAGAGAACTGAAGAACTGCAAATAGATTTCAGGGCCACTTAGTTTAAGTTTCTACACATTAAGTGAAAGGGTTTTACATAACTTCTTAATGAAACAAATCCAGTTGCTTTTGAACATTATTGAAGGCACATTTCTTCCTTGCATCAGTCTTAGATCAATTTGAGAATAATGATCTTAGTGTACAAAATAAGCTGCTGTTTCCTTTTACATTGAAGTGCTGATTACACAACATTATTTTAGATGCAATCATGTCTTTAAGAAGGCAGCAGTCCTTAGTTGAGAATTTTGGAAAGCATCACATAGGATGTAAAGAGTAATAATGAAAGTAAAAGTAGAAAAATTGTGAATTATGTACAGTTTCAATCATTATGTCAATTGTGTATAGGAGAATGGTGTGCAAGGAAAGTGAGTGAGTTTGGCCCATTTTGTGAGTGGACCAAGTTATTTATTCTGTGTGGGGGAAAGAGTGGTTTCTGAAAGATATTGTCTAGGAATATTTGGTCCTCTGTGACCGAGAACTTGGATGGAAGAAGAAATCTGGGATAGTCTGCTGGCTTTTTTTCTCCTCTCACCTTGGTTCAATCCCCCTGCCTGCATCTATGTTGAACTATAGAGGGATTGGAATGTACCTTTAAGCTGCATAAAGAAGAATTCTGGATACGAAAGCAAACTTGCAGCATATGCCACATGCTTGGAGTTTCATTTGGAAATTTATAAAAAAAGAAAAATGCTGTTAAAAAGTGCAGGCTGTTTCCTGCAGAGCATAACCACTAATGTAACACGCTAATCCTGTTTAGCCTAAATGTTCATTCCTAGCAGCCCCACAAATGTCAGCGGTGCCATGTGGAGCCGTGTTCCTCCCTTCTGTGCCTCCCAAGATGCAGTGTCAATTTATAAACTCTTAAAAGATGTGGCCTGTAAAGAATTATGCAGTGGTGCACCCTTGGAGATGCACTGGCTGACTTGAAAACTGATTTGTTTTATATGTGTGTGTGTGTGTGTGTGTGTATTTTTTTTCCCCCCAAAGCCATTTACCCACTGACGGTATTGTTTTGATGTGAAGCACTTTTGCTTTCTGAAGCTAGGACATTTTTGTCCCCTTTGGGGATTTAAAACATTTTGGATAAGAATTTTTTTCAAGTGTGCATCACTTCATTTATTATAAGATTTTTTTCTTTCAAAGGAGACCCAAAGTTTGACTATAGCCTGTTTAGGGGTATGTTGATGAGCCAGGCATATTGCTGTATGTGAGTGGCCTCCTTTTGATTCAATAGGAGGGTTTGTGTGTGGTTTTGTTGTTTGTTTTGTTTTTCTCTATTATTTCAAGAGCAGCATATGTAATTTGTTTTATGAGGAGGAAAAAGTAGATGCTCTCAATGATAGTGGAAAAAATTGGCTAGCTGTGACCAAGACTTTAGGATGTAGAGGAGCTGTGGAAAGCTTCAGACTAGCTTGGGCTGCTTAGTCTGCTCTATCTTGATGCTCTGTCTGCAACTCTTTAGGGAAGCTTAAATACAATTTAGGTTGGGACTATGAGGTTAAGTGCAAAGTTAGTGGTTAGTTTTCTTTAATTTTTTTTTTCTCAGTAATAACTTGTTGAATAAAATATAGCTATGGAAACACGTCAGCTGTGCAAGGCTCTGATCTGCTTAGACTTCCTTATGAAAGCTGCCCTTCAGCTGAAGGGGTTCTGCACACCTCTTAGGAGTGGCTGTGACAGAGATGATGATTTTCCTTGTCCTCTTGCATTTGGTCCATGATATGAGGAAGAGGATGGGATGGGATAGTGGCAATATCCAGGCTGGTGGAGGATGAGATTCAAGACACTTTTTTCATATTTATGGCAGAATTTTCTGGTAGCTTCTCCAAAGCTGAGGTGCAGCAGAATTTGTGAGGATGGAGGCAAAAGCTTCCCTTGTACTTTTCCTTTGACTCTCTGCTCAAGACAGCCAGCTGTAAACCATGCTAAAGTGTATAATGACTCAGTATTTTACTTCACTTTTTAAATATAATTTTTCAAGGTTGTTCTGGGATTTAGCTTAATCATATAGTGATGTTTTGAAGAAGTCATTAGCGGAAGATAGCAAAATAGTGTTATTAGAAACAGTTTGATTATTACACGTGGTGAAGTGTGAAATATTTCCCTTATAAGTAGAGGGAATGCTGCACAACCCACAACAGAGATTAATCCAGGCTGCATTAAATGCTATTTTAATAATAAGTTTTGTAAATATGTTGTAAACCAGCAAATACTAGAAATCAGCTGCTTTGGAAGATGTGCAGCAAGTGTTTTGCATTTATTCAGCTCCTGCTAAAAGCAAGTCTTTATCCTGCAAAATGTCAAGCTAATAAAAAATGTCTTCTGGCTATAAGTGGATTGCAGGATCCTACAATCTTGGTAAGTGCCAAGTAAATACCAGTGTGATGGTTGGTCTAGAAAGACTTGGCAGAAACGTTTAACCTGGTAGTGGTGGCTGAATGGTGAGTTGTTCTCAGTGACCTGTGAGAAAGTGTTGCCCTCTGAACGTTATGCTCCTTCTTAATAAGGAAAGTTGAGTGAAGCTACAGTCAGGCCTCAGATTGTGGACACTTTTGGCCAGGCACTTGTGATAGCTGGCTTTGTGTTAGCACCATTTGTCAATATTGTCTAGCCCTTTATGCTCTAAGGCCTTCTTTTTGGTTCATAAATTTCCCGGATTTTAGCCTTTGGGACTGAACTTCTGCACGCTTCGGGTTAAGGGTTTGTTTGTTTTTTTCCTGTGTCAAGCTGGTATAGTCGTTTCCAAGAATGATGACAGGAAGAAGTGAAATACCTTGTCCTCTTAACCAAAACAATCATCTTTCAAACATTTTGTTCACAAAACTAACTTGATCATTGAGGGCTTAAGAACTTCTTTTGACAGTCTAGTATGTCTCTCTTCCTCCTTCATTAACAAGCCCACTTGAATCTGACCGAATTTCAAGCACACCTAGAAACATCAACTTTCTTTAGTGAAAATGTAGACTTTAATATCCTATTTCAGTAGAGGATAATATAGGAAAGCAGTTTTGGCTTCAAATGCTAGTTTAGCTTTTTTAAAGGTGCTTACAAATACTAATTTCACTGATAGATGTAAAATATTACTCCTTATAGTCTCACTGAAACTAAAACTGGAAGGTTTTAACCAGGCAGTAAGTTATTACATTTTTTGTAACCCACACTTTGATGATTTAGGAATTGTGTCATAGGTTCCTATACAATATTTAAAAAAAAAAAAAAAAAAAAGAAACACACAATAACATTACTGCATTTTTATGACTGTATTTGGAAGGATTTTTGTATTGAATATGCATTCTACTGCTAATATATTTTCAATTATTGGTTTAAAAAAATTTAATGTACGTATTATGAAAGTGGTGACTCTCAACTATTTTTTTTAATACTCTGTTCAAAAGCATCCTCTGGAAATATGCAGCTTGTGCTGCAAATAAGAAAACACCCCTATGTGCCCTATCATTGACTTAGTGTAGACTGACAGGCTTCAACTTTGATGTAAGTGTGCTTTACAAATCAGAACTGAATCCTGAACAGCTGAAGTCAGTGAGATTTTTATTCCAGATTCCGGTGAGCTCAAGGTTTGGCCCATTTATTAAACATTCCTCATGATACTTACCATTATTGTTTTCTAAGCTCTTTTTCCTTCATACACTTCTGCTATTAATTGAAGTATTTTACCATCTGGTTTTGGGTGGAGTGAGAAATCGATTACTGATTAAAATATTTTTGAGGCTATCTATAATTTAAATGTAAAAACATATTAGTTTAAGTGTCATTGAATTTGAATGGAAATTCTGACCAGATTAATAATGTGAGGAGTTTGTGTGATGGCACCTTTCCAAAGCATCATCTCAGCACGGTCTGCTACATCTGCATTTCATGACTTGAAGGGGATGCCAAAATATTTCCATGGGGTCTAGCTGCAGCCCTGTGTAACAAGGCAATGGATGTCTCTGCTCTAACAGAGTGATAGAAAATAGTTGAACTACATACGGCCCGGTAGTGTTTTCCTCACTGATATTGGAGAGGTCTAGTCAGGGAACACTTACTTTATTTCTTCATCCTTTAGCAGAAAAACAGTTTGATTTAGGCCCTCATGCATATAAGCACACAAGAGAAGAGGAAGATGGAAGGTGGAATAGGGCGGTTGTTGATAGTGAAATACTCCAGTGTTCTCCTAGCACATCTGTGCGCGTGGCTTTCTGTATCCCGGAGCTTTGTGGGAATGGGTGCTTGGGTACCATCATGTTGCAGAGCTATGGGAAACCATCCTGATTGCTGGAGAGGGTTTTGTGAAATGCAGCAAGCTCCTGTGTGGGAAGGTGTTGCTTGTGATTTCTGTGATATAGCTGAGTACCAATCACTGTGTGAATTAGAAACAGCAGGTTCTTCCAGCAGGGGAGGAGCTCCAGGGGGCTCAAGCTCTATCAGTGAGCTCTTCAATTTATATGGCTGCTCTAGGAAATAGCTGTATAATTTACAGCGCCCTAGTTTTCCTAGGGAGGAGATCTAAAGATGATTGCTTGCCTTTGCTTTTCTATGGTGGCTAGTGAATAATAAGGATTTTCTTTGATTCTTCTCTCTCTGCTGCAGAGAGCATTGGTTTAGCCTCTGCCCCGTGCACTTATGTGGATGGGAAGCACGAGGCCTGGCTATTTGTTTTATTCTGAACACATCAGGGGTTTTATTACAACTGAAGGATCTCATTCTTTGTAAGTTGAACCAAATGCAGCCCTTCACTATGCTCTTCTAAAATCTATTTGCATCATTTCTGTTTGTTAGAACTTTCTAATGTCATCTTAACAATGTCTAGACCACTGTTACGAAGGGTAGGGTGCAAGAGCTAGCTGCAAGCTCTTCTACACCACAAAGCCAAAATGCAACCATGAGCACCTTTGGCCCGGAGTGGAGGTCATGTGCTAGGACTAGCTGCAGCTTTCAGGACCTACTAGCAGTGGCAAGTGGATGTCTCATGTCTGCCACTCACTGCTGCCTCTGCAAGTTTCAGCATACCATCAATCTGGAGTTGCTTACTTACATGAAGGATCAATGGCAGGTTCAGAAGCCTGGGCTGCAAGGCTCCTTTATTGCTCTTATCCAGTTTTCACAAATTAAATCATTAGTGTATCTGTTTGGAGACTGAGGTCCTGGTGACAATAGACTTGTAAAACAAGATTTTCTTTTAAATACAGCATGAGAAAAACATGATGTCTTCTGCTTCAATTCCTTTTAATCTTTAGGCAGGAATTGGAATGGTGTTTAAAGAGCAGATGAACTCTCTGTAAACAGTGTTGCTTGTCATTTTCCAAATGGCAAAAATCTATCAGGCCATCAAAACATTCTAGTACCTTTCCACGAGTCTTATCATAAAGCTGATGTGTACTGAGATCCTCCTTCCTCTGCAGTGCTTAGCCTTAAGCAGTGGGGACAGGGAGCTTTCATGTTGTGAAAAGAAGGTGAATTTCTTATCTCATTGTAATGAGCGTGTCCATGAAGCAAAAAAGCCAAGCAGCCTGAGGAGCCTTGATACACTGAGTTTTGGAGTATATCTGAAATCTTTTTTTTTAGCTGAGCTGTATGTTTTCTGTGTTGAACTATTCCATCTGAAATGTGTTTTGTATGTTGTCTTGGATTTGGAGCCATCAAGTTTCAGGGCCCAAAGCTATGGATTTGATTAGGTGTGTCCAGCAAACCCCGTGTGAGGTAAAATATGGATCCGATAACTATCTTGGCTGGGTTTCAAATAGCATTGGGATTAATTCTTTGACAGGGCTTCTTTCCCTGCTGCAGGAAGGCCTGCATATAGTCAAAGGATTGATTGGAAAGAATGTTTTTTTTTTTTTTTTTCCCTCCCCAAAGTCTGTGCGCAGCTTGTGTTTTTTTAATTGCTTGCAAAAGTTCATCCCTTTTGGAGAAGCTCTGTGCAAAGCAAGGCTTGTTAGGGAGTAGGGGAGCCAGTTCCCCAGTTGTCATGAGAGGAACCTGGACTCTTACCTTGATCCTTTTCTGTCCTTTTACAGAGGGCCTGGAGGTTTTGGGAGGCGAATAGCATCTGCCTCCCAGCTCCAATTTGTTTCACGTTCCTTTCTAATAAGTTCAAAACATGGTGTGAGCAGTAAAGAGCAGCGCCAGCACCAAAACAGCTCCCTGACTTTCCAGCCAGCACAGCAATTACTTGTCATAGTTTTGTTGTATTGCTAGTTTGAAATGTACTTCCTCTCCAGGTACTTTGTGGAAATTTTAAATTGACTTACAGGATGTTATGACAAGCAATCTTGGTTTCACCAGTCCTGTTCAAGACATCAGGACTCTTACATTTTGATCCTTTGTTATGCGACCCTCGAAGTCACTTTGTGCATACTACTGTGCTAATGGACCTTGAAATCATCAGGAACAAAAATTCAGCTTTTAAAAAAAATATGTTCACGAAGACAATGCTTGTGTCTGTGTGGGTTTAGGCAACCATCAGCCAGGCCGGCCCTTGGAAGCCGCTTCCCGTGGCGCAGCTCGTGCTCTCGTGCCCCGGTTTGGTTGCCATGAGTTTTCTTTTGCTGTACTCCAAGAGCAGGTGCGAGCAGTCCGACCCCCATCACTAGCTTCATGTTGATGTCTTGTTGCAGCAGATGGTGAGGGTGCCTGGGAGCTGCTGCAGAGTGCTGTGGTGGTTATGCCTTTGCAGCACAGAGTGTCTAATCTGTTCCTGCTGGCCGTGGTTCCCAAGGGACTAGATGTGAATTTGGATATTCAGAACAGTGCATCATGGCCACGTACTTGCCATGCATTGTGCACTCTTGTGCTTGTCTGTAAGGAAATGATTTGTATGAGATAGATGTGCTTGGTGGACAAACCTCCCAAGTTGAGTTCATCCCTAGCAGGCATGAAAGTGGGGAGGAAAGAGGTCACTGCTAGTCAGCTTGTGCTACCCTTGCATTTTCCTGTGGTGACAGCAGTATGCACTCTCCTGTGACTGCTATGATTAGTGTCTGCAGTAACGGAGAGCAAAGTAAGAAGGCAGGGTGACCCAGGAGTCGTGTTGCTGCAGCGCTGCACGAAGATGCTGTAAGTGGCGTCAACTTTGGCGCAGATATCACCAACAGCCACTTGGTTGGCTCCAGCTGCCAAGGCCTTAATGTTTGAACTGTATTGCTGCCGCCTAACTAGGTAAGCTGCCATGATGAGTGTGACTGTCGAAGCCCTTTATATTTGAAGCTGCTAGATACATTGAATGAGAACGCTTGACTTCTGAGTTTTACATCACTGCTAAAAGTGTGATAATTGTGTTTTTTTTTTGCTTGCACTTATGTAGACATCATTTGAGATAACAGGAATGAGTCTGCTTTCAGCAGCAAAATATATATATATATTTTTTTCTGTTAATAGACTTCTTTATGGAGAAGATTCTGCAGGTCCCAGCCCTACAGTCATTGTTGTCTATTTGGGTGCATCTGGCCTTGTAAGGAGCTTGGATGACAGATGAAAGTCAGTGTAGACAAGAGTACAGTATTTTACATTGGAAGGAACAACTTGAAATTATTTGCACACATTATTTGATTCAAAATTCACTCCTTGGGGCAAAAAAAAAAAAAAAAAAAAGACCTTGGCATCGTTGTGGACACATCATTGAAAACATCTGCTCAGTAGAAGGCAGGGGTCAAAAGAGGAAACAAATTTCTTCTCCAACCCGATGATCGGTTGGATCCCTGGAGCAATGGAATGGATAGTGTTATTAGGGCCAAGTTTTCATCTGAGTATGTATGGTTGGACACAGCTCGCTGTGAGTCGATGACATGAGCTTGCCACTCAAAATGCAGTCGCTTTTCCAGGACACTTTCAGGACTGATGCAAAACCAGCCCTTTCTGTCATGTGTCTAAAATTGAGAGCCTCCATGCAGGAAAACATGATGAAAATTCAGCATGGATTAAAAACAAACAGAAAACAACCCCTTCTTTGTATGGTGATAGAAACAGCAGCTCTTTTGTTCTTGAGGCCTGCAGATTTCTCTAACGGAAACTGAGGTATTGTGTGTGGGAGTAAAACTCCCTAGAAAGTGCGAATAGTGAAATGTATTTTGCTTTTGTTTGGAAGTAAAACAAACAAGTTGTTATAAGAAGCAAAACTTTTTTTTTTTGGATGTCTCTTAAAGACTTGACTTTACTAATGGTTTTCCATTAAGCTGGAAGTACATGAAAAATTTTCACATGGTTTACTTTGGGATTAATTTTCTCTCCATTTCAACAGACTCAAACCTAATGGGAAATCAATTATTTGGGCTGAGATGACTGCTCTTATTCATTTAGAATCCTGACACATCATAGGAGGCCTAAGAAATACTACCAAGGAATAACAGAAAGAAAGAGTTAACATCTCTGATTTTACAGCTCTGGAGGGTACACAAAGGTAAAATATGATATATACATATATTAATTCTTCTTAGCTGTCTGGTACATGTCTCTAGTATTTCGCTGTATGCACAGGTCTATAAGGAAAAAAAACGTGTTGTGTGGTGACAACTTTGCTACCTCCTTTAAGAAAGAGATTTTAGCTGTAGGCAGTGAAACTCAATCAGGTGAGATCACTTTTCTCCCTCAGTTGACTGGCAGTAGTGATGAAAAGAGCTCAGGCCCCAAACCCAAACTTCTGATATTGAAAGAGTTTCAGAGCCAGAAAGACCTAAAGCTGTTGACACAAAGCTTTGTTTTCCTGGTGATTCCAGCACATCCTTGGCTTTGATTATGAAAAGGCTCAGAAAAAAAATCTTAGGAGTGTCTCGGGGACTCCCTCGAGGGAATTTCTGTGCCAGCAGGATTCCCAGTGGTCCTCAACCACTTACTGCATGTTCTCACTCTCCCTGTTTGTGTGGAGTTGACATACACTGGGAGCCGTCTTTGCTCTTGGGTGTTTCAGAAAAATATCCCATGAGTTTTCTATAAAACAGGAATAAATTTTGAATCTGTGTTTGCAGAACTGGTTGTCTCCTGTAACCTCAGCAATCCTTTGCTTTTCCTGAAATCACATCCTGCTCCAGTGGTGAGAATTTGACCTAAAAGTGTTGGAGCTATTGTTTTTCCAGAACTCGGTTCAAGAGGAAAAACTGTTTGCATTAAGGACTTATAATGCCTCATTACATGGAAGGGAAAGGATGCTAGTTAATCCTGTGGCCGCTCCTTCTTTTCTTCCCTTTCACTGGTGTATGTCACCCTGGTGGCAGCGTGGGGCTGCGTGGGTGGGAGAAGGTCCTGACCGTGCAGAGCTTCCCAAATGCTTCCCTTGAGGGAGAAAAGCAGAGCTATGAAAACATATAACTATTGCCCTTGATAATTTTCTCTCCTTTCTTCTCTGCCCTCAATTTTCTTAGTTTTTCGTTTTAAAGGGGCTGTGTACCTTGCTAATTTTTTGGTTTCGCATGAAATTCTGGTACATGCTCTGTGGGAAAAATCTGGATTAAAACAGGCCATTAGCTTAAGTAAGATTCATCTGCAAAAACGTGGGAATACTGTGTGACAGTATTTCACACCTCTCCATGGCAGAGTGGCAGACATTGTCTGCAGAAAGTGGCCACGCTGACCTGAAATCTTGGTGGGATTAAGTCCCTTTTGTATATTAAGAAAAAAGGAGAGATATGTGAATTATTGGTGGTCTCTGGAGACCTGACTGCTTCTATGATGCTGACTCCTCCTTTGTGTACATGTTGCTAAAACATATTATGTTATTTCTATAATGCAGAGTATTACTTTGCTGTAATTGCTCTGGTTACCTCCTGAGCTTTTGGAAATCATAAGTGGGCGGAGAAGTGCTAGTGAAACACATTGTATAATAAGTTGTGAATCATTCTAGGAATAAGTTTGTAAGGTTTTTGCTTTAGAATGTAAAATCAATATCTGGGCCACCCACAGGTCATCATTTTTATGCAGTGCAATGTTTAAAAGATGCAGTAATTGAACAACTGCTTTCAGGAAAAGTTAATGGCAAATGTTTTGCAAATGACTTCAGTGGAGCATTGATAAGTTATCTGGGAGAGCTTGCTGAGAGGGAGTTTTCTAATTCTCACCGCTTTGGAATGAGTGTGTGTTGAGTTTTGGCTTAAAATAAGCTGGAGATACTGTAAAATATTAGAATGCTGTCTGCTATGTTTTGCTGAAGCAAAAAGCAGCCATGTAGTTTTAATCTGAATGCTTTTTTTTCATAGCTAATGATCTTTATTGAAGGGAGGAGATCAAATATCTTTAGTAAACTTAGCTCTGAAAAGTTTTACAAAAATCTCGTTATGTTTTGAGGTTTTCATAAAGCCTTGTGCGATTAGGTCACAGTCTGGTTTATTTAAAATGAGGTTTCTAAGATATTTTATTTGTTTTTTTTGAACAGCATTATAAAGTGTTCCCCGTTGCATCATCTAGCTGACTTGTTTGATTTGAATTTCTCTCCTTTGGCTGCCCCGAGCTGAAGCTGATGGGAACTCTGTACTTTGAGTATTCCTGCATGACCTTAGCAAAAGCACTGCTCCCCGGCTGTAATGTGGTGCCGTGGAGGAAAAAACTAGGTCTGTTCCTGATATTGTGCCACAATTTGCTCAGTGACAAACTAGCTGTCAATTACTGTCCCCATAGGCCCCGGCATTCTGGTGGAACTACATAAATACCTAGCGTGCGGTTGGAGCCTTTGAGTCGTTTGACCAGACCATATTCCTAGGAGAGCCTCTGCCATGAAGCAAAAGGTGACTGAACACAGATGCCCCACTTTTTGTCTCTGAAATGCTTGTCAGTGAATTGAATTCCTGGCTACATTATATTATCAAATCAGTTGGTAGTTATCCTCTTCTATTTTAAATAATACTTATTTAAATGAAATAAAATGCCAACTTACAGCTTAGTTAAAACCAATTTATAGCCCAGTTTCCTTTTTTAAGCTACCAGGAGAGATGAATGTTTTAATATTTAAACTGTCCTGGCCAAGATCTTTGATAATATCCTCAAAGGGCAAATGTTGAGATGCGTGCGCATGAGAATGCTTGCACAGGTCAGCTGATAACTTTCCTGTAGGATGAATGCCAGTTATGTGATTAAATCAGAATGATTTAATATACTGAATTCCTTTCCTTTTTTGTCACTGAATGTTTTCTCTTGCACTACTTGAACTGGCTGGTGCGTTGCTATAAACTTTTTAGATATAAAAGTGTGTTGTCACCTACAAAAATGTGTCAGGTTTCTCTGAGCATCTTGAGCAGTCAATTTATGTAATGTAGAAGAAAAATGGTCCTCTCCAGCCAGACTCTACAGGTAGCCAATTTCAGCAAGGGCTGAACAAGGTAGTGCAGTATCAAGTAAAGTTCTTATGATTTTTGTTTTCAAAGAGTGGTACAGCTGCAGAAACATCATCCAGAAGATAGTGCTGTATCTCATTCTAATATCTAAAAGCAATATGGTGCAGCAGGCTGTATTACAGCTCTGCCAGAGCTTTTCTGTCTAATGGTTCCTCTGATCGTTAGACGACAAGCCTCAATTTTTCAAAATAGCAGGGAAAAAAGAAAGAATTATGGAAAAAGCTAAGGATGCCATTAGGTGGTGTTACGGTTCAGTGATAATAGCTTCCATGTTTATCATGTGATTGAAGTTTATCTGTACAGTTTGAAAACAATAAAATTTCCAGTTTGGAAAGTGTTCTTGCTTTACTGTTTTTCCACTTCAATATTTTCTTCTTTGCTTGCCTCCCCAGATTAACACCAGAAGATGCCCAAAACAAACATGTAGTTAGAAAGCTCATCAGCTGTCATTACCAACTTCAGTGAGTTGCCTTTTATTTCTAATCTGAAATCAATCAAACAGGTCTGCACATGTTTTATTATACTGGGTCCAAACTATAGGGCAGAAGCAAGAGAATCAAATGTGACTTTATGGTGAAGAGAAGAATCCAATCTAATAATCAGGTCACCTAACAAGCCCTACTAGAAACTGTGTTTAACCACAAGCCATAGCTTACATATGCAGTGGATATAGCTAAAAAGTATACCTCAAAACTTATGCTGCAGCTCAACTAAAGCAAGAGACTGTTGCATGAAAGCAATTATCTTGTGTCGGACTTTGCAAGTAATCCCTCAATGACTTGGCCTAGCACTGTCTAATTCATCAGAAATGGTCTGGTTGATTGCCGGACAGATGAGCTAATATTTATTATAGGATTTGGTTTTATTTTTTTCTGGATGTGATCCATTTCCAACCATTAAGACTCTGAGTGATGCATTATGTACATCTCAAATGAACTATTGATCATTTTAACATCGCTTGCTTTACTCTTTTTTTTTTTTTTTTTTGTAATGCAAATTTTGTTTTGTAAGAGGACGTGCTAGGGGAAGTGGTATTCAGCAGTAGGTGCCCTCTACTTGAACCTTGGGACAACTGTTGGTAGATAGTTAATCTGCTTCTCAAATTTCCTTGTATGTTAATGCCTGCTTATATTAGTGGTCTGAATAGTCATCCACAGTGAAGCTAAAATAAACCATCCTGACTATTTTTAAAATATTGCATTTTAATTACATGCTTTTAAATGCAAAATAGTGATTAATGCTGTTTTCATAAGGATGATTATTTTGCATTTTGGTGATGAAGCAAAGGTTAATCTAGACTTATAAGGATCAGTAGGACATGATATTTCCATTTATTTAGAGAATGTTCTGGGAAGAGTGTTCTCCATAAAATCAAACATTTGTTCTTTGAGTTAGAGATCTTGCTTTTAACTTTTAATGTTTTTATGGCTTTAAATAAATATATCAAATTCAATGTTGACATCACTATCTTGAGACAGACTTATTTTTATAGTGTGTTTCTTTTAATTGGGGACTAGATAGAAGATGAAATGAAGCTCTCACTGAAGCTCTTAAATTGAGTTTTGAACAATTATTTTTGAAAAGCCTCTCCTTTTATGACAGGGATTGTGGTCCAGGTTGATAAGAGGGGAGAAAAAAAATCAATTTAGACCTTTTCATATTTGAATTCATTAAATTGGTCTTACTCTATTAAAAGAACAATTAATTTATGACAGCCAATATTGTGCAATTGCATCAGAAGGAGAGAAAATGCAATGTGATAATGATAGATTTATCAAGTTACATGGTTGGAACTTATTACCTTGAGTGACACTAATTTTATATTCAGCTGAAAGATTGCAGTTAATAATAATAGAGCATCCAAGGATCAGAATTTGAACTGATAGATCCCTCTATTCACTTTATCTCTATATATTGCTAATAAAGATTTGGCATTGATGTAACATTGAAAAATCTTAACTGAAGTTCATTTTTATTCTTTGAATAAATTTTGAATAGATTGTTAAGTACACTTTGCCTCCTCCTGGCACACTTTGTACTGGTACCTAAAAGCAAGGTTTAGTCAGAACTATTTATATGTAATTCTGTGGTTAATGCAGTAAATGTTCTTGAAAAGTGTATTACTGTCTGTGCATGTTTCCTAGCTCCGTGGAAAGCAGGGCAATTAGACCCAAGAGATATTCTGTTTTAGCATCTAGTTTTTCAGAAAGTGTTTACTGTGGTAGGTTAAATACTACAGTTTACTATATCCCCTGAAATGAAGTCTTTGCTTGTAATTCTAGTAGCCCGTATATCGTGAGCGCTTGCAACTCACTGCATCTCAAACCTTGGATTTAGGGATACTGTGCATTTCAAGCTAGTTTTGACTTTTGTTGAGATTGAAAACCAGTAAGGCGGGCGAATTCCTCCATTAGCCTGGTCGATCAAAGTGGTGTAAATCCAAAGCAAAATGTTTCTATGATTTGTGTTGTTTTTACAGTCTTCTCTGAGAGAGCTTACAAGGAACCTAAGTAGAAAAAAATCTGCTGTTGAAGATGAATATCTCAGAAATTCAGACCAAGATATTTGCTATGGTGAGGAAAAAAAATGAGGGGAAAAAGTATGTTTGCGAACCCAGGTTGCTTCTGGTGATGTAGGCTGGATGCTGCTGTCATTGCACTGGTGCCACAGCAGCCTACCTGACCTCTGTGATGCACCAGGACCAACTTCTATCACTGACGGTGAGAAAGAGAAAAGGAAAATAGTTCTTGTTTTTAAATCATTTTGCTTCTAATAATTCTAATTGATTTTAATTTCTGCAAAACTATAGGTGCATTGTCACATTTGCTAAAATCTGCCTTCGCTTTCCAATTCTCTTGATTTAATGCAGTCATGAAAAGAGCCAAAAGAAGTATCCACCTGTAGACAGGCTGAGCTGTGGTGGCGGGGGGCTCTGCTCAGACTGTGTGAGAAGTGCAGAACTGCAGCCTGACTGCTGCCTGCCCCTGCGCAGCCTGTGCAGGTGCTGTGATGGCAGGGTAGATACTTCAGAGCCTGGCTCCTTCTGTGGTTCCATCAGAGATGCTCAGAACCAAACTGATATCAACAGGAGGTGAGTACCTACATGCACATGGTAGGAGTTTACTTTAAAAATAAATAAATATAGAGTTTCAAGCGAGCTAAAACTAAATCAATTAGATCTATACTTTCTCCTGTTTTTTCAAGGTAATGGAAAAGGTGATGGCTTGGTTATGAACTGGGATGGTGACTTTCTTTTCCCTTTCAATGAACCATAGTTGTGTGCATGGGTACCTGCCATAGAAAAATAACCCTTCTAAAATATTAGATCTATAGTTTGGAAAAAGAGAGCTTTGTGACTTAATCTGTCGTGTGAAAGGTGATTGCAGCATTCTGGTCATAGTGTGCCTGCTGTCCAAATGTTTCAGCCTTTGCGATTAGTGGAATATTTGTTTCTCTTGAAATGATCTGCATTCATTTGATCAAAGGCTTCCAGATTCCCTTACTTGCTGCCTTGAAAGTAGGTCCTGGGGCTGTTACGAAATTGCAAAATACTGATCTGGAGCAGCCCTGCTGTTTTGAGACAGCAATGGCAGAGCAGCTGATCTTAAAATCTTTGGTTATTAATGAATTGGGTGAATTGCTTTAGCTCAGCACCATGAATATCTCTGCACTGGCCTCACTCAAAGGAGGTTAAAAGATCTCATTTGGCTCAACAAGTGAAACTGCCATTGCAGAGCTCTGAGTTTCTTTTGGGGGGTGTGCTAGTGTCTGACTATGTCCTGAGAAGGTCTGATCTGTTTTGCAGGCACACAGAAAAAGGCCAGCAACCTGTCAGAGGCCTCTGCTACTTATTTGCATTCTCTCTGGTTGTGAGACGCACAGAATCAAAGGCAAGATGAATTCTCGTATGTGTGTCCCTTAAAGAGAAATGTAATACACAGAGAGGTTTCAGCTGAGACCAGTCTCTCAGTAGTACTGACAGTGGTATCAAAGCACATGAAAATTCCTCTCAGTTATAACAATTGTTGTTTCTAATCCCTTTTCTCCCCCTGATCAATGGGCCAGATCCAGAAGCTTGGTTGGAAAGGCAAAAGCCAAAGTGTGAGTTCAGCTTCATGCTGTCAGTGGTGAGAATATTAGTGCACCCTAATACCTTACAGGACTCCATGTCCCTATTGCAGGAGCTGCTGGGAGCCCTGGCTGTGAATCCTGGCCCTTGGCTGCTGGTTTGAAGACTGAGCAGCAGAGTTGTCGTGGGAAGGGGACGCTGCGGTGGCTGAGGACATTCCCCTGGAAGGCTTTGAAGATGAGGGCTGAAACTCCAGGTTTGGTCTGTGTTGGAAGGAGAGCTCTTAGGCATGGTGCCTGAGGCCCTGGGGGAGGTACTTCAGGTGACCTTCTGTGAATCTATGGCGTAATGTGGCTGATAGTATAAAATGGGCAAAGCTGTGCTGAGCTGAATGAGGCCATAAAAAGCCTTTATGGCTGGTAGGAAAAATGTATGAGGAGCATTATGCCAACATGGGTGTATTTAAAATTAAGGAGCTGTTTGCTGCCCCCAAAAAGTGCAAGAGGAGGAAGTGCAAAATAGGAAAACTTCAAAATCAAAAAAAAAAAAAAGACAAAAGTTGGATTTCTGACAGGAGACCAATTTTAAGATGCTAAGTACCTCCAAGCCATGAGAACATATCTTTGAAAATCTTCTTTTGAACTTAGCAAATTGTGGTCAGTGAAAGGAGCAAGATTTGTTGTTGTTTAACTGGATTCCCAGGCAATGCTTCTGAATGCCAGAAGATACTTCATTGTAACTGCTATTTTGTGCTGTTGTTCAGGTAGAGGGGTGTGACTAACCTGCTCAGGCCATATTTTGTCCTCTTGGAAAGACCAACAGAAAAGCCCAGGAAGGTCAAAGTCAGTGTTTCATGTAAATTACCCCTGGAATAGCTCATTGTGAACACAACTGTATTCCCACAGTGTGGCTCTCCAAAAATCTTAACCAAGCTCCAGCAGATGCAAACACAGTGCAGACAGTGGCAGCAATTATGCTAACCATCGATAAAAGCTTCCATTTATGTGGCCCATCTACGTCCTCGACGCAATCACTTTCAATCACAAAATGCATCTAGCAGTTGGAAACCCAGAGCATTATTAGATTGCATTGACTCTGCTCCCCACAGCTGAGGGAATGTTCTTTCTCTGCAATACATTTTCCTAACAATTTCAGGACCATTGAGATACACCCTTGAGTCAATTAAAATTATCTCCACTAAACTAGACTGCAGCTTTTAAAGTGTTGTCTAATAGCTCATGTGAGCAGCGCGTATCTAGATTACAGTTATGCATGATGGTTTTATAAAACATAATTTATATTCTGAGCATGCCAGTTCAGAATGGAGTTCTTATTCATTTACTGTGATTTCATTTTACTAACAACACAGTGCACAAGCCATTTTTTTTAGTTGAAGACAGAGTATTGTATTCATCTTGAAAGAATGAGCAAATTTAAATTATGGTAGTTTGTCCTGTGAGTATAAATTATAGCTGCTTTTAGGTGCAATGAAAGCTGCACTTGCATAACAAGAGAGGTGGGTGACGAGCAAAACATAGAGAAAGCTTGTATATGCTGCTGACTAGTTCTGCAAAGCTTTTTTTCCTTTCCCCTATTTCCTGTACAACTGTTTTTCCTCAACTGTAGGTTCATTGATAAGTTGTTGTAAAGCTACTGTTGGAGACAGGAAGGCTTATGTAGGTTTTTTTTTTTTTTTTATTTATGTGGTCTGAGTAGAAAGTCAGTAATACAGGGAGGGATGGAAATGGCAAATAGACCAGTTAAGGAAATGAAGGATTTTTCCAATATCTTACGTACAAAAAAAAATTTACTTCCTATTTGTCGGTTAGGAACCTTCCACCTGTATTCCATGGGCTGGAGAAAGGCTGTGACCCCCTTTCCTGTGCCTGCGCTGTAGCAGTTTGTCATTACGAATGCCTCCAAGGATTAGGAGGCAGAAATTGATGTTCTGAGCTTTCATTTTATTGGAGGGATGCTGGCAGTTTAATTTAGTAGCAGTGGGCTATGATGTGAGCAATTCTCAGAAATAGTATATTGTTGGGAGATAATAGGGTTTTTAGTGGTAGGTGGGATTCGATATCACTTCAAAAGGATGTGTTTCCTGTGTAGTCTAGAGGGTAATTGGCTCACTGTGGTCTTTTGAAGAAGGGCTTGAACACGGGATATATGTTTGTAATGCAACGTGACATCAGATATGCAGGGACTCCGAGACTGTTACAATCATCTGGCTTTCTGTAAGTTTTGGGCATTATCTTGTATATGCAAAGGGTTGCTTTAGAAAATTATTCATTAGACATCTGTGAACTCCGGCACACCGGCCTACTGTGGATTTAAAAATCCTGACTTGGTCATCTGTTTTGTAGCACAGTCTTGAGAGCGCCCCAGCAAAAAATGTGTTATAGAAGCAGCAGGAAATTCCCCCATCCATGGGTGAGCAATAAAAGATATGGGTTCGGAGTGAGATCACTTCCTCACATTTCATCCCTTACACAGCTTTTAGTACGTGTGAGTCAACCCTGAGCCTGGATTAATGAATGTTAGTGAAAGACGGGGAAAGAAGGAAAATCACAGGAGGCCTTCGAAGGGCAATATTTGGCATCAGCTGTTAGACCTTGAAGCTATATTCAAAAATAGCCCTCAGGCCCCAGTGGAAGCTGTGCCCTGACACTGCCTGAACTTCTGGCCTTTTTCCCTTTGCCTCTTCAAATAATTAAAAATTTCCTCCTTTTTAATTTTTTTTCCCCTCCTCTATTAAAACATCAAAGATTTTGAAATTTTAAACAAAAATGTCCTAGTTCAACAGGGCTAAAATTCCACATTAAAACTGATAGCTATTGGCATGGAACTAAGCCCAGCAAATAACTTAAAACATGAAATGACTGATTAAGAAACAAGCAAGCAACAGAAGCAAGAACACACTTGGGTTTTCCCCTCTATCCCTGTATTTCTGGACCTCATCCTATTGAAGGATGTGGACAAGAATATAATTTAAAAATAAAGTAGTTGAGTTTTGTCAAAAATGAACAAAAACCCTGAAGTCTTGAGAAAAGCTGAACTGAGATAACTTACTGCCTACACACCAGGTTTTATTTATTTATTTTTACATCTGACAGTGGAGTGGGGAGTAGGGGTTTGTGTGAGTTGGAAGGTAAAGTGGCAAGGAGTGGGTGTCTGGAGAAAATAAGGAAGTACGAAATGAAGTAGTGAAAAAGAGTGGAGGTTTCTAAGTGTAAGCATAAAAACAGGTTGGAGTAGAGATACAAAAGCTTTGTGAAGAATATTCTGGAGAAAGCCTCAGTGAGTGGAAGCTGCAGAGTTTATATTAATGTTTGAACTTGTGAAAAGTAAGAAAATACCTTAGCAAGGCTTAGGGAAGGATTTGCTGTCTGTTAATGCGGTGACCTTTATAGAGTTCAGAAACCTTTCAATATCCTGTTCAGGAGAATGAATAAAAAAGGCAAACCCAAAAAAGGAAATTGAGGAAAGCTGTTGTTAGTAGGGGCTTCCTGGGAATGGCTCCCCATGTTTGGCTTAGTTGGGTCAGAGAGGAGGAAGCTTTTATCCACACGTGGCTGAGATGTTGTCTTGATGTTGGCTAGAAGGGGACGTGCTGCATGGGAAGACACTAAATTCATTTAAAAAAGTAATAGGTGAAAAAAAGCGTCCAGACTTGCCAAGCCTGGCTTTGGGACAGGCACACTGTGAGAGCCGGAAGATGAGAACTGAAGGGATTCACAGGTTGAGAGGGAAGAGCTAGCCTTGAAAAGTGAGGAAAAAGTGACTCTTTTTAGAGTGTCGTAGAAGAATTTGTATCAATGATCGTTCAATTGAATCCTTGCCTGATGGCAGATGACAACATTCACTGGCTCTGGGGAGGCTTTAGTGAAAGCAGATCAGCATTTATAACCGAGGAGACTTCTGTGAACTTGCAGGTAAAAAACCCACTAATAGAGAAAACATTCCTCTTTGCTGTTGTATATTACAAAAATGATGAGAGAAACAGGTGACGGCCTATTTGGAGAGCACTCTTGAGGCAGCGTAGAGCAAACTCAGAAACAAAGTGGCTTGTATTACGGTTTAGAATAAGAGCACTGTTCGGCACCAGAAAAGAGCAGGAGTTGAAAATGAAGAGGCATACATTAGCAAATGGGTTTGTTTCACTCAGTTTTGGACTGCTGTGCAATCATTTTATTTCCTGAAAATATTGAGATTTTGCCAGCCTTCGGACTCTCTGCCTTCTGCTCTTCCTGGTAATGCCAAGTGTTTCTTAAACAACCCGCCTGGAGAAGTGGGGACTTTCATCGCTGTTTTATCAATAGGGAGTGGATGTGGAATGGGCAGGCAGCTTCCTGAGCTGTGATCTCCCAGCCCTGGATTTGTGTGGCTTGTTACAATCATGCAAGCAAGGAAGAGTGTTGCTGGTGTTGGAGACAGCGGGCTTAATAGACATTAAGCCATAAATAAGTGGAAAAGACATGAAAAGGATGGCCAGAGATTGACTAATTGTTTTCAGCCTGAGCAGGGCTGTTCACTACAGTGTCAGAGTTAGCCAATTTGGATCACTACCTCTAAGTTTTAATTAGAGCTGATACTGCTGCCATTAATTGTATATTCCAATAACTTTAAATAATGCAGATGACTCTTATTCAGTTGTCCACTTCTGGCCTTGCCCCACTGAGATCACTGTTAATTAGACACTGCATAACATCTAGCAGTGTCTTTATTGCTGTTAATGTTCTATATTATATTATCTCTATATATTATCATCTATGCTATCTGGATGGCAACAAAGTGGGAGCATGCTGAGAATTTAATAAGATGACGAGTAGCTTGAGGAACAGATATTAACGTGGTGTTAGATATCTCATATGATGCATCTCTAGTAAGTGACCATTTCACTCATAAAAGGGAATAATGCAATTCATGGTCAAAGCAAATGGTTAACTAATTTCAGAACATTTTTCCCTTCAGGTGCTTTAAATTCAAGGAAGGGATAAAAGTTTGTCATATATGGAAGGATTTCAAAATGTCTCTTGCACGTTGGCTTTGTCACACAGGATGTGCATAAGTGTTATTAGAAATGTATTTGTGGTGAAGTCAGTTTTGACACTGATGGATCTCAAAAGAGGAGATAGCTGCATTTTGGGGGAGAGGAATTTTATTCTTCTCCGCTCATGCCAACCAGAAGGTAAAATTTGGAAGAGATTTGGTAAATCACAGAACTTGAAGTTTTCTGAACTGACAAGTATTTCAGTTAGCATTGTCTGTCATTGTTTTGAAACATTTCCCGCAATTGCTCAGGGAGAGAATAGGATATTTCTCATGATAATCAAAATTTCAAACAGGTTTTTTAGCCAGAGGTTAAAACTTGCTCGTATGTAGCTTTGCTGCTTGCATAAGCTATTTGTGCAGGGCTCCTTGGAAGGATAAACTTGGACAAATACAGAACACTCATGCGCTGCTCCAGCACTGGCTGTGGTACCCGTGACCTCGTTGTAGATAATGTTGGGCAGTAAGAAGCTGGTTTCAGAGAAGCAGCACCAGACTTTCCACTGATAAAGCTTCCCTTTGAAGCTCTGGAGCTGCATTTTGTCTCTTGGTGTATTTTTCAAGACCGTTGTTTACATTTAGAAGCATAAATAAAGCAAGCCTGGCACATGTTTCTCTGATATAAATCCCTATAAATGCACATGCAAGTTAGGCACAGCTGTGCTAAGGTTGTGCCCTGCAGACCGTGCCCCTAGGAATTCTTTCCTGAAATCCAAACCAAACTTTTCTTCCTTCACTCAATCTCTTTGCTGTTATAGTAATTACCAGCCACTGAGATGATGATATGTTTTAATGATATTTTACTTCTGTAATTAAAATGGAAAAGTAGTTTTTACCTCTAGCTTCATGTTGTGGTGCTGTGAGAAGATGAAAGTGAATTTAAATAGTTTGTTCTTGAGTAGCAGTAATGAATAAGGTTCCTCCAGGTCCTGTGGTTGTGTGAGGGCACCTGCAATCTACTTCTGTAGGAACTGCTCATGGAAGGTGATTCTTTGCTTGCTGTGGATATTGAGGAGACATTAATCATATTGTGAACTATTCTTCTGTTCTTCTCAGAAAACAGAGCCCTGTCAGCCTATGCACTGTATCCTTCAGCCTTCCTCTACACACTGGGATTAAGTTACAAAACTGTTTTCAACATTGCTTATGAATTTACTGTTTGGAAAAGAAAAGATCCTCCTTTGGGTTATGGGTTTCGATGATATCTTTCTAATTACACACATCTAGCGAGATTACATCACATATTCCACAGACATGACCAAAGTGTATGGCTCAAGATTTATGAGATAAACATTAAAATGCAAACACATAACTGCAGAGTAATGTAATGTCAGTTAGGAAAATTGGGTTGAGACTTCCAGACTAACCACAACTAGATCCAAGTGGAGGGAAAAAAAATGCAATTTTTCCTTCATCTGCTTTACATTAGGCTTTGCATTTCACAAATGACTCTGAGCACTGTAGCCCTCCTTAACACTGCATTTGTGTATAGTGTGTTTTTTTTTTTTTTTTTTTTTTTAAAACAGGGTCTTTCTGACAGTGGGAGTAATTGTATGGGATTGCTGTGGGATTTCAAACAGTTGCTGTATCGGTGATTTCTTGTTATGCTCAGTGGATTCCATATTCCTGAGTTGTTTCAGCTCTCCCACACATCTTTCAAACTGTAGCTTTGATAGTTTTCTCATTCTGGTGAGGCTGAGAGACTCAGTTGGCTCGAATCTGATCATAACTATGTCACTTGATGTCAAAAACAAGATACGACCCAACACGTGGAAAGAAAGAGGCAGGGAGGAATAGCCCTAAACTTAGGAGAGCCTGGATCTGTGCTCTTCAGGCAGGGCAATGCACCATGCATCAGCTGCTCAGTCATATCCTGCCTCTTCAGAAACAGCACTCTGGCTCCTGCAGTGCCAAACCTGGAATAGGAAAAGAGCATCTCTGCTTTGCAAAGAAAGATGCTGCCAAGCAGTGGCTCAGGGGCGAGGATTCCAGCTCCTATGGTTTCCTGTTGGTGGCATGAGGATAACTGGATGCCCGTTTCAGCATATCAGTGTCCCTGCTGGAATGGTGCCTCTGCTGCTCCCACGGAGACATTTCATGTACTCAAAATGCAATCCTTTCTTCCAGGAAGGTGGCAGGATGGTCCTTTTTAGTGTGCAAACCTCTGGAGCGTACCACTTTCAGAGACTGAGGGTAAGCTGTCTCTGTAAAGTCATAAAAATGCTGCAAATGAGAAAGTAAAATACTCAGAACTAAATTTTGCTAGAAAGAGAAACAAAGGCAAACTTAAGCACCTACTGTTGTTTTACTGATTTTTAAATTTTATAGGCCCAAAGTTAATGGGATATAGTTTAATCATTTTGACCTCATTTTTCTTCCAAATCTGAGTTCCTAAAGTTAAGTATCTAAAACTATATTTAGACACCTCAGTGAAAGCGGCCTGATTTTCAAAGGTGCTGAGCAATTACAGGGATGGTAAAGGTGTGATAGCTTTTTGTCCTGAATTCCTAGGCTTAAAAATTAACACATAAAACTTGTTGTTGGAGAGGAGTTTTAAAAGGCTGAAATTGTATGGTGGTGTTTGCTAATGGCAACTTAAGTTTTTAAGTAGAAAAAGGGGGTGACTGTAAATGGCCAAAACAGAACTCTCAAAGATATCTGAGTATTAAAAGGGAAAGAAAGGAAGAAAAATCAGTTCAAGTGGCTTATTTCATGCTGCCCTGGAATAAAGGCAGCTAAACTGACATGAAAAGGTGTTAAAAAAACCCCCTTGTTTTGCCTAGATCCAACCTGAAGTATTTTGTTTTAGTAGTAGTTATAAAATCTGGAAATTAGGGCATGGAATGGAACTGCTGACACTACTTTCATGGCATACGGGCACTGCTATAAAACGTGTGGGAGTCTTAAACAATATGGTTAATGCAGTAAACCTGTCAAATGCCTTTGACTGCAGGGGGTCTTCCTCATTTGGGGAACTCACCATCTTGCGTAAGATGTTTTAAACGACTGCATCTCTTTCCATTTTACAAGTGACTGCTGGGCATTTAGGTTTCATAATGTTGACTTTAGCATTCTTCAATGCTCCCTACATATGTTTGATTTACTGCCATTTTATGACTGCAGTGAATTGCCACAAATTAGGAAAAAATTGTATAAAACAGCAAAGAAAATCACTTTTGCCTCACAGTACTCTGAGAGTCCGGGATTTTTGCTTTTAACCTTCTGTTTTGCTTGCTTTCCTTTCCCTGGCCAACTGTTAAAGCTGCCCAGTGTAATAGGTCTGGCTTTCAGGTATGCTAAAGGTTTTTCATGCTGTCATAACATCAAGTAGCCATAAATGGAACAGAAACAAGTCCCTGAGAGCACACCCTATGTGAGAGAAGCTCCCAAGGGGCTTCCGAACACGGTCCAGGGTTTCTTCTCTGTTTTGCTGGAATCATGTCTTTAAGGGAGCGCAGGGGGTCTTGGATAGGGAGGGATAAGGTTGCTGAGCACTGTAAATAGGTAAAGTTCAGCTGTGCGTGGCTAGTTAGCTCTGTGGGAAGTTGTGGAGAACACAAGTACATGCTGAAAATTTTTGCTCCTGCCTGAATATGCCTTCGTTCCCCCTGTTTCATATGCTTTTAAGGGAGAGGTGGTGCTGCATCCTGAAGGAAAAGGTTGACTGGGAAACTAAGTTTTGTTTTATCTAGCTATATGTATTACTAACTGCCTAAATCTCATACAGAAAGTGAAGATTTATTTCACTGAAGATGTTTTGGGTTACCCTTGGAGAGTGGGTGCTGTTGAGGAAGAGCATGCTGGCTCCCAAACCTGCCTTTGGAGACAAAGGAGGTGGGAGCTGGCTCCCTACCTGCAATCAGGAACCAAAGAGGTGCTTGAGCAGACCAGGACCCAGAGTGGAAAGGCTTTCTGAAATTAATAGGTGGCAGAGACAGAATTCAGCCTGCCCTGGTTTTATACCAGACACCAGAGAGCTCTGAGTGGCCTCTGCAAACGAGGAATGCAAATTACTTTAAAGGCAGTTCCCAAATATAGCAGAGGAGCACAGAATCAGGGCCATTATTTCTGTCTCCGGCAATGTGACATTCCCTGGTCACACATGTACCAGGAATTACTTCCTGTTCCTAAATGCATTTCTGAAGCGCAGACTGTTGTGTCTAAATCACACTTTCTTCTCACATTCTTGCTTCCAGTTTGATTCTAGCTATTGCTTGTAGATTAAAATTTAGTGGTGTAGGAGTATATTTAATTGTTTACATACTTGCATTTAAATGCTATATCCATAAATCTTGGGCTCAGAAGTGATCTGTGCAGCTGGCTGGTGCAAGGAGGAGTTAGAAAGACAGTTTTCTTCAGTGTGGCTAGTACCTGTAGCTGTAATATTGTGGTAGACAACCCACATTAACAGGTTTTCTGCCCAAGCTGAACGGTGATCCTGCAAGTGCATATGTATGTTATTTGCGTGCTTAATACTAAAGGTGTGGGTTTGCAGAGTCAAAGCTCTAGGTATCTTTAAAACTAGATGAAGTCCTAGCCAGACGGCTGTACAAACTAGGCTTTATTATTCATTGTTAATGATTCATGTTTATAAGGCACCCAGTTCAAAACTCTGGATATACATAAAGCTGATCATTACAGACTTTGCTCCAACTATGAGGTATAAATGATTAAACAAATTGGAAGCTTTTAATCTTTCAGGTCTCTTGAGTACAGTCAAGAGGAATGATGGAGCATTGATGGTTGGCAGGCTTGGCCCATGATGGGCCACCACCAGCAGGTTTTGAAAAGACCTGTCTAGGAAATAGTCTCTCTTTTATTCCAGGTTGCTGATAGCTTGAACTTTTGGTAGACTGTACCTAAGGCACTAATGCATAACCAAGGGAATTTTTAGGAAGATAGATCCCTACCTGTATCACTGCCTGGTCACTTCTGCCTCTCAAACCTCAGGAAAGTGGCAGGATAGGGCTGACAAAATTTTTTTTTTGGTGTCACATTCAGCAGTTTAGGGAGTAACGAGGCTGTCCCTGGTGAAAAAGGGATGAGAAGAGCTGTGCCAAACTGATGGAGCTTTGTTACTGCTGTTCCCCTTTCATTTGTAAATCTGGGTGTAAGAAGCAGCATTAAAAATAAATGCAACTACTGTACCATCTTTTGCTTCAGAAGACAGGTAACAATCTACTGCTCTATCAGCCTGGGAAAAGGCAGTGACAGGTTATGAACAGTGTTGCTTGGGTTGTGTTCTCAAGACACTAGCGAGTCGTAAAAGGTCTAGCTGAGGTGGATATATACTGAGAGGTGTGGAGAAACCATATTTCCCTTCAGTGATAAGTTAGCTTTTAGGAAAAATAGGGATTTTGTTAAAATGTTAGACTAAATTTTTTATTCCAAAAGGATAAGGGTAGAATCCAGCACTAATGAGACTGCACAGCTGCAGACTTGTATGAATTCCCTGATGCCTTTGGGGAGGGAAGTACCAGCCCTTTGCGATGTGAGTAGACTCCATGACCATCTTTTCCAAAGAAAGCTGCTCCAGTTAGCTCCATGGACAATTGCAGTCCCCAGTGGTTTGAGGTTAGTGGAGTGCACTGGACATGCAACATGAGCACTTTATATGAGTGTGTTTTCTGTTTTATTTATGTATTTTTTTTTTTCAGGTGCCATGAAGTCTGGTCATGCTAGGAAGAATTTTAAAGGAATTGCTATCTACAGCTGATGGTGTGTGTTTTTGGTTGACATAACCATCCTAAAACAAAGGAGGAAGAAAATGTCATTATGCAGCTTGAAGATTTAAAAGGAGGAAAGTGCCAATTTGCTTAAAAGGTAATTTTGAATTGAAACAAGAGCAGTCTTTGTGCTATGTAGATTGTATCATAGTCTTTAGCAACAGATGAGTAAGCTTATGGCATCAAATCTGATCCGTTAGGTCAGTCTGTCTTCCAAGCCGCTTTCTGTGAGCCAGATCTTGATCCATTTATTACCTAGACTCCAAGTTGCTGCCATGGCATCATTAAGCACCAGGCGTTGGTGCTCCATAAATAAGAGTGAATAACTTGTTCTAGCCATAAGACTGGACTAGTTCCCAGCTCTTGGTGCACTTGGAGAGAGTAGCTTTTAGACACTGGAAAGTTGAAAGAGCACTCTCTGAAAATTCCTAAGTGCATTATCGCCTTTCTAGGCTAAAGAAAGGATTTAGGTTATATCTTTTAGGGCATCTGCAGGAGGTCAGATACTCCTCAATTTACTTTGGTCTAATAAGAGTCAGTATCTGTGGTCCTTTGGAAGCCCTTTGGAAAGATGATATTTTGAACTCTACTAGGCTATGGTGGTAGTACTTCTAAAACACAATCCTGCTAATATATCATACTTTAACATGTAACTGAAATTCCTTTTTTGCCAAGGGTTTCCCTGATGTATTTAATTTTACTCTATACCAACAGTTCATCTATAAACAGTTTGCTATTTAAAACTAGTATTTCTAAGTGGTATTATGCTAAACAAGGAGCAAAACAGCACTATTATTATTATTTGTTTTGCAGTGTGTTAGAAGGATATCCAAACAAAATGTCATAAATTAGCTAATTTTCTTGTACTCTTCTCCTTACAAAACTTGACCAACCACCAACAGATGCTTGATTCATGCAGATGGTCACAGTAATTATACTAACCAGATGATAAAAGCTCCTATTTTTTGTGGTCCATTTTTTAAACAGTCACTTTCAGTCCACATGCAGCCAGCAGTTGGAAACAAAGGACATTATTAAAACCCATTGACTGAACTCATTGCTGAGGGAGCCACCTTTTTTTCAGTGCATTTTCCCAGCAATTAGGGGACCTTTCAGATACTTGAATAGTTGAATTTGTCTTCAATGAACTGGTCTGCGTGTTGTCTAACAACACTAAACTGAATTGCATTAAATGAGTTCTCCAGTGTATTCTACAAATATACAGTATTAGGTGGATATTGAGAAAAATTTAATTTACACCCTGAACTAAATCCTTAGCTGTTCTGCCTTCAAAAAGATGAATGTGAAAAGCTAGTTCTGTTTTGATCGCCTTTATACCCACCTCTTCTGGGGTCAAATCAGAGCTGAAAAGGCTTCTGGATACAAAGTGTGGAGGTAGCTCCTGTGTGCCTAGGAGGTACTTTGGCTTTGCTCCATCTGGAGACTCCTGTTGCTGGTGATTCTATGCAGTCTTGAAACAGTAGCTTTCTGTTGTTTTTTTTTTTTCCCTTGATAAATCTGGGTCAAGTATCTGGTCTTTTTGCATCTATAGAGATTTGTTCTTCCTTAGAAAAAATACAAGGCCTGTCTTCGGTTGTTCTGCCAAGCAACTTAAATGTAACCAGTCACAAGAACTTTCTGCAAACAGTTTACAGAAAGTGTAAGTATGAAGGCAAAAGTCCTGCGTGTTAAAGACTGGTGAGGTTGCTTTTAAGTGATGTCCTGTGCATCTCTTGTTTTTGAAAGCAAGAAAAATTTTATATCTCTCCAGGACTGAACAGGAAAAGTTGGGATACGTTTGTTGCTGCTTCAAATTTGACACCAGATAAAATTATGGCAGGGTTGCCTCGTGACTTCCATCTGTTCATTTTTTAAAGATGTTTGCAGGGGTGAAAGGAGTTCATTGATGGAGCTGGTGAAACACCCTGGGAAGCAGTGGCTCTATTAAATGTCTTTGTTCAAAGGCAGTTTCTTTCTCATTCAGTTTTCTTTTTTCTTCCTCTTGTAGGTTACCACCTGGTCACTGCAAAACAGGGAGTGATGGTGCAGCAAGACCCAGGTATGGGCTGTGGGGCTGCGCCCACCTTTGTCTGGTGCGGGATGTTGTGTTCAGGAAAGTGCTAGTGATGCTTAACAAAGTACCCTGTCAGCAGTGTTAGACACTGAGTGTGTGAGTCAGGATTTAGTTTCATTTACACTTCCCAGTATGGAGTCTTGGTGCCCCAAATCTAGTCTTGTGTGTTTGAAACTGGTGTATTGTGAATGCGAATATAATTAATGCTGCTGAGTACTTATAGCTCCTGGGTAGGCAATGAGCTATGCCTTTGGTCTTTACTGTGCTCCTATATGTTGTGTGGAGCTTTTACTGTGCATATGTATTTGGTGAAGGGGCCAAAGCTATGGTATAGCAAATATGCATGAGATTCACTGTACTTGTACAATTGGTCTTACTCAAAATGCATGAAGAAATTTAAATACCTGCTTGAATGTTTGCTATATTTAGATGATGATTTGTCCAATTTCAAGTGTTGTAGTGCAATTTAAAAAAAAAAAAAAAAAAAATTGTTTTGACGTTTTCCAGAAATGCACTGAAATAGCTATTATGGAACAGCTCTGTATAAGGAATTGTGTGGAATTCATATAAATTGAAAAAGAAAATGAATCAAACTTTTAAATTCTATCATAATTTTTATTTTGTTACACAGCTTTTATTTAAGAAAATAAAGTTAAAACAAGACATTTTCCAATGCAAATGCTATGTTAAGTATGCAGACTTTTTTTTTTTAATTTAGATTTTACAGCAGCATTTTGATTCCTCTAAGGAGCTTAATTGTTTCAAGGAAAAAAAAGATCAACCTCAGCAGCAGATAAGACATATTGCTAAACTGCTTGCCCAGATAAAATTGTTTTTATAAAAAAGGCCAATTAGAGTGTTTTCCCACTAGGGCTTTATATTCTTGCAACTAACAAGTATAGCTTACATTGTGCTTTTGTGGAGAAGCCAAGCTGAAATTCTTGGCTAATGTGGAAATTCTTCAGTGCTTTGACCTGGCAGATTCAAAGAGAAGTTAGGCAGTGCTCTGTGGCATTGCCTATGTAGCTAGTGCTGGTAGTTGCCTCCTTACAAAAAAAATAAAATAATTAAAAATGTAATTGGGAAATCTTGGAGAAAGAAAACTCCTAGTTTTCCTGGGATTAATGAGGGAAAAATTTGTCTGAAGATGGAAGGAATCATGGGCAGGTGACATGATGTGGGAAAACAGTAAGAAGAGAAGACGTGATTTTCCAGAAACCATTATCCAACTTGAAGAATAACTAACAAGCAAGTAGATAATTATATTCATTCAAGTTTGCTAACCTATTTACCCAAAGGCAAAGTATAATGATTTCCTAAATGATTTCATTCATGAAAGTTTAAATGGGTAAAGCAATTTTACAGAGATACTGTAGAGAGATTTCATTGCATTTCTCACAGAACGACTTGTGAATGAGGAGGAAGGTAAAAGCTTGGAGCTTTTGGGACGAGGTAAGATCCGATCTACCTAGTGTGGTCCATTCCTATTTCAGGTAGGCAATTTTTGTCTTGAAAGTTTAGGCTAGCCTCAAGATAATTAAGTTGTGACTGTGATGATCTGAGAAGCAAAGTCCGGTGGGAAAGGTAATATTGATGAGGTCGCTTGCAGTAGCTGGAGTAAGCAGCAAGGCCTCTCGGAACCTCTCAGTGGGTCTTGCCCAAAGATGGATTTCTTGGTTTAAAAAAAAAAAAAAAAAGCAGGAGGACCCCTACTTCACCTGTGAATTGCTATCCCAGATGTCCACCCCTTGTGACGTGACCGAGCACATATGTTAAGAGGCCTGGCAGAGCTGCTTAGATGGTGCAGTAAAGTGAATAAATGACATAAATTATTATATAAGCTCTCCAATTACCACAAAATCTTCCAAGGTTAGGCAGGACCTCAATACAAATTATTCAAGGAAAAGAGCAACATCTGTCAATAAACTGTACTCCCAAGGGATTTAATCCCCTAGGTTTTTGCTTGATTTGGGAGGCTGATATCTAGCTACTCGAGGATTTGCAGAGTTCTTGGCCTGCAGCATAGTCCCAAAGTGCAGGAGAGGGGTTTGTGTAGGGTCTCTGGGTCAGCAGAATTTTATCAGGCTGCGGCCAAAGAAAGTGATGATTCTGGTGTGTCTATGTGGGTGTGTTATGACTAAATAGCAGGAAGATGGGAAATGCAACAGTAAGAATGAGGCAAGTGAGGGATTGATTGTGGGTCCGTACAGATATAAGCGTGTGTGTATATATATAATTTTTTTAATCTGTTACAAAAATTATGTACAAACACTTCTGAGAAATTCCCATCATAGTATCTGTAAATACCTAACTACTGTCAAAACATAATGGCTCAATTTTGAGGAAATGTATTAGGTTTTGATCCCTGCATGTCATACTCAATAAATTTGTCAGCAGAGGAAACTTCTGACTAGTTTATTATTTTGAAATGCAAAGGTAAGGGTTTATTTATTTTATTAGAAGTATCTCAATATAAAACTTGTTAGCGTGAGAGGATGCCCTTGCTTCTTGTGTTTTAAAAGTCAGAGCTTTGGAGTAGAGGGCATAAATAATCTGGGATGACTGTAGCAATTAAAGAGTATTCATAATAAAATCCAGTTTCATAATTTAGATTTCAATTCACTGGAGTGCAAGTCATTCTTTTAGGACAAATGTTTTTTATTTTTGTGTACATGTATAATTTGAATTTTGTATCTTCTTTCATTTACTCAAGGTATTTTTCTCAATTGTGAAAAAAATCTTATCTGAAGCCAAGGGCTGCTTTTGTCATTAGTAGTTGTAATACTTCCAATGTTACACATACTTTTCATGGTGATTTATAGAGTTTTAACAAGCAGTCAACGACTTTAAAAGTCAAATGAGTTCTAGGATTGTACAGTAACCTGAAATTTATCTAGAGCAAATTTAGTCCTTTGTTTTACCTTTTGTCTCAAAGGCTACGTCTGCTTCTGCAGCTTTCTGAGCAGTGACCAACCACAAACCAGTGCCGGTAGACAAACTGTAACATAATATGGCCAAGTATGTCCAGTTGTGTCAAATCGTGCTCAAATACGTGTCTGTGTAGCTGAGGTGCCTTGTTCCTGGTGCACCAGCAGCTGGCGTGCAGGCTAAGGCTTGTGCCTTGGTCACAGATACTATTTATCTTGTAAATGTCCAACTGGTTTAAAATAGACATAGTGTCACATAGTAACTTTAGGAAATGGTGGATTTTTTTTTTTTTTTCTTTTCCCGGAATGAAGTTTCCTTAAGTAAATTTTCTAAGTGACCTTCTTTGGAGATAGCTTCTTGCCCATGAGAAGTTGGGTGGCTTATTGGAAGAGGTAGCTGAGACCACTATGAATTCAGTGATTCAAAAGCAAGTTAGGGCAGTAATGAGCATGTTATGAAGAAGTCCTGCAGGTTTAAGAGAAGCAGAATGAAAAAGTTGAAGGTAAGTTACTGGAGACTACTGAGTTTTTGTTCGTTTTGTTTGTTTTGCTTTTTTGTGTGTGTTATGCTGAAAGGGGCAAGATGTTTTGTTCTTTGATTTATTTTTTTATTCTATAAATGCTTTTCTTTTGAAGATTTCCCAGGACACTGTCTAAAAAGGATCATTTTCCCCATCTCTTGATTGAGCCATGTTTGGGGTAAAACAGACTTAGAAGCGTTGCGGAGAAGTTCATGATGGACTTGAAAGAAGCTTTCAGAAGAAGTTTAGGGAACTGGCCTTTTAGCCTGTGGCAGTCTTGTAGATGAGGTAGTGATGAACTTAACAGCAAAGAGATCAATATTGTGTTGTTGAATATGTCATTTAGATGAAATCTCTAATATTAGCCCATAATGTTTTGCTATTGTGTCAATACTGATTCAGAAGCAAAATGTATCCCCTGCTTGAGAGGCTGGTTCTGTATTGGTTCTACTGAATGATCTTTATTCTTATGAATAATAAATGTTGTTTAGGTTGCAGAATTGCACCTCAATTTACAACTTTTCTCCAGTGCGTAGTTCTTTTTGTGATTTCACTTCTGAGCTCTAACTTAAGAGGGAAATTCTCAGGGGATCATCCCATTGTGCATAACTCAGCATGAGGTGCATAATTCAACATCTTAGCTAATATTTACTTCTAAAAACTTCTAAAACTTAGTGCATTTTTATTGTCTGTTTTAAAAACATTTATTCCTCTGCTGGTTGCTGCCTTCCAGGCACCCACAGGACAGTGACTCGTTGCACCTTTATGGCAGTATTTAGAGAAATATGGTTCTGTATTTTATTGTGACTAATCCTAGAGAATCAGGCCAAAGTTTTAAACGTACTTCAATATTTTACTCCTGTTTCTTAGAAATTATGCACGTTTAATATGAACTGCGATCTTAGTACCAGCAGTATGCACATGAAAACATCCCCTTCCTGATGATGATGCAGCCTAACGGTTTGGTGGTGTTGGTACTGAGCTTTATCCACGTGGAATATCTTATAACCAAAACACCAAGGGAAAGCACAAAGATACATGAAGAAATCCAGAGGTGTGGGATAAGCACAAACTTTCCATTTTCTGCAAGGCTAATATCTCTTTCTGAGAGTTTTAGGAAAAGTTGCTTTTGATAAGAGAGTGGCTGGAGCTGCAGGAGGCAACAGGAAAAAGCACAGGATTTCAGGCTTTTAGTAAAGCACAGGTGTGAGTCACCCTATGTGTGTCTCTGGAGACTCTGGAATTGAAGGCTCTTGGAGGTAAAACAAGCCCAGGAGTAAACAGACAACATTTCTGATAATGTTTTGAGGAACAGCTTGGTTTTATATTTTCTGTGATTTTGGAAACATGCCTGGAGGTGGTGATGACGTTGCGCTTCACCACCAGTTAGCAAAGATGGTCACTGACTAGTTTTGAAATCTGCCTTGTGTCCAGATGGTTTAAGTTCACCCTAGTCATGAATGTTTTTCCCTCCCTTGGCCAACACAATGATGTTCATTCCTTGCGGAGGACCTTGGCTGCCTCCTGATGTTGGGTGCTGCAGATAAGGGATGTGGAAGTGCAAGCCACGAATGAAGTGGAGTGCAGGAGTGTTTCTGAGTTCACGGTTACCTCAGCAGAGTATTGTCCTGTAATGCAGAGACCTTTCAAAGCTGGGGGAGAGAAAAACTTCATGTTCATCGTAATTTTTCCTCCAAGAGCTTTGCCCTTCCTGACGTGGTTAGAGTTCGCTCAGGTGGAACGTTTGACTTCAGACTCCTCTTACTGGCTTAAAAGTGAGATGTCACCTTTTGCAAAGAGAGGAAAAGGTCTTCTAGAACAGCAGCTCAGATGCCCTACTAGATAGCAGATAGCAGGACCAAAGCTGCTAGAGGCCAGCTGGTTTCTAGTCTGCAGTGCAGGTTTTCGGCCTATAGAATTTTCCAACAATAAGCGGGGGAGACAGCAGGTTTTGCTTGGAGGATATACTGATTACTGCAAAATCAGAAAGTCACCGGAAGAGGCTTGAAGGGGAAAATCTTATTTTCTATTCATCCGTTAAAGGCCCAAGGTTTTTGTTTTTGGTTAACAAATGAATTCTTTCCAATCCCTTCTTCCAGATTAAACTTCCTGATACTCATCTGTAGATGAATTGGCTCCAAGTTTACCTCACTCCAGGAGAAAACCTGTAACAGATGCAAACTGCAGTAGCAAATCATTTTAGCTAAGATACCTGGTAGGCTCTTCTATGTTTTTACCACAGTCATGTCCTAAACAGCACCTTTGACTTCTAGTAGATGAGGGTAAAAATATTTAACCAAGTAGGAAGTGAGCACTAAAATCCAGATTCCTAGGCCCAAAGATATTGCTTGCGCTTCTTAAACTTTCTTCAGAAATCCTCCTGGATGGATGCATCTTGAAAGATATATGTGTGGAAAAACAACCTAGTGGGATATGGGAACCTTCTGCAGCTTCAAAGAGAAGGCCCTGTTTTTATTTGTTGTTTTTACCTTCCCAGGCAGAGATGTAGCCGTTAGAAGCAGTTGTTGTAAATTAGGCATTGCAGTTCTAGGCTGGGGAAAAAGAATTTCATTCCTTAGCCCTGCACAAGGGGATCACATTTGGGTTGGTTTACAGTCTAACTATTTCCAAGAGTCAGCCCTCACCAGACATTTTAAAATAAATGCAAGTGCCATTATGGTATGCAACTGCTGCGGAGAACCTGTTATTTTCCTTGGAAGTTATGTTACTCATTTTTAAATAGCTGGGTATCTTCTGTTAGTGAAACCCACATTAATTGCTTAAGTATTAGAATTAGGTCCACTAGGTTTTTATATCTGTATGAAGGAATAGATATGTAACCCTAAGTGCAGTAAATTAAAGTTTTCATTTAATTTGGACTGTTTTTAACAGATGTTAGTATTTTCTGTTAGCTAGTCTCGCCCTTAAAATTGCTTTAAAACATTGCCATAAAGTTTCATTCCTGTGAATTGCTTTAAAGAGATTAAAATATGAGTCAGTCTCTTTTCAAAATAATCTTATTCTTATGGAGTGTTCCCAGTTTGATATCAAAGGAAAAATACTTTAAATCAGTCTTTTTGTTTGAGCTTGAAACATGACTCGTACTTGTCCTACACAGTCTGTGGAAAAAACACCAATTAAATGTGCTATTCTGGAGAGCTTATGAATTTTTCTAATATGCTCTAACTACTTGAGGGGGAAAAGAATGTGATATGCTACAGCCAATGATGTAGGATCTGTTATGCTGTATTAAAGGTGTTTCATGACAAACTACAAGAAATGTTAAGATTTCTGAAGAGACCTCTGCATAGCTGCAAGAGGTGAGTATTTGTGCAAGTACAAATGCTCCAGTCTTTATGGATCTGAGGTAAGAAAAACAGGAGATGCATTAAGATAAAGTTTAAGAGGTTTTCAGTGGAAAATGGTCAGTATCAAGCATGTAAACAAATGATAGTTATTTTTGCCCTAAAATGACAGAGAAAAAGCTTTTTTTCTTCTTTTCCTTTTATTTATTTATTTATTTTTCTTAACCACATGATGTCTGTCCACTCATTGCTAGTTCTCTCTTGGGTCAAAAGAGCAGGAAGAAGTGCCAGGATGGCAGGGAGAAAAGATGTTGTATCCAACCAAGACCTTTTGTTTCTGGAACTGGCACCACTTTCAGTGAAAATATAGTTGCTTTATAGCAAGAAATTTAGTGTTAAATTATCTAAAGTCAATGTTTTTGTAAGCTATGAAAGTGTACAATCTCTCCAGGAACAGTCAGTGTCACCGTGGTAGTGTCATGCCCTGTTGGCTCCTAATATTATCAGACATGAGGATCTGTAAGGAGTTTTTTTATGGAAGTTTCATCTATCAATTAACATAGATTTCAGGTCAAATAAATGCCTTGAAATTGTCATTTAGACGTAATCTGTTTTGTCTACAGTATGATGAAAGTTTTGAGCAAGTTTCATGTTTGTGGCTTAGCCATGATTTCAGTGTTACCCTCTGAGGTCCTGATTTAGCACAGACCTTTGAAAAGAGACTGAGGAAGTGTGTGCATAAATAGTTTTCCATACTGAACATGCTCTGCAAGGTATATATTTTTTGCTTTAATTTTAATTAACCACATCTCCATTGCAAATATTTGCAATGAAAATCTAATAAAGCTTACTTGAGTTTGGTTTTCATTACAATTGCAAAACTAGGACCAAATGAATAAACATGCACAGAAGTATCATGAACTGTATTGAGCTGTATAGAAGAGCATTACTTCGAAGGCATCTAGCTCCCTTGGGTTTGTGAGCTGGCCTGGTTTATGGTTTTGCAAATGCTGGAACACAAGACAGATTTAAAAAGAGACCATGCTATGTTTTTCCAAAATGCAGCAGTCTAAAAATAGGAGGGAATCCTTCTTAATTTTCAGATTCTTCTTGTAGATTTCTTTTACACTTGTGTGACACAAATAAGAACATATTAGAAAAAAAAAAAAAAAGCGTATAAAAAATACAGGGTGCAATGCAAGGGGGGACAAAAAAGAGAAGCTTTATTCCTGTAGACCTGTGTGGCTCAGCCACCAACAAAGTCTTGCTGACAAGGAATGCTGCAATGATTAGTAAATTTTAAGAATTGTAATACCTGGAGTAAAACTCGTGCTTTACTCAAGTCAAATTAAAAATCTATTTGACTTTAACAGGTTTCTCTGGTTTTACCTTGTAGCTTCACTGCTATGTGACTTTGGGCAGCTCTTGCATATTTTTATCTCCTGCTGCTTCTGTTTTCAACTGAACCAGTGACAGTGTTGACTGTACATTTGGAAATGAACTATTACAAATAGTTCCTATGTGAAAAGGATGAAATAGCTGAATAAAATTAAGACTTGTTCTAAGGCAATCAACATGCAGGATTTTCTATATATGTCCTGTATGAGAATATTTTTCAAAGATCTTATTAGAACAATTGAAGTTAATCTCTCCTTTCTGTGTATCTGTTCACAGATTAGCTTTCCTTGTTTGCTTTTATAGAGATTACTGCAAAAAGCTCTAGATTACAGAATTTATAATTTGATATATGGAGCTTTGCCGCAGATGCATCTGTGTAGCCCCTTCCTTCTGTCTGCAGGATCATCACCCAGTTGAGGCAGAGGATTACTGTGGCAGTTTGTGATGAAAGTACGTTTTGATACCAGAGATTGGAGAGAGTGAGAATACACGGTGGAAATTGAGAGGCTACTTGAAATCCTAGGCAGCAGCCTATTTCTTTATAGTAGGTTTGTTTAACTTTGTACTGAGAAGTTGTATGTGAATTTTTACAGCTGGCTTTGAATCTCTAAGTCTCTAGCTTTTGTACTGTTTTAAAGCTTCTTGGCTGTGACTGAAGATCCACTATCCTGGATTTAGTCTTTTGCTGGCTTTCCTAACTGTGCTTTAACTTCTCAGAGATGAGAATTTCATTACAGAGCTTTTAAAATGGTTAGTAAGAATTCTTAATAAGAATAAGAATTCTTAATAAGAATAATAGTGGTATAAAAATGAAGTTTGTATGTACACTTTTTGGTATACCAAATGACAAACTTTTCAGGTGCTGATAAACTCGTATTCTGGCCCTTGAACCCAGCGGCTCACTCATTTCAGCCTAGTTCTCAACACATTTTTACTCCTGCCCAAACAAACCCACTTGAAAATACACTACAAAGAAGTTTTCATCTTATTTTGCCCTGCTGGTACCCCATTTATTTCTTAGCCTGACATTTTTTACAATAGAAAATAGGGAGGTGTTCACTTCTCTGTAGTTTTCAGGTAAAGATCAAATAAGGCTATATTAATTTAAAGGGGTCCCCAGTGGGGCTTCACTGTGCATGAACCTTGAACTTACATTATGCAGGCAGTGACTCTCCCAAGTTTGATCCAAATCCCATTATAGCTGATGAAGAACTCCCCTCCACTTACCCAGTAATGGCTCAATGCTTTGAGTTTTGTCTGTTGACTTACAGTCCATTTTATTGGGGTGATTATTAAGTGACTTCATACAATTGCAGTATCTTGTTTGAAGAAGGCACTAAAATGAAAATAACTTTCTTGTACTTCCTAAGTTTTTTTCAGACATATTAATCTCAGAGGTAAAATGAGGCATAATGAAATTGTTATTAAAAACTCTCTTTAAATATGAGAATGAATGTATTATAGGAACTTTAAATGGTATGTGAAATGTCTGTTACATGTTCCAAATGTATTTCTTTAACCCCCAGATACTTGGTTGTTTTACTGTAATCTTAAAAAGAGGTTAAATGTAGTATGCACTATACTAAAATAATGATATGCATATTTGAAAACACACTCATAGAGCCCTTAGCATTCGTTAAAGTGCAGTTCCTGTAGTTTAATGAAGATTTCACAGTGCTGATCAAACCTCTCTCACAAATTCTCCCACACGCTCGTGTGTAGCTGTGGAAAACCTGCCAAGCAGGAATACCTGCTTGGCACATCTCTGAGAAAAATATGAGCAGAGATCCATAGGTAAAAACAAACACAAAAAGTCCAGACATTTGTGTCATCTACAGCTATGTACTTTATTAAAGGGGCTGTCAGCCTTAATGGGTGTAAGTCTGTGAAGTGTCTGTCCGTGGGCCCATGCTTCTGTCAGCCCTGTTCTTTGTGGAGGGACAGGGTGCGATCATCTCCCAGGGCTTTCTAGCCTCAAAGGGATGATTCCTCTACTTCCCACCCACCCAGGCACTCTGGTAATTGCCTACATATAGCCCCAGGCTTGTTGTTGTTGTTTTTTTTTTTTTTTTTTTTTTTTTTTAAACCATCATGTAACTAGCTTCACTTGGAATGAAACGGAACAGCAGTTTAAGACAAGCCAGTGTTACACAGCACCCTATGTCACGGTACCTACCATGTACAGCAGCAGGAGAGACACTTGGATAGGTACCATGGGAGTATCTGGTAGGTTACATGTGTATGTATGTGTGTATAGGGGTGTGTGTGTGTGTATATAAATATGTATATACACAAACTCAAAAGTTTGTATCTGGCTATGTGTTTTAGGAGGACTTTTAGCTTCTTCCAGCTTCAAATATCTGGAGAAGTTTGAGGTTCTTGGAAATGGCAACAGATTTGAGCTGCTGCCGCTGGGTGTGGGTCCATAACCTAGGGACTTGCTCAGGAGGGTCATGAGGGTGATGGGGGTCATCAAGTGTTACAGTCAGAGTGGAACTAACTCCAAGCAAACAAGTGCTGAGTATTTTGGTTGGGAGTTGTAGCTAGTGTGCACTGAGATGCAGAGCTCTGAGGGCAGCAGGCTGCGTGTTTATCCTGACCTTTCTACATGGCCCTTTGAAGACAGACCACTCATTCCATTTTAATGACTTCTCTGCTTATAAGACAAATTTGGGATGTACATAACGTGTCTGAGATATCAAAATGGTAAATATCCCTTTCCCCAAGTTAATGAGGCTTTACATTTTGGCTGGGGAGAGGGCGCTTAGCTCCCATGGTGTTTTCCTGAACGAAATTCCTTCTGGAGAACTGAAGGAAACCCCAGCTGAAAGAGGGTATGTAGATCACTGGAAAGTAGCAGAGCTGGAGCTAACAAGATTTGTGTAACCACCTTGAAGAAGAGTTAAGGAAAGGTCTGAATGTCTACCCAACTATATTTGTATTGTAATGCTTCTAAGTGGTTCAATAGGACAATATTTAATAAGCATTTTGAATTTCCTGGTCTGGGACTGTTGGAATCACGTGTATGGGTTGATTATGCTGTGTAATGAAATGAAATGTAACCTGATCTGAGGCGTCAGCTCGGAGATGCGTCACCCCCTGGGGTTGATGGAGGAGGGAATGAATCACGATATTTAGCAGCTTGTAGACCAAGAATGTGTTACAGACATTAACCAATGCTCATCAGCAAAATGCAGATATTTATAAATAAGCATGGCTTAAAGCTGATTGGTTTGGAAAATGGGCGGTAGTATAAATCAGAGTACAGGTGGCTTGTGAAGGTTTTTGTTGGGATATTTTTGTTACTGAGATGAAGCAATTCTGGAATGATGATACAGCAATAGGGTAGCTAAATTGCTTGTCTCTGTTAGCTCATGATTATAGAATAGGATGTTTTCAGAATTGTCCATTATTATCACTTCTCTCTGGGAGGTGCAAAGCATTATTTTACGTAGCAGCTTGAGCTATGTTCTTCCTGTCTTACCTCTTCTTTATGCTTTGAGATGGAAGGAATATAGTGGCCAAGGGATGTCTGAAGGGATTGAAAGAAAACCGCTAACAGATCTGGTGAAGTGCTCAGCACCTTCATTGTCATTCATCGTATGTCAGTATGTCAGCAATTTCTTGGACATTGACATCTTTGACTGGAACTTGGTGCTTTGTGTGACTGAGTTGCTGAATAATAATCCTTGGAATTGAATGGAATAGAGTTCATTAAGAAATTGTGCCTAATTACTTGGTCTGTCCTTGTAGTGCTTGAATTTTGTTTGGTTTATGAGAATTGTCATGTACTAATCAAGCAAACCCATGCTGAATCTTTAAATTACAATTCATGTATCATGTAGGTATATCCTAGCCTATTTACGTTATAGATTTTCACTAGAAACATGCTAATGAGTCCAGTGTTCTCCTGGAGGCGTGTCTTCTATCTCTGGGAAGGCTGGAGGCTGAGGGAAGCTCTGATCTTTCCAGAGTCACGTAGCAAAGTAGCAGCCAGATCAGATGATCGCTTTTTCCACATCTGTGACTGTTAAAAAAGTTAGTGCTGAAGATCTTGTGGAAAATGTTGTGTTCCATGCAAAGTATTATAAATGACATTTCCGTTACAAGATTAGCCAGAGTAGCCCTGTGATTTATGCATTAAATCTGGGAGCCAAGTTCTGGGAAGACTGAGGTTAAAAATAGGGCAGTAATAATGAAAGATGTGAAATAATATGGTTGTGGAAAGCATTACATATAATTGCAATAAGGAATGATGAAACAAATTTAAAAGGTGGTCAGATTTGATTTAACAGTCAGGAAAAATGAATTTTTGAAAGACAAGGCTTTCCCTTCGGCTTGGTCATCTCTTCTTTCAGCCTTTTCTTTCGTGTTGAAGGATGTCCTGTGCTGCATGGTGAGCTTGCATTAGCTGTGATGGATTGCACTTAGTGGCTGGGATCTCTGCTGGCAGAGGTCCCAGCTGTGCAGCTGCCTGTCCCCAGCCCGTCTGGGGGCTCACGCTTGCCACCGGCTGGCAGAACAACCTCATGGTAAAAGTAGCCAGGCCTGGGGCTGAGTGAAAGAACAGGGATAATGTGCTAGTTCAGCATTTCTCCCCAGGCAACACATTTTTAGCAGGATTAGTGTGAATCTCTAGAAGCCGTTTAAAGCCTCTCCTCACTAGTAGAAAACCCTCAGGAAAGAAGGTTCCTCTGAGCATGGCTCTCCCTGACTGGGCTGGGGTGATTTTGCACTTCGTGCTCAGCAACATTGACCCTAGTTCTTTATTTTTGGCTTAATTGATTTAGCACATCTGGTCTCCATTCCCTTCATTTCATTCTTGCTTGCTCTCTCTTGAATGGAAATGCAGAAGTTTTTAGATCTTTGGGGGGAAAACTGATGATAATTTTGTTAAATATGAATTTGAAAGATGCAAAGGTGAAATTACAGAGGAAAATTGGTGATTGGTTGCGATTAATTCAACCAGCTACAAGAACAAAGTGGGTCTTAAAATGCCAAACTTGGTATCTGCCACTGGTTAATGAGGGTACAGCCGTCTGCTTTGAGGGAGGTATCCAGCAGTGGTGTCCCTAATGAATCTCTTCACAAATGGTGGGGTTTTTCCTGTTGCTGCTTTGCAGGTCTCAAAGAACACAGGCCGTGCTCATGGCAGATAGAACAGACTAGTCCATTTGGTGGCCTTTAGTAGCATATTTATGTTGCAAGTTTGCTGATATTTGCTAGCTACTCATTTGGGGAAGAGGAGATAAGGCAGAGAGCTGGAGAGAAGCGGCAGGGATGGGGATTTCCTGGTTCAAAACCTTTGTTCTTTAAAGCATGAGCTTGCGTTACCTGTGCAGGTAGACACTGGAGTTATTTGTGGAGAGCGGTGCTGCCTCAGTTATAAGAAGCAGAAAGCAGCTGTGAGGAGGCTCTGCAGCCAGAACTTCACACAACAAAATTTCCTGCTATTGCAGGGCAACAAGGTGAGCTGTGTTTTGGTTTATTGGGGTTTTTTTTGGTTGTTTTGTTTGTTTTCAAACTCAGCTGGCTGGCATGAAAGAAGAGGGAGGGAAGGAGCATGTGTAGTAAATGGTGGTTGCCTTCAGCATTGCAGCCTTTGGCATTGCAGCTGCTGAAGGCCTTTGGCAAGTATATAGAAATGTTGGTCCTTTTTATGCTAGAAGGAATTGCTCACGCTGTGGACAACATATCCTGATGGGATGCATATATATTAAGAGGGAGGGGGGAAAAAAAAAAAAAAAAAAAAAAGACAGATCAAGGCATATCGTAATATAGTTAACTTAGATCGCAAGTTTCCATGAGAATTTATGGGGCCCTGATGAAGTCCAGGTAGGCCTGGGATTAGTGTATAGGGGAACATCTTTTAGAAGCTCCCATTATAACTTCTTTTGTGTTGTTACTATACAGGTTGCTTCTTTTTGTTTTAAGATATCATATTTGGATCAATTAGCCACAGATTGATTTTTTCTCTCATACTTTTGCCTAACAAAACTACATAAGGGGGAAAAAAAAGCCAGTGGGCAAATGCAGTGTCATAACTGCTGCCTGCTGTCTAAGCATGAACCTGATGAATTCATTGCTAGTGTATGGATGTAATTTGAACAAATTGATCATCTGTTCTGAAATCTGATTTGATTATCTGCTCTGAAGTAATTTTAAGGTGGTTCAAGATAAATTTCCATGTTGACCTTGCTATCCTGTTTATGGATTTCTATAACTATTTGCTGCATGGCTTCTAAACTGTGGTTCTTAGCTTCACTATAGTTTCTTAATTTCTTCCTATTTATGATCCTTTCCTGTGTAGCTTTTGCTGATGCAGATCATTGTTCTTGCAAACTGTGTAGGCATTAGTGAAAGTGCTTTATGCCACAGAAGTATTTCTGAAACTGATGCATATAATCACTCTCCTTTGTTTAAGGGAAATTGGGAGGGGAAAGTCAAAAACCCCACAAGTCCAATTTTGGATTCTAATGACTACAATGTTACAGAGCTCAGCAGTGTGATGGAAGCAGTTTATTCTGGAGCCTAAACTAGTAACCAGAAGAGCTGGGGCTTCAGTTGCTGGGGCACTAATTTTTGTCATTTATTTGCTTGAGAGAAGAAGCAACAGGAGTAAGAAATTATAGATATAGCCAGCGAAGTGCTGGCAGTGCAACTATGTGGAGACATCTTAGAGAAAGATGGAGTGAGTGAGTCCTTGTGTTTGGTAAAGTGATGTCCTGGAGCTGTGACCAAAGAACATTTACCTGGTTTCATTTCTATTGTGTTTGAGGAGCAGAAGGATTTCCCGTGCCAGTTTTCTTGAATATTGCACCATTGTTCTAGTGCCTATTCAATAAAGCTTATGCTCCCCCAAAGTGCTGGGTTTTTGCACATGTGCTGTTGATTTCTGGATATAGAACAGACCTTGGCAAAAGCATCAGTATATTGCCTATGTGCCCAGTGAGGGTATAGCGTGTCTGTAGTCAGTCTAGGGTTTTTGCCAGGAAAAGGCTACCTCATGTCTGGAAACCTCAGACAAATTCCTTAC